>CM053417.1:64980032-65033987 GCA_028644305.1 Xerus rutilus | reverse complement strand
TGGAGTCTTATGGTTTTAGAGGTCTCAGTATGTAGACAGTAAGCTTCTTTTCTGGGGGCTCTAGGTGAGGTAGAACATCATAGTGGAAGAGTGTGGCAGAGGTAAACAGCTGACATGGTGATCAGAAAACACACAAACACACACACACACACACACACACAGAGAGAGAGAGAGAGAGAGAGAGAGAGAGAGAGAGAGACTTCAAGCTCCAAACACAAAATATATACACCATAGACATGCCCCCAATGAACCACTTCCTCAGGGTACACCCCACATGCCTCCAGTTACAACTCAGTTAATCACATGAGGGATTAATTCACTAATTAGGTTAAGGCTATGACCCAATCATTTCTCCTCCATACCTTCTTGCTTTGTCTCACATATGAGCTTTTGGGTGACACCTCACATCTAAAATATAAAATTCCACCCCTGACCCCCCAAATCTCACACTCAGCTGACAGTGAAAAATACATTTTGTCCATTCCCATGAATCCCCATAGTCTCAACAGTTCTTAGATTGCTCAAAGTTCAAGTCCAATGTCTTCTCTGAAGCTCAAGGCAATCTCATATTGTGAACTCCTATAAAATTAGAAGTAATTTACATGTATTAAATATATAAAGATATGAAGTTAACATTTCCATTCACAAAATTAGGGCATAAAAAGAAGGGGAAAAACCAAAGCAAGAACTAAATCCAGCTGGGCAAACAAGTCCTATAGCTCCATGACCAGTATTTGCGGCACATGGCATCTTTATGTTCTTGCCAAAGGGCTTGTGGAGCTTCATTCTTTTGGCCCTGTTTTTTGCAGCCCATGTGGCTTTTCTGTTGGCTTGTCACTGCTCAGTTCCTACAATTTTCCCAAGATGATGGCCCACATTCTGGCATTTCTTAATCTTGGGGGTCTTCACTGCAGTTTCAGCTTTCTCTTCACATTTCCACACTTTGACTACTCAGGGGGTGGCCACAGGGCCTCCAACCTGGCCTCCCAGGTCTTCCTTTGAAATCTTGGAGGAAGCCTCCATGATCCCCTAACTCCACCATCCTGCATCTCTGCAGAACCAGCACCACATTGTTAACACCAAGGTTTACAGCCATCTCAAGCAGTAGCCAACACTCCAGGAACCCTGGCTGCAGCAGCCTCGGAGTGTCTGGGTGGCTGAGCATGTTGAAACAACTTCTTAGGCCCCCTTGTGTAAAAGGGTGCCCCACTGGTCTCTTCTCAAGAAAATTTTCACCTTTACTATCTTGAGCTTGAGATGAGTGTGGTCTTGAAAGCTCCTGAGATGCCCTCAAGCCATCTTTTTTATAGTATTTAGGTAAAGCCTTTAGCATTTCTTAGTGGTGGTAATGTCTTTAACAATTGTAACTTCCTTAGCCCTACTTTTCCTGAAGCCTTTCAAGTTCAAATTTTCCAGATCTTTTTTCTCTGCTTTCTAATCTTGAATATCATAATTATTTTGGCTAAAAGCCAACATCAACACCCATTGCACTGCCTAAATTCTATGCTGCCTAGAATTTTTTTTCCCACCAGATTAAGAATTTCATAGATTTTAAAATAAGCCTCACAGAAATTCTCAGGACACGGGCAAAATGCAGACAACTTCTCAAACAGATAATAACATGAATGGCCTCTACTCCAAATTCCAATAGGGTTCTCCTCTTTCTCTAAACACTCTTGAGCCTTTTCTACACCATGGACAGTCATATTGGAATTCTGGTCTGAGCTCCCACCAAAAGCAGCCATTAAGCTCTGCTTACAACAATCTAAAGCATTTCCAGCTTGTGCTGCTACACATGTCAAAATTCCTGCCACCAATTCCAAAGAACTCCAAAAACTTTTGAACCACATGATCAGGTTACTCAAAGCAACATCCCCACTCTCATTATCAATTTCTGTTTTAGTCAGCTTTTTCACTACTACAACTAAAAGACTTGACCAGAACAACTGTAGAGAAAGAAAGGTTTATTTGGAGGCTTACAGTTTCAGAGGTCTCAATACATAGACATCAGGCTCCATTCCTCAGGGCTCAAAGTGAGGTAGAAACTCAAAGAAGAAGAGTGTGGGAAACAGCTCACATAATGATCAGAGAGCACACAGAGAGAGACTCCATGCTCCAGATACAAAATATAAACCCCATCAAATGTACCCCAATGAATCATTTTCTCCAACCACACCCAACCTGCCTCCAGTTACCACTTAGTTAATAAAATGAATGAATCAATTCTCTGATTAAGTTAAGGTATCATTTATCCTCCATACCTTCTTGCATTTTCTCACATGTGGGATTTTGTGGGACACCTCACATTCAAACCATAACAGGTATTGTGATATCTCATGCTTCACTTATGTCACTTAGTACTGCTTTGGCTATTCTTTCCTTCTTATAATTCTAAATGAATTTCATGATTGTTTTTCTATTTCCATGAAGAATGTCATTGGAATTTTAATGGGAATTACATTAAATTTTATAGCATTTTTGGTTTTATGGCCATTTTGACAATATTAACTCTGCATGTCCAAGAACATGAGAGAACATTCCATCTACTAAGGTCTTCTTCAATTTCACTCTTTAGTGTTCTTTAGTTTTCATTTTAGAGGTATTTCATGCTTTTTTAAGATTAGTTCTCAAGTATTTTATTTTTTTGAGTTATATATTTTGAGTTTATTGTGAATGGGATTGTTTTTCTAATTTATTTTTCAGTTGATACATCACTGATGTATAGGAATTCCATTGATTTATGGGTGTTAGTTTTATATTCTGCTACTTTGCTAAATTCATTTATGAGTTCTAGAAGTTTTCTGGTGGAGTTTTTGGGTCTTCTAAATATAGAATCAGGAAGATTATTCTCCAGTTCCATCCATTTACCTACAAATGCCACAATTTTATTCTTCTTTACTGCCAAGTTATATTCCATTGTGTATATACACCACATTTTATTTATTCATTCACCCACTGAAGGATACCGAAGTCGTTTTCATAGCTTGGCTATTATAAGTTTAGCTACTGTAAATATGGATGTGGCTGCATAATTTTAGTATGCTGATTTAAGTCCTTTGCGTATATATACCTGGGGGGGTGGATTAAATATGTCAAATGGTGATTCCATTCTACATCTTCTAAGGAATCTCCACACTGCTTTCCATAGTGGCTGCACCAATTTTCAGTCCCAGCAGAAATGTGTGTACCTTTCTCCCACATTCTCATCAACATTTATTGTTACTTGTATTCTTGACAATTGCCGTTCTAACTAAAATGAGATGGAATCTCAGTATAGTTTTAATTTGTAATTCTCTAATTGCTAGAGAAGTTGAACATTTTTTCATATAGTTTTGAATATTTATATTTCTTATTCTGTGAAGTGTTTGTTCAGTTTCTTTGTCCATTTATTGATGGGGTTACTTATTTTTCTTATGGTAATGTTTTTGAGTTATTTCTATATCCTGGAGATTAATGTCTTATCTGAGGTACTGGTGGGGAATATTTTCTCCCAATCTGTAGGATTTCTATTCATGTTCTTGATTGTTTTATTTTCTCTGAAGAAGCTTTTCAGTTTGATACCATCCTATTAATTGATTCTTGATTGTACTTCTTGTGCTTTTGGAGTCTAAAAAATTCAGTTCCCTAGCTGGGTGTGGTGGCACAAGCCTGTAATCCCAGCACTTAGGGAGGCTGAGACAGGAGAATTGCAAGTTCAAAGCCAGCTTCAGCAATGGCGAGGCACTAAGCAACTCAGTGAGACCCTGTCTCTACATAAAAACACAAAATAGGGCTGAGGATATGGCTCTGTGGTCGAGTACCCCTGAGTTCAATCCCGGGTACCAAAAAAAAAAAAAAAGAGAGATTCAGTTCCCAGTCTGACCTGTTGGAGAGTTGAGCTTACTTTTTCTTCTATTAAGTGCAGAGACTCTGGTCCCATTTCTAGGTCCTTGATTCTCTTAGAGTTGAGATTTTTGCAGGGTGAGAGGGGTTCAATTTTATTTAACAAATTTTTAAATTTTTTTGTAGTTGTTGATGGATCTTTATTTTATTTATTTATTATTTATCTGTGGTGCTGAGGATCAAACCCAGTGCCTCACGCATGCTAGGCAAGCACTCTACCACTGAGCTACAGCCCTAGCCCCTCATTTTATCACATATGAATTTCCAGTTTTACCAGCAACATTTGTTGAAAAGGCTGTCTTTTCTCCAAATTATGTTAATGGAGCATTTGTGTAGGATGATTTAACTGTATTTATGTGTCTTCTATTCTGTTTCATTGGTCTTTATGTCTGTTTTGGTACTAATACTATGCAGTTTTTGTTACTAAAGCTCTGTAGTATAATTTGAGTTCTCATATTGTGCCTTCTGTGTCCCTTTTCATGCTAAGGATTGCTTTACCTATTCTGGCCCTCTTATTTTTCCAATTAAATTTCATTTTTGCTTTTTATATTTCTTTGAAGAAAGTCATTTGAATCTTTATGAGAATTGCATTAAATCTGTATATAACTTTTGGTATTTTGGCTATTTTTTAAAATATTGATTTTTGCCTATCAAGCAACATGGGAGATTTTTTTCATTTTCTGAGGTTTTCTTCAATTTCTTGCTTTAATGTTCTGTAGTTTTCATTACACATATCTTTCAACTCTTCTCTTAGGTTGATTTCCAAATATTTTTAGGATATTGTAAAGGAGATGGTTTTCCTGATTTCTCTTTCAGCTGATATATCTTGGTGTATATAATTGTGATTGATTTATTGGTGTTGATTTTAAACCCTGCTACTTTGCTGAATTATTTTATGAGTTCTAGGAGCATACTAGAATTTTTGAGTCTTATAAATATAGAATGATGTTGCCATCAAATAGGGATAGTTTGGATTAGACAAAGGGAACAAAAGGAAAGGAGGAGGAGAGGAATAGAAATGAGAGCATTATTAATCCATCATAACTTTCCTAACCTTGTATTTGTATACATGGACAGGGTAACTTCACATCATGTATAACCACAACAGTAGGATTCTAAGTAAATTAAGTTATACTCTATGTATGTATTATCTGCCCAAATACATTCTACTATTATGTGTAACTAAAAAGAGCAAATGAAAAATATATGAACAACAACAAGAAAAATATAGAATCTTATTGTCAGCAAATAGGAATACTTTGAGTTCTTCTTTTCTTTTTTTAATTCCTTTATTTTTTTTCTTCTTTCTAATTCCTCTGGCTAGTTTCCAGGAAAATGTTGTATGAAAGTGGTGAAAGAATGTATCCTTGCCTTGTTCCAGTTTTTAGAGGGAATGCTTTCAATTTTTTTTCCATTAAAAATAACTTGGCCTAAGGTTTAGCATTAATAGCTTTTAAAAATTGAGATATGTTCCTACTATTTCTAGTGTTTCTAGTGTTTTGGAAATGAAGAGGTGCTCTATTTTGTCAAATTCTTTTTTTGCATCTATTGAGATAATCATGTGATTCTTCTCTTTAAGTCTATTGATATGAAGAATCATATTTATTGATATTAAAATGTTGAAACAGTCTTGCATCCCTGAGATGAACTAACTTAATCATTGTGCACTTTTTTTTCATTGTGAAAAATCTGTTGAGAATTTACTATAACCAGCTTAATAAAAGGTGATTTGATTTCCATACATTTGAACATAGTATCCAGAAATATGGATAATATTAGAAAACATATAGATTTTTTATGAATTTAGTGCAATTGTGAAACAAATATTAGTGAAACATTCAAATAAATATAACTTTAAAAAGTTTACATCATGTCTTATTTGACAGGGCTTCCCATCACATAAAATTAGGCTAATTGGCTTAATGTCTCTTTTCTAGAAATCCCTTGAGAAACTCGGGAGCCCTCTGGAACATCTCAAATGTAGCTCAAGGTCCAAAAGAAAATGTAGAATTTGATCATAGAGAAAGTAGTCAAAAATCTCAAAAGGTTTAAATCTCATAATGAAAGGAACATCCTATATTATTAAAAAATAAGTTAGTCATTTAACCAGAGTGATAAAAAAATTTTAAAGCTAATACAGAGAGTTATGTCATAGAAAATAACACTTCAACTTTTAACAGCCATTACAGTTTTCCTTTTCCCAAATAATCAGAGACTTGTTCAAATCAACCTGAAGCCTTTAAAGTTACTCCCCCTACCCAGTACTGAGGATTGAACCAAGGGGCATGCTGCCACTAAGTTACCTGCTGAGTCCTTTTGTTTTATTTTGTAACAGGCTTGCCAAATTGCCAAGTCTGGCCTGAAGCTTTCCATCCTTCTGCCTCAGCCTCCTGGGAAGCTGAGGTTACAGGTACACTATCTTTTAAATATGATTTTGTATGTGATTTGCCAATATTTTCAATGAATTTTTGCATCTATGTTTTTCAGGAATATTGGTATAAAATTTTCTTTCCTTGATATGTCTTTGTCTGGTTTTGGTAACAGGGTGATACTAGATCATAGAATAAGTTTGGAAGGATTCCCTTCTTCATTTTTTAAATTTAAAATTTTTATTTATTTATTTATTTTTCCTCCTTTTCTTATTTATGGAATAATTTGAGGAGAATTGGTATTAGGTCTCCTTTGAAGGAGAACTAAATATTCTCAGCTGAGAATATGTCTGGCCCTGGGCTTTTCTTATTTGATAGCCTTTTGATGTTGTCTTCAATTTCATTGCTTGAAATTGATCTCTGTGAATTTTCTGTGTCCACCTGATTCAATTTGAGCAGGCCATATGTCTCTAGAAATTTTTTAATGTCTTCAAGATTTTCTATTTTATTAGAATATTAATTTTTAAAATAAATTCTGATTATCATTTGTATTTAAGCAGTGTCCATTGTGATATCCCCTTTCCATCATTAATTTTAGTAATTTGAGTTTTTCTCTCTTTGTATTTATTAGCTTGGCTAAGCTTTATCAATTTTATTGATTTTTTTTCAAAGAACCTACTTTTTGTTTTGCCAATTTTTCAATTATTTCTTTTGTTCCAATTTCATTCATTTCCCCTCTAATTCTAATTATTTCCTTTCTTCTATTGTTTTTGTTGTTGTTGTTGCTTTTTTTCTCTCTAGGTCTTTGAGATGAAAATTTTAAGTTATTTGTTGACTTTCTACTCTTTTAATAAATGAGATACATGCAATAAACTTTCCACTTTGCACTGGCTTCATAGTGTCCCAGAGATTTTAATGTTGTATCACTATTCTCATTTACCTCTAAGTATTTTTCTATTCCCTCCCTGATTTATTCTGCTATCCATTATTCATTCAATAGCATTTTATTTAGTGTCCAGGCAGTAGAGTAGTTTTTATTTTTTATTCTATTATTTATTTCTAATTTCATTCCATTATGATCTGATAGAATGCAGAGTATTATCTCTATTATTTGTGTTTGCTAAGAGTTGCTTTGTGGTATAAAATATGGTCTGTTTTAGAGAAGGATCCATGTGCTGCTGAGAAGAAAGTGTATTAAGCTATTGAGGAATGATATATTATATATATATATATTTATATATATGTTTGTTAAATTTAAATAATTAATTATATTAGTTCTATAGCTTCTTTATATTGTTGTTGTTTGGAGGAGATCCAGTGTTTAGGGAGATTTGTTTAAGCCATTCAGTATTATTGTAGTTTGGTCTTTTTCTTCTTGAAATTGAGAAGAGTTAATTTGATGCACATTGTTTGTAAAGACTTTCCATTGTTTGGGGAATAAATATTTATGATTGTTATGTGTTGTTGATGTATACTTCCCTTAAACAGTAAGAAACATTCTTCTTTGTCCCTTGTGATTAACTTTGGCTTGAAGTCCACTTTTTCTGATATGAGGATAGAAACCTCTGCTTGTTAATGAGATCCTTGTGAATGATGTTTCTTTTCCAATCCTTTCACCATTGGTCTCTGGATGTCTTTGCCTATGAGGTGAGTCTCTTGAAGACAGCATATTATTGGGCCTTGTATTTTAATTCAATATGCCTGTCTATGTCTTCTGATTGATGAGTTCAGGTCATGCACATTCAATGTCATTATTGAGGTATCATTTTTAATCCCTGATATTTTGATTTATTGCTAATTTTTAATTTGAATTGTTTTCTTCATTGATTCACTGTTCTTTTAGTTTAGTTTTCCCCTTTGCTGGTTTTCAGTTTTATTTTTCATTTCTTCTTTATGAAATATTTTGCTGAGAATGTTCCATAGTGTAGGCTTTCTAGTTGTGAATTCTGTTCACTTTTGTTTATTGTGGAAGTTTTTAATTTCATCATGAATTCTGAAGCTTGACTTTTCTGGCGATAGTATTCTTGGCTGGCATCCATTTTCTTTCAGGGCTTGATATATATTATTTTAAGACTTCCTAGCTTTAAGGACAGAAGTTGAGAGATCAGCTGAGATCCAGACTGGTTTCTCTCTAAATGTAATATGACCTTTTTCTCTGGCAGCCTTTAAGAATCTATCCTTTTTCACCATATTAGGCATTTTCATAATAATGTGCTTTGGTGTGGGTCTGTTGTAACTTTGTATAATTGGGGTGCTGTAAGCCTCTTGTATTTGATTTTACATTTCATTCTTTTGGTTTGGGAAATTTTCTGATATCATTTTATTTCAAAATTGTGAATTTCTTTTGTTTGTTTCTCTGAGCCTACATCTATCCCAATAAATCTTATATTTGGTCTTTTCAGCTTATTCCATATTTCTTGGAAGTTCTGTTCATGCTTCTTAACATCTTTTCTCCACAGTCAACTTTGTTTTCATGATTATATATTTTGTCTTCATTGCCTGAAACTCTGTCTTCCAAATGATTCAGTCTTTTGTTGATGCTTTTAATTAAATTTTTTAAATTGAATTTTTAATTTGGTTTATTGATTCCTTCATTTTGGGGAATTCTGCTTTTTTTTTTCCAGTATCTCTATCTCTGTATTGAAGTGGTCTTTCACTTTTTGTATTTTCTCTCCGGTTTTATTCCTTTTACCATCCTTTACTTCAATGATCAGTTTAACCATGTACATTCTAAACTCCTTCTATGATATTTCTTCCACTGTGATGTTGGTGGATTCTTGTATTGAAACATAATGTTTTTTTTGAGGTGTTTTTTCCCCTTGTTATTTCATGTTGTTTGTGTGACTACTCTTCTAACAGCATGGACGTGATGCAGTAGAGTTTCTATCCTTTGGACTCACAGTGTCCCTGAAAGTTTCCAGTACTTCACTGTTTTAGGGGAGACAAATAATAACAACCAATGCAAACAAAACACAGCATTAAACCAAGTAGTTCCTATTATGAAGTCTACAATGTTAATTATCACAATAAACAGAAATGATATGATAAGTTATTGCCTACAGTAAAAACAGCAAGTTTGCACAAAAGTTTACAATTTCAAATAGTAGAGAAGGAGAGGATGAATGTGATATAGGATTTGGTGATTATGAGCGAGAAGGAGAGAAGATAGAACTGAAAAACAAAGTGTGAAGAGAAAAAAAATAAAGATTTTGCTATTAGTGGAAGAAAAGAGTGAAAGAGAATCTTAGAAGAAACTGAAGGTAGTAGAGGGGTATGGGGTTGGGAAAAACAGTGGAATGATTCGGGCTTTATTATCTCATGTGCATATATGAGTACATTACTGGTGTAACTCTACATCATGTACAACCAGAAGAATGAGCAGTTATGCTCCATTTATGTATGATATGTCCAAATGCATTCTACTGCCATGCATAACTAATTAGAACAAATATAAGAAAATAAAAGTGTATATAACCGAACTGAAATATACTAATCAAACATCCTAGTCCTCAAAAAACTGATCCATGAAAAATAATTGGCTTCAAAAATGCTAGAAATGGGGAGAAAATCAAATATGAGTATGTATATATGACCATGTACCATTACATGTCACAATTAAACAGTAAAAAAAAAAAAAACGAAAATTGAAAATAGGAAAAAAAAGAGAGAAAAAAAAACTCTTAATGAAAAGTTAAATAATTATTTCCACTGAAGTTCAAAAGATTCTCAGCTTCTCTTCTCATCAGTTTTAGGTAGGGTCATCTGGAGTACGATGTTCCACCCTCTGGATTGCTGGAATGAGAGAGGTAATCCCATAGGCAGAATTCTTGGCGGCAGGGTTTAGGTTTAGTCGGGTTCTAAGCTCTTTGCTGAATGCTGATTGGTCTGGAGATTTTAAATCAGCACACCTTCTGGGCCCAGTAATTGCTGGTCCATACTGGAAGACTGGAACCCACTTGTGTGGTAGAAGAACCAATTCTTAGTTCTCTATCACCTGCAGACCCCACATTTCCTAGTCTTAGATTCAGCCTTCAAACTCAATCTCTCCTGCCTCTGCCCTTCCTGTTTCCAGTCCAGATGTGTCTCTCCCAGCTGGTGCTGTAAGCAGCAAGATTGGAGTGCGAGGAGGAGACGTGGGTGTGTTTTCATGACCAGTTGTCCCATATGTAAACCTCTCCACATCTGATATTCTTCTGGTCACTTAAAAACACTCTATGTCCTGAAGTGTGTGTTACTGGGTCTGTACTTCAGGCCAAAGTCAGGTTTGCCAGGAATCACTTCCTCAACTGTTGGTGCCTTCCACTGGCCTCTGTTAGAAAGTGGTTTCTTCCTTTGTCCTCTGCATGCTGCCTGGAGAAATGGTGTCTTCTTTCCTACACAAGGATATTGCTCAACATGGTCTTTCAGTTTAGTAGGACAATGTCCTTGATCTCTAAACATTCATACCTGGACATGCCTCAGGCTTCCTAAAAATTCATTTTTCTCTAATTCCCTTATCCTTCCACTTTGCTTATGAGGGGCAACTTTGGCTGACGTTTGTGACCCATCTGTGGCAGCCAATATGCTACTGTGGATTTCTTCATGATTTTATTATATCCAATTTCCTATGTCTTTGATCTGTTTTGAATGTCCAGTTTTAAATTCCCCTAAACCCCCCTTTTTTGTTCACCCACCTTGCTAAGAAGCTGCATGTCTCTTTTCTTGGTTTTACTCCACGTAATAGCCAGGAAAGTGACCTTCTTTATTCCGCCATCTTCATATGTCAGAAGTGGGTCATTGGGTACATGCCTTGGGGTATATATTTTGTATCTGGTGACTGAAATTTCTCTCCCTCTCTCTCTCTCTCTCTCTCTGTTTTCTGATCATCATGTGAGCCACTTCTACCATACTCTTCCAACTTGATATTCTGCCTCACTTTGAGCTCTGAGGAATGGAGCTGTCAATGGGCTGAGACCTCTGAAACCTTCAGCCCCCACATGAACTTTTCCCCTATAAATTTTCTGGTTAGTCATTTAGTCACAGAAGTGAAAATCTGAATAAAATAGAAATTGAAAAATTCCTAGAGACATATGACCTACTCAAATTAAACCCTGTGTGTATATAAAACTTAAACGTACAAATGTCAAGCAATGAAATTGAAGCAGCTATTAAAAGCCTTCCAACAAGGAAAATCCTGGTACCAGATGGATTCTCAGCCAAGTTCTACTAGACCTTTAAAGAAGAATTAATGCAAATTCTTCTCAAATTATTACATGATGTAAAAAGATGGAACACTAAACCCTGACAAGAAAACCACCCAAAGATATGTAAAGGACACAAAAGTTCAGATCAGTATCCCCAATGAACATAGATGCAAAATTTTTAAATAAAATATTGGCAAACAACATTCACAAAGAGATTATAAGTTAGTGTGTTATTATCACTAGGTATCATCCCAGGGACAAAAGTAATTTCAACATATGTCAATAAAAATGTAACTCACTGAATAAATAGAGTTAAGGACAAGCAACATGATTATCAAAATACATACAGAAAAAGCATCAAAGTTCAGCAACTATTCAAGTTAATAACAGAAGAGAAACAAGGGATAACAGGAACTTATCTCAACATTGTGAAGGCTATATGTGACAAATCCAAGGCCAACCTTGTATTGAAAGGAGAGAAATTGAAAGCATTTCCTCAAAAAAAAAAAAAAAAAAAAACAAAGAAGACAAAGATGTCCACAATCACTATTCCTATTCAACATAGTCCTAAAAATTCTAGCCAAATCAATCATCCAAGAGAAGTAAATTAAAAGGATACAAATAAAAATCCAAAGTATCTCTGTTTGTTGATGACATGGTCCTTTATTTAGAAGACTCTGTTATACCCACCAAAAGGCTTGTAGAGCTGATTAACAAATTTAGCAAAGTGTATGGATACACAATGAATCACTCACTTTCCTATATTCCAATAATAAATCTTCTAAAAATAAATTTGGAAAACTATCTCATTTACAATAATAAAAATTAAAAATACTTAGAAATAAATCTAATAAAGGAGATGAAGGACTTTTAAATTGAACACAATAAAACACTAAAGAAAGAAACTGAAGACCTTAGAAAATCTACAGATTTCCAATGTTCTTGGATAGGCAGGCTTAATAAATTAATATGGTCATAATGACCATAATTAATATGGTAAAAATGAGAATGTTACCAAAAGTGTTACCCAGATTTAATTCAATCTCATCAAAATTTCAGTGACATTCTTGACAGAACTAGAAAACAACAGTTTATAATCTGTTTGGAAAATTTGAAGTCTCAGAATATCTAAAGTAATCTTGACCACTAAGAGCGATGCTGGAGGAATCACAATACATGATCTAAAATTATACTATGATTCTATTATAAAACAAACAGCATTGTATGCACCCCAAAACAGAGATTAAAAAACAATGAAATAGAATGGAGACACACAAAAAAACTCACATAATTATAGTCATATGACAATTGAAGAAAATTCCAAACACATGTTTCAGAGAAGATATCCTTTTAAAGAAGTTATGCAGGGAAAACCGGATATGCCTCTGTTGAAGAATGAAACTTATTCCTTATCCTTCATCCTGAACAAAAATCAACTCAGAGTAGATCAGGATCCCTCATCCTGAACAAAAATCAACTCAAAGTAGACTTAGGATTTAGACACCAAATTCTGCATCTGCCAGGAGAAAATTTAGGCTCAACACTCCAACATGTTGCCGATGGCAGGACTTCCCTAACAAGACTCCTAAAGCACAAGGAGTAAAATCAGGAAAGAATGGTTGAGATTACATCAAATTTAAAAGACCATGCACAGAAATCAACAACAATAAAACCAGAGCATGAAGACAGCAACTACAGAATGGAAGAGATCTTTGCTACCTGCTCCTCAGATAAGGGATTACTATCCAGAATATATCATTTACAAATACTTAACTCCAACCCTCACTTACAAATAGGCCAATTAATAAATATGAAAAAGAACTAAAGAGATACTTCTGAAAAGAAGAAATATAGAGAGGCAACAAATATATAAAAATGTGTAACATCTCTAGCAATCAGGGAAATGGAAATGAAAACTACATTGAGATTTCATCACCAGTCAGAATGGCAATGTTCAAGAATACAAATAATAATAATTTCTGGCTTGGCTATGCAGAAAATGGTACACTCATACATTGTTGGTGGGCCTGCCAATTAGCACAACTACTTTGGTATAGAATATGGAGATACCTCAAAACCATAAGAATAGAACCATCATATAACTGAGCTATCCAACTCCTCTGTATTCTTCCAAGAGAAATAAAATGAGCATACTATAGTGAAACAGTCACATTAATATTTATACCAGCACAATTTCCAATACCCAAATGATGGAACCAACACATATGCCTATCAATAGTTGAATGGATTAAGAAAATGTGGTATATATACACAGTGCAGTTTTACTCAGTGTTTCGTTGTTCTAACTGAAAGAACTGACAAGAACAATATATAAATGAAAAAACATTTATAGGGGGATTCTCATGGTTTCAGAGATCTCAGTCCGTAATTGGCTGACACCATTGCTCTTGGTCTCAGATAAGGCAAAACATTCTGGTGGAAGAGCATTGTGGAAGACAGCAGCTCAGGACATGGCAACAAGAAAAAAAGAAGAGGGAGGGCTTCTGCTCACCAGGTACAAAATAAAACCCAAAAGGCATGCCCTAATAATTTACTTCTTCCAGCTACAACCTACTTGCCTACCGTTACCACCCAGTTAATTCATATCAGTGGACGAATGGCCTGGTAAAGTTAAGACTCTCATGCCCCATGTGTTTTTAATTTCTAGGTAAATTAACTTTGAAAAATTGCATTTATATATTTAACATTTTATTGCATCATGGTTAGACAATATGTTATGTTCATTTTTAGATTTGTATATTTTATTAATTTTCATTATAACCTTGTAATAATAAACAATTCAAAATCATATTTAAAAATATAACAATTCTTTATAAGTTTTAAAGTCATATGTGTGCCTCAAATTCTGCCTATATTCAGTATTTTAAAAAATCCAATGGATTAAATAGTTTTTTTGAACGTGCACTGAAATTCCCATAATAATTTTGGATTTTCCAATAATTTTTCAATTTGTTTTTCTAACTACAGTAATTCCATATACATTATTTAATGCACCTTTATTCCTTTGGTGTTCTCTTTCTTTTTATATTTTAGACTTATGGTTTTCAGACACATATCTAACATAGGTTGTTTTCTTAGTAATTTTTTATTTAAGAGAATAAACCAATGACTGTTTCCTCTTAATTTTTTATTCTAAATTCTACTTAGTAATATGGCAATATTCTTTACTTTCTATTTCCTTTTTTCAGACTTTTTCACCTACAACTTTCTACTTTCTTCATTTAAAAATTCTCTGTCTTGTTTATATTCATGTTTGTGCCCTATAAATTTTTGTTAGGTTGCTCTTTAAGCTAAATAGAAAAATACTCTTATTTAATAGATAATTTTAGTCAATTCAACTTAAAATTTCTGACATATTTGGGCTTATTTTGTTTTCTATTAATTTTAAATTTATGTTTATGTTGCATTTTATGTAATAGGATGTTTTCTCTCTACTGTTTTCCTCATGGTACTATTTTTTCAAGATATATTTTTATTAGAACATTATAATTACACATGGTATAGGGTTTCATTTTGACAAAATCATATGTGCAACAAATTTTATTTCAATCTCCATCCCCATTTTTCTCCTCACTTCCCTATGTCATTTTCCTTCCTCTGCTCTGTTAAACTTCCTTTCTTCTACATATACATAAAGGTAAAATTCATTTTGTTACTTTTATACATGAATATAATATGATTCTGTTAAATTCATTTTTCTTCTTTTTCCCCTTACTTCCTCCCTCATTCTCCTTCTTCTAATCCAGCAATCCTCTCTGTATCTTTTTTATATCTGATCTCCTCCCCATCCACCTTTTTCCTTTATTTTTCTCTAGCTTCCACAAATGAGAGAAAGTACTTGACTCTTGATTTTATGAGTCTGGCTTATCTCACTTAGCATGATTTTTTTTCCAATTTCCATTCATTTACCAGCAAATGCCATCATTTTTCTTCTTTGTAGCTGCACAAATCCCATTGCATATATATACAACATTTGTTTTATCCATTTATCTATTTTTTTAAATATTTTTTAGTAGTTAATGGACTTTTAAAAAAATTTGTTTATTTATTTATATGTGGTGCTGAGAATAGAGCCCATTGCCTCACACATGCTAGGTAGGCACTCTACCATTTATCTATTGATAAGCATCTGGGTCATTCAGTAGTTTACAACATTGTGAATTGTGATGCTATAAATATTGATGTGGCTGTCTCCCTATAATATGCTGATTTTAGATATTTTTGATAAATACTGAGGAGTCAGATAGCTTTGTCACATGGTGGTTTCATTCCTAGGTTTTTGAGTAATCTCTTTTAAAATTTTTATTTACTTTTTATTTTTTTTACATTTTTTATAATTTATTTATTCTATTTTGGTATACACAATAGCAGAATGCATTTTGATTTATTGTACACAAATGGAGCAATTTCTTCATTGCTTTTCAGTGTGTTTGTATTAAATTGCACTCCCACCACTAATGTAAAACGTGTACCTTATTCCCTACTTACTCACTAGCATTTTTTGTTTCTTTGTCTTGCTGATAATTGCTATCAGAGCTGGAGTGAGATAAAACTTTAGCATTTTTAATTCACATTTCCCTAATTGCTATAGATGCTGAACATATTTCAATATATTCCTTGACCACTGAGTTTCTTTTAAGAAGTTGCTCTTTAGTTCTTTTTTCCATTTATTGATCATGCTCCTTTTTGTGGTAGTGAATTTTTGAGTTCTTTATATACTAAGAATATTAATCATCTGTAAAATGAATAGCTGAAAAAGATTTTATCCCATTTTGTAGGCTCTCTTTACTCTCTTAATCTTTTCTTTTGCTGTGCAGAAACCTTTTTATTTGATGGAATTCCACTTATTGATTCTTGGTTTTATTTCTTGAGTTTTAGGTGTCTTGCTGAGGAATTTGTTGCTTGCAGCTGTAAGATGGAGTACATATCCTGTGTTTTCTTCTAGCAGTTGCAAAATTTCTGGTCTAATTTCTAAGTCTTTAATCTATTTTGATTTGACTTTTGTGCAGGGTTCAAAATAGGGATCTAAATTCATCCTTCCACACATGTATATATAGTTTTCACAGCACCGTTTATTAAAAATAAAAACATCTTTTCCCTAATATATATTTTTGGCAGCTTTGTCAAGTATCAGATGGCTGTTAAAATTTGGATTTGTCTCTGCCTTGTATTCTATTCCATTGGTCTTCTTGTGTATTGTGATTCCAATACCATGAATTTTTTTGCTACTATATCTCTATAGATTAATTTGAGATCAGCATTGTAATACTTCCTTCATCTCTTCTATTGGTCATAATTACTTTGCCTCTTCTGTTCATTTATTCTTTTTTTTTGGTACCAGGTATTGAACTCAGGGGCGTTCAACCACTGAGCCACATCCCCAGCCCTATTTTAAGTTTTATGTAGAGACAGGGTCTCACTTAGCGCCTCGCCATTGCTGAGGCTGGCTTTGAACTCGCAATTCTCCTGTCTCAGCCTCCCTAAGTGCTGGGATTACAAGCGTGAGACACCACACTCGGCTTCATTTATTCTTCCAAATTAATTTTTCCCAAAAGGTTAAAATTTATTAAACTGTTTTGAGAAGTATATAGATCATTGCTTTGAACTACGTAGACACTGGTCAGTGAGACACTGCTTCTTCAAACCTTGTGGTGAGAAAGTGCCAGGGGAATGTCCATTTGCAGCATGACTCCTATTGATGGGGGAGATTCCATGTTTCTCATGGAATTTACTAGCTCCAAAAGCTAGATTTCAAATCCCAGATGCCTGGAGATAGAAAAGATGAGGGTAACCTGCTAAGCCCCAACCATGTTGTTTTTCTCAAACTTCATCCTGTTTACCTCAAGAAGTTTTTCACTCTGAAACCCTTTGGTGTTCCTACCTATAAAAATAAAATGAAGTCTCTCATTCTTTGTTATGCCTGAATCCACCAGAGGTGGTTTGCTCACTGTGCCCCTGCTTCCACTAATAATTGTGTCTTTGTCTTATTTCTATAATTTTTAATTAATTTTCTCCATCTGGCTCACTGCCTGCACTTGGTTAACTGTTCACCTGCTGTGCCGGTTATGGTGGACATTAAACAATAAAAATCAGTGCTTCCCTTTGGTCTCTCTTGGAATTTAGTTTCGTTATTAGTAGTCTGCACTCATTACTCATTTTCACCACTCACATTCCTTAGATCTTTGGGTGGCATTTTCCATTTCTCTGGAAAGCTGTTAAATTGCTTTCAGTAACAGAAGGACAAGGGTTTTATCTGCTCCTTTCTACTCCAGAAGCAAAACCACATTCCACTATTCTCTTGTTTAAATTGTGGCTGTTTGCAAACGATGTGTAAATGAGGAACTAATTGTTAACATCCAAAAATACAGTATAACTTCTCTGTGCATATAAGAATTAATCAATTTTAATTATTTCATTAAAGAATGATTTTTATTACTTCTCCACAAAGAAATTATAAAAATGCCTATAAAAACATTGAAAAACTTCTTAAAATCCTAGACTGGTTATGGGCACCTCCTCAGCACAGGACTATAATTTCTGAGACTTAGAAGGCTGAGGCAGGAGGATCACAAGTTCAAGACCTGCCTCAGCCTCCCTGTCTCAGTGATACTCTGTTTCAAAATTAAAAAATAAAAATAAAAAGTTCTGGGAATGTAGCTCGGTGATTAAGTGCTCTTGGGTTCTATTCCCAGTACCAAAAGAAAAAAAAATTAGAATAAAATAAAATCTTGAATGGATATGATACATCTTGATTTATAACTAAGATTTTAAAATGCTAAATTGTATGAGATAGAATTTCCGAATGATTTTGATAGGAATTTACTAGGAGGATTCAGAAAAATTTCAGGCTGGAAGTAGAACACTTGCTGAGCATGTACAAGGCTCTGGATTTGATCACTAGCACTCAAACAAAACAAAACAAAGAAATTATTTCTATTTCAACTCCCAATTTGGTTTTGAAAAGCAACACATTTGTTGACAAGCACTGATGATATTAATCTGGAAGGCAGAAATTTGTACACAAGGAGAGCTGAGCCCTTTTCATGCAACGGACGGAAGTGCTCTTCTCTTATTTTTCCCTTACATTTTCAATAAAAGTACAAATACACATATGGTAAAAATGTACATAGTACAGAAATTTCTAACATAATAAGTAAATATCCTTCTATAATATGGCAGATCTGATGTCTTCAAAATCCTTAAATAGTCATATGAGTAAAACACCAACTAAAGTGGACCTCATGGTCTTCTCAGGCCTTTGGAACTGTTTTGATTTTCTCCTATAACACCTCTGCTACAGAGAAAACATGCAGTCTTTTCCTTCATTAAGAAAATTTAAAAGGCAGCATGCACACAATGATTAGAGACAGCAAAATCCAGGTAGCACCTCAGACAACACTGTATCTATTTGTGCCTCCAGAGAGTCCCAAGTGCTCTAGAGACACCGTTACAGGAGCTTAGCCAAGTCCTTTCTCATTGCTACAGATCTTCCTGGCCAGCTGACATCCTTGGGGAAGAGAGTGACTCCACTAGTGTGTAAGGAGAGAAGGTAGGCATTCTCAAAGAGATGAACTAAATACTTCTGCTGTCTTTTGAAGGGCCAACAGGGCCTGGGCTTGGAAACAGAAGTCCACATTATGGTGAATTTAATGCATATTCTCTTGCCAGGTGGCTGAAGGGGTACTTCCTTATGAAGAGGTTTGTGCTTTTCTGTAGCTTTATGATCTCCTTAATCCAACCACGTCCATAGTGACTGTGTTGAGGGGAGGAAGAACCTAGGGAGGCACTCTGCTACTGGGGATCCAACTTGTGCTGAGCCATGTCAGGTCCTTGCAGCTCCAGCAGCTCGGGTCCATGGGGGACTACAAAGGATCCATGACTCCCACTCAGCCTTCTGGATCCAGGAGCTCCAGGCACGCCCTGCCAGCACGCCATAGGAGGAGCCTCAGTTCCCTATTCCAAATTAATTTTAAAGTTGTTTTTTTCTAGTTCTGTTAAGCATGCATTTGGTATTTTGATGAAGATTGCATTGAATTTTTACATTGCTTTTGTTAGTATGGCCATTTTAACAATACTAATTCTCCCTATCAAAGAATATGGGAGATCTTTCCATCTTCTGAAATCCTCTTCCATTTCTTCCTTTACTGTTCTGTAGTTTTCAAAATAGAGATCTTTTACCTCCTCCATTAGATTAATACTCAGGTATTTTATTATATATTTTTTTAGTTTATTGTGAAGATCATGATTTTCCTAATTTTTTTCTCATTGAATCACTGTTGGAGTATGGGAAAGCTACTGATATATGAGTGTTGATCTCATATCATACTACTTTGCTAAATTCATTATAAACTCTAGAATTCTTCTGGTGAAATGTTTTTGGATATTGTTAGGTATAAGATCATGTTATCAACAGTGATAGTTTGATTATTTTTCCAATTCCTATCCCTTCAATTTCTTTTCTTGCTTAACTGTCCTTGCTAGAATTTAGAGAACTATGTTGAATACAGACAGTGTTAGTGGACATACTTTCCTTGCTCCTGATTTTAGAGAAATGCTTTCAATTTTTCTCCATTCAGTATGATGTTGGTTATGGGTTTATCATATATATCCTGTATAATGTTGAGGTGAATTCCTTCTATCCCTTTCTATCTCTAGTTTCTCCAGTGTTCTTAACATGAATATTGTCTTGATTACTTTTGGGAAAGATATAAGCGTTTAGAAATCTGTCAATAGTCCTCTAGATTCTGCAGTTTATTGGAGTACAGATTTTCAAAACAGTGTCCAATGATCCTCTGGAATTCAGAAATATCTGGGTAACATCTCCTTTATCTTCCCTAATTTTAATCAATTTTTATCAATTAAAATTAAACATTGGGCTGGGATTGTAGCTCAGCGGTAGAGCGCTTGCCTCGCATGAGTGGGGCCCTGGGTTTGATCCTCAGCACCACATACAAAGCAATAAAATAAAGACATTGTGTCCATCAACAACTAAAAAAAAAATTAAACATTATGATACATCGGGCCTATTTTGCCTATTTATATTTACCATTTTTAATGTTTATGTTGATTTTTTATGTAATAAGGTGTTTTCTCTCTACCATGTTCCTCATGCTTTTAAAAATTGTATGTCTATTTCTAGTTTTACACTGGTTACTGTTAAATTTTTAATATATGAAGAATTTATTTCTGTGATTTGATGGAGAGTTCATTATTATCTACATATGCACTCCACAAATTTTAGCATGCTTCATTTATCAGAACTTAAAATAAATCATGACATTAGCAGAAACTTGATCAAATCATCAAATACAATGGGAGGGGAATGAGGAAAAACAGTTTAGAGTAAATATGAAATAACAAAAAGTACATAATAAAATATATTTTCACTTGAGAGTGAGCAAGCATGACTACATATCAAATTGTAAGACACTTGGATTGGATTAAAATGTTTTACTGTAACAGCTATTGTATTGGTGAATATTTTTTATACAGAATGGTGAGATTTATTGAAAAATATTCATACATACAAACAACATGATTTGATCAGTTTAATCACCAAAATGTACTCGTGTCTTCTCATCCTCCCCTTTTGTTTATTCCCTTCCTGTACCTCAATGGCCTCCCTTCTTCTTTTATGACATCCTTTTGTTTATTTTTCACTTTATCACCCACATGTGAGAAAAAAAAACAACTTATGACACTTATCTTTCTGAATTTGGCTTATTTCCCTTAACTTAATTATCCTTGTTTAAAAAATGACATGATTTCTTTCTTTTTTATGGCTGACAAAAACACCATTGTGTATATATGCCACATTTTTCTTATCAATCACATACTGACAGAAAGATAGGCTACTTCCAGCCTTGGCTATTTTGAATTATGTTATGATGTATCTCTAAAATTTTCTAACATTAATTCTTTTTTTAAAAAAAAATTTTAGTTTTAGATAGACATAATACCTTCATTTTATGTGGTGCTGAGGATCAAATTCAGTGCCTCACACATGCTAGGCAAGCGCTCTGCCACTGAGCTACAGTACTAGCCCCATAACATTAAGTCTTCCAAATAAATAGCATGAACTGGTATAGCTGCATCATATGGTAGTTCAATTTTTAGATTTCTGAGAAACTTTTATACATATTTCATAGGGTCTTTACTTATTTATATTCCCTCCAAGTATATTAGAGTTCCTTTTCCTTTGCATTTATACTAGAATTGATAGTCATTGATATTTTCTGCTTTATTTAATAGAATATTATATTTAAACAGAATAATTGGGTTCATTTGGACATAATCATACACGCATGAAATTTCATTTATTCCATTTCAGTCTCAATTCCCCTCACATCTTTCCTTGCATGATTCTTCTTCCTCTACTGACTTTCCTTTTATTGATTTTGATTGGTGCTTTCTACATGTACATAAAGGTGGAATTCCTTGTGGTTGATATGCACATAGTGTAATTTTGTTAAATTCATTCCATATTTCCTCTCTTTTACCATTTATTCTCCTCCTTCTCACTCTACTTCTTCTACTCTACTGGTCTTCCCTATATTGAAGTTATCATGCCCCGCCCTTTCCCTCACTTTGCTCTAGCTTCCATATATAAGAGAAAATATTTGATTCTCGATTTTATGAGTCTGATTTATTTCATTTAACATGATGTTCTCCATTTCTATCTATTAAATGGCAAATATTATAATTTCATTCTACTTTATGGCTGAGTAAAATTCCATTGTGTATATATACCACATGTTTTAATCTATTCATCCATTGATGGGCATCAGGGCTGGTTCCATAACTTGTATATTGTAAATTGGGTTGCTTTAAACATTGTTGTGTCTGTGTAATTCTCACTAACTTATTTTAATTCTTTTGGATAATTCCTTATGAAGGGAATAGCTGCGTCCTATGGTAGCTCTATTCATAGGTTTTTGAGGAATCATCATATTGCTTTCCAGAGTAGTTGCACTAAAATGCAGTCCCACCAACAATGTAAGAGTAGGAAACGTGCCTTTTTCCCCACATTCTCACCAGCATTTATTATGAATTGTATTTTTAGTATTACCATTCTGGCTGGAATGAGATAAAATCAGTTTAGTTTTGCGTTGTATTTCCTTGATTTCTAGGAATGTCAGACATTCCTTTATGTACTTGTAGATCAACTGTATTTCTTCTTTTAAGAAATGTTTGCTTAGTTCTTTTGCCCATTTACTGATTTTGGTATTTAGTTTAGTTTTTTTTTTTTTTTGGTGTTAAATTTTTGAGTTTTTTATATATTGGGCATAGTAATACATTCTCAGAGGAGTACCTGGATAATATTTTCTCCTATATTGTAGGGTCTCTCTTCATGTTCTTAATTGTTTACTTGCTGTGCAGAAACATTTTAATTTGATGCAATCCTACTTATTGATCCCTAGGTTTATTTATTGAGATTTTGGCATATTTTAAGGAAGTGCAGTGTTGATCCCATGTTATTTTTCTCTAGCAGTTACAAATTTTCTGTTATAAATCTTAATTTGTTGTTCTATATTTATTTTCCCCTTTTGCAGTGTGAGAAATAGGAATCTAGCTTCATTATTACATGGGTATATACAGTTTACTCAGCAACAATTGTTTAAAAGGCTATTTTTCATTCCAATATATATTTTTGACACCTGTTTTTATTTAATTATTTATTCTAATTAGCTATACATAATGGCAGAATGCATTTTGATTCATTGTACACAAACAGGGCACATCTTTTCATTTCTCTGGTTATACACACTGTAGAGTCGCACCATATATGCAGTCATACATGTAGCTAGGGTAATGATGTCCATATCATTCCACCATCTTTCCTGCCATCATACTCCCTCTCTATTCCCCCTACTCTTTTCCCAAAGTTCCTCCATTATTCCCATGCTCTCCCCTTTATGAATCAACATTCACTTATCAGACAGAACATTCAGCCTTTGGATTTTTGGGATTGGATTACTTGGCTTACCATGATATTCTCCAACTCCATCCATTTACTGCAAATGCCATAATTTTATTATCTTTTATTGCTGAGTAATATTCCATTGTGTATATATATATCAGTCTCTTTATCCATCTATTGAAGGGCATTTAGGTTGGTTCCACAGTTTAGCTATTGCACATTGAGCTGCTATGCATATTGATGTGGCTGCATCACTGTGGTATGCTGTTTTAAAGTCCTTTGGGTATAGACTGAACAGTAGGATAGCTAGGTCAAATTGTGGCTCCATTCTAAGTTTTATAAGGATCTCCATACTGCTTTCCAGATTTGTTGCAACAATTTGCAGTCTCACCAACAATGTATGAGTGTGACTTTTCCTCAACATCCACACCAACACTTATTTTCATTTGTATTCTGTCATATTATTGTCATATTGTCATTCTGACTGGCATGAGATGAAATCTTAGTTTTGATTAACATTTCTCTAATTGCTAGAGATGTTGAAAATTTTTTCATATATTAGTTGATCGATTGTACATCTTCTTCTTAGAAGTTTCTGTTCAGCTCCTTAGCCCATTTATTGATTGGTTTTTTTTTTTTTGGTGTCAAGCTTTTTGAATTCTTTAATATCCTGGAGATTAGTACTCTATCTGACATTAATAAATGAATTCAGCAAAGTAGCAGGATATAAAATCATCACCAATAAATCAAATGCATTTCTGTACACCAATGATGAACCCTCAGAAAGAGAAATTAGGAAAACTACCCCATTCACAATAGCCTCAAAAAAATAAAATACTTGAGAATCAATCTAACAAAAGAGGTGAAAGACCTATACAACAAAAACTACAGAACACTAAAGAAAGACATTGAAGAAGACCTTAGAAGATGAATAAATCATCCATGTTCTTAAATAGGAAGAAATGATATTGTCAAAATGGCCATAATAGCAAAAGCATCATATAGATTTAATGCAATTCCAATTAAAATCCCAACAACATTCCTCATAGGAATATTAAAAGCAATCAAGAAATTCATTTGGACAAATAAGAGATGCAGAATAGCCAAAGTAGTCTTTAGCAAGAACAGTGAAGCAAGAGGCATCACAATACCAGATCTTAAACTATACTACAAAGCTATAGTAACAAAAACAGCACAGTATTGGCATCAAAATAGACATGTAGACCAATGATACAGAATAGAAGACACAGAGACAAACCCACATAAATACGATTATCTCATACTAGACAAAGGTGCCAAAAACATGCATTGGAGAAAAGATAGCTTCTTCAACAAATGATGCTGGGAAAACTGGAAATCCATATGCAACAAAATGAAACTAAACCCCTGTCTTTCACCATGCACAAAACTCAACTCAAAGTGGATCAAAGACCTAAGAATTAGACCAGAGACTCTGCGTGTAATGGAGGAAAAAATAGGCCCAAACTTTCATCACATTGGATTAGACCCCAACTTTCTAAACAATACTCCCAAAGTGCAAGAAATAAAATAAAGAATCAATAAATGGGATGAATTCTAACTAAAAATCTTCTTCTCAGCAAAACAAACAATCAATTATGTGAAGAAAGAGCTTACATTTTGGAAGCAAATTTTTGCCACATGTGTTTCAGATAGAACACTAATCTGGATATATGATTATTTTTGACACTTTTGTCAAGTATCAGATGACTAAGTATGCATGTTTGTCTTTATATCTTCTGTTCTGTTAAATTGATCTTTATATCTATTTTAATGCCAAAACCATACCATTTTTGTTACTATAGCCCTTTAGTATAACATAAGACCTGATATTTTATGCTCATGTATTTCTCTTCTTGCTTATAATTTTTGGGCAATTCTGAGTTTCTTATTCTTCCCTATTAATTTAAGAACTTTTTTCTTATTCTGTGAAGAATGTCATCAGTGTTCTATCATTTTCATTGTGGATGTCTTTAACATCTTTAAATGAATTTCCAAGAACCGTTTAAGGTTATTTTAAAAGGAATGATTTTCTTGATTTCATTCTCAACAGAATCACTGCTGGAATTTAGGAAATCTATTGATGTATGGATGTTGATAACTTATTCTGCTGCTTTGCTGAATTTATTTTTGAATTCCAAAATGAACTAGTGGAAATTTTTAGATCTTCTAGATATGGGATCATATCATTAGCAAACAGATAATTTGACTTAATTTCCTATTTGTATACCTTTAATTTCCTTCTCTTGCTTGACTGCTCTAGAAAGAGTATTGAAAACTCTATTGAATAGCAGTGGTGAAAGTGAGCATCCTTGTCTTGTTTGATTTTAGAGATAATACTTTTCATTTTTCTTCATTCAGGATAATGTTGCCTTTGAGTTTGCCATATATAGCCTTTATAATATTGAGGTAACTTCCTTCTACTCCAAACTTCTCCAACATTTTTTACATTAATGAGATCTGGATTTTATCAAAGTCTCATTCTGAACATATTGAGATGATCATATAATTCATGCCCTTCTTTCTATTTATTTCATAAATTACGTTATGTTGAGCCATACTTTCATCCCTGGGATGAAACTCACTTGATCTTGGTGTACAGTCTTCTTGGTGTGTTTAAGGATTCTTGCATATATGTTCAGCATGTTTGTTGGTCTGCAATTTTCTCCCCTTGATGTATGTGTCTGCTTTTGGTATCAAGATTATGCTGGCTTCACAAAATATATTTGCTAGTTCAACCTCCCTTTCAATTCTATGAAATGATTTGAGAAATACCTGGGTTAGTTCTTCTTTAAAGGTCTGGTAGAATTCTGCTGAAAATCCTTCTAGTCTTGGGCCTTTATTTTTTTTAATTTATTTTTTTAAAATATTTTTTTAGTTATAGATGGACACAATGTCTTTATTTTATTGCTTTGTATGTGGTGCTGAGGATCGAACCCAGGGCCTCACGCATGCAAGGCAAGCGCTCTACCGCTGAGCTACAATCCCAGCCCTTGGGCCTTTATTTTTTGATAGACTTTTAATTGCTTTTCAAATCCATTGGTTGATATTGGTCTGTTTAGGCTTTCTATATTTTCCTGGTTCATTTTGGGCATGTAATATGTGTTTCAAAATTTGTCAATGTCATCTAGATTTCCAGTCTATTGGAGTACATATTTTCATAATAGTTTCTAATGATCCTCTGGATTTCAGAAATGTCTGATGATATTTCCTTTACATCTATAATTTTTTAAATATTGGTCTTCTCTTTCTTTTGGTTAGTTTTTGTAAGGATTTATCTATGTTATTTATCTTTTTAGAAGAACAAACTGTGCTGCATTGATTCTCTTGCTTTTTATTCTCAACTGCATTATTTTTGACTCTGATCTTAATTACTTCCTGTCTTCTACTAATGTTGGGATGGTTTGTTCTTTCTCTAGAGTTTTGAGGTGGAGCACAAACTTTATTTTTTGGAAGATGATATGATTTCTCTTTGTCTTCTTAATGTAGGCACTCAATGCTATAAATTTTCCCTTCTAGAACTGTTTTCATACATATAAGGGATTTTGATATATTGTATCTCCATTCTAATTTGTTTCTAAGATTCCTAATTTTCTTCTGTGATATACTCTTCTTTTTTAAAAATATATTTTTAGTTATAGATGGACACAATGACTTTCTTTTATTTGTTTATTTTTTATGTGCTGCTGAGAATTGAACCCAGTGCCTCACACATGCCAGGAAAGTACTCTACCACTGAGCCAAAACCCCAGACCTATTCTTCTTTTAAAAGTCCTAAAGTTCTATTTTATATGCAATTTAATCATGATTAGGTAGTATTGCAAGTGACTTATTAATTTGATTTATTTTGTCTTTTATTTCCTGGTATTCTGATTTATTTCTTTTCATTTTCTCTATTTCATTATTGAAACAATCTTTTATGTTTTGTATTTGGTCTCCATTCATTAGATCTTCTTTTAGTTTACTGAACATTTTAATACTTAGCTTTTTATAATCTTTCTCTGACATCACATTAATTTCCATATTTATGGGATTCTTTGTTGTGTAATTGTGAAATTTGTGGGGAGCTTTGTGTGTCTCTTTCTTCATACTTTCAGAGGTTTTGGACTTGTGGACCAAATTAGATGTTTTGCCATCCCTCTTATATACATGTGTCCTTTTGTGTATAGTTATCATTTGATTCTGGGGCTTCTTGTTTTTGATGAATGGGTAGATGTTTAGGAGTGGGATCCGAAGTCCTTCTGTGGTTGGTTATTCCTTCTTGAGTCCTGCTTGTTGGTTTGGTTTCTTTCTTTCTCAAATTCTCTGTGTTGAAGTATGGTTGAGGCTCATGTGTGACTACATCATGTGCAGGTTGAGATTTGCTTTTACTTGACACATATTGCTTGGCAGTAGGATCTCACTACTCTATGTGTACTTCAAATGTCCCAATAACTTTCTGGTCTTACAAAAAGAGAGGTAGCTGGAATAGCACTAATGGTAGCAACAGACATATACTACTAAGATAAATGTCCAGTGTCTACTTGGAAATGTATAACATTAATTGCCACCTATGCAGAAATGGCAGGGTAAGCATTTAACATCAGCACTAACAAAAAAAGTGAACTATATCATGCATTGAACAGCATATGTCTACTAAAACATACACTGCATTAATTATCACAACAAAATGAGTGGAGTAAGAATTGCATAAACTATATAATTCTGTCAGATAATTGCATTACAGTTTCCGTAGTGAAGAGAAAACAGGGTAAGAAGGCAAGATGATGTTTGAGATATTAAAAAAATTAAACAGATAATATGCTGGAGAAATGTAATAGATGATGGCTATAATGAAGGAGGAGAACAAAAATAAACAAAAGTAATAAAAATGTAAGAGAAAAGAGGGAAAAGAAAAATGTAGCTGTTAGTGGGAGAAGAGAGTGAAGAAAGGGCATTTTTATGGACACAAACCAAGGTACGAACAAAAAATGTGAGATCAAAAACAATTCAAACATATAATATACCCCACCTAAGTCAAACCAAGGCTAAATAATAAATGGGTGGAGAATAAAGCAATTAGAATGAAGGTAAAGTTACACACACACACACATGTATTTGAGCATATTCATGCAGAATGGAAAAAGGAAATAAAATATGACATGAAATTTGAATAAACTATAGAATTAAAATTTAAAAATAGCTAAAAATGAGTGGGAGGTATGAAAAAAAGGAAAATATATTAATGAGAAATAAAGTACTTGTTTCTCTTGAGGTAGTCAAAATTGATGGCAAATATGGATTTTCATTATTATTTTTATTTTGGGGCTGTATAATCCTTGGGTCAAAGGCTAGGGATTGTTAAATCCAATGTCTGTGTTTCTCACCTAGTTGTACACTGTTGAGGCTGAGTCAAAGCTCAGTTTTCCAGTTTTTAGCGTAAGGTAGGACAAACTGGTTAGTGATAACAAATTGTGTTTTCCATAGCCAGTATGCTACATAGTTTTAAATTAGAAATTCCAATAGTTGCCATTTAGTGTTGGCAGATTTTTGAAACTCTCTTGGTGCGTATTTGAGATTTGATCCTCATTCCCCTTGGCTGGGGAGATGCCAATGTCTGACTTCTGCTGGACATCTGGTTCACAGAGGTCTCCCTTAATTTCCACTTTTAGGGTGTAGGGTCTAAATTTCCACAGGTTTCACATTCACCATTATGGATGTGAATCACTCAGTATCATCCCTGGAGTTCAGAGCTTCTGTCTGGCTTTTATTTGCATCTTCACAACAGCTCTTACCCTGCTGGTACTAACAACAAAAAGATCTCTGTCCTTGGTATGCAGAGTGTTTATGCCCTAGGCACCTTTTCTTTGCACCTATTTTAGTCACATTTTTCCAGGCACATCTGGCTATCATAATAGAACACTGCTAGGTAATCTGGCAATTTCCATATGCGCCCCTGATCTCTTGACTCTGCTCTTGGTCACACAGTTCTCAAAAATATTTCTAGTCATAGTGACCTCAGTTTCTTCTGAACTATCCCCTGTAGGCCATATGATTTTTATTGCTTTTCACTTGATAATGTCCTGCATCTACTCTGGGGTCATTAAGATCATCCTCCCTCTGTATTCCACAGGTTCCCTCAAGTCATTTTTTCCTCCACACACGTCTCTCTCTGCCTGTTTCCCCTTCTCCCAGGAGCTATAGCTGCCACTGCCAGGCGAGCTGGCACATTTCTAACATACTATTTTCTTTTATTCAAAGTTTATGAATGGTTGTGTCTCTATGGTATCTTTTACTGTCTAGTATTGAGTTTCTCCAAGTTCCCTTTGTTACTCACCTTGCTGAGTAGCTGTCTGCCCACTTTTTAAGTCTGGTGATAAGGAACTCCTGGAAAGTAAGTGTACACTTCCTCTAATCTTTCATCTTCTCTTATTATTTTTATTCTTGATGACTGCTATCCTGACTAGAGTGAAATGGAATATCAATGTAGTTTTAATTTATATTTCCTGATGGCAAAAGATGTTGAAAATTTTATATATAAGGGATTTGTGTCTGTTGAGTTCTTTTATTCAATTATTGATTGAATTATTTGCTTTTGTGTGTTTGTGTGCATATGTGTCTGTGTGTGTGTGTATGCATGTGTGTGGAGATTTTTTGAGTTCTTTATATATTCTGGCTATTCACTCTGTTGGATATTTTCTTTGCTATTCAGACTATTTTTACTTTGATATCATTCCATTTGTTGATTCATTATAGAGACCTTTCACCTCCATGGTTAAGTTTATTCCTAAGTATGTTTAAGCTTTATAAATGGCACTGTTTTCCTTATTTATTCTTGGTAGTTTCATTATTTTTGTATAGGAAAGTTACTAATTTGTGTATGTTGATTTTTTTCCTGCTACTTTGCTGAATTAGTTGATCAGAAATAGAAATCTTCTGTTGGAGCTTTTATGGTCATCTAAGTATAGGATCATATCATCTGAAAAAAAGGATAATTCTATTCTTCCTTTGCTATCTATATCCCTTTTATTTATTTTTCTTGTACAATTTCTCTGGTTAACTTTTCAGTACAACATTGATACGAGTAGTAAGAGTGGATATCCTTGTCTTCTCCTAATTTCAGAGGAAATGCTTGCAGGGTTTTCTCCTTTGGTGCAAGGTAATCAACTTCCCTGGTCAAGGGCAGCAGGTCCCACCTATTGAACAACCCAGGACTGTGTCACTATGTCCATTCCTGCATGTAATTATGCCTGCCAGCTTGCTATCCCAACCATATCCCAACCCTATTCCAACCCTATTCAGCTGATCATGGGAACCACCAGACTCAAAGGAAACATGGGTTTCACTCTCTTCTGGACCAAATGTTCTGGATACAATCTTCTCCGTGCCTGTTTTAGTGGGGTTCCATCAGGGCTTTCCAGGGCTTCTTGGTAAGTGTAAGTCAGAACATTGTGGCAATATTTGCTGAGATATTCATACCACATCAGTTTGCCATGACCTCAACAAGATAGTTTCCCACCTCAAGTCTCCGCTCACAAGTTGAGATACATGGAACACATCTTAGATACCAGCCTGCTGTGTAGCCTCTGAATCAGCTTACGTTCAAACTACCTTTCTCTTTTACCGATGTTTCTGTAAAAATCTATCCACTATTTCTCTTTTTTCCCTTTGTGTTATCCTTCCCATCTACAGTATCCCAGTTCAGTTGTCATCACAGGTTTGGCACTGTTGTACTGTTCTTGCTCTCTGTTCGGAGGAAGAGAATTTCTAGTTCTCTTGAATTAAAAGTGAATTCCTTCAGTCATCTACCTCTCTGAGTAATAGTACCCCAGATGCTTCAATTTCAAGCTACAGAGAAATTGGAAAGTTCAGCCTTCCTCTACTCCATATTCAAATTTTAATTATTTATATTGTCTCTTCTTTCAAAATTTAACAGATTATTTCCAAGAAATAAGTAAGAAGTAAGCACAAATCAATAAGCTCTATTTATTTGAAGAATACTTTGTTCTCCATAAAAATAAAAGTTTTTATGTACCTAAATAACTTGTAAAATTTATATATAGTAAATAAAAAAGATATGTAAGTTATATATAGTATATTTAGCCACAAAATAAAACTCATTACAAGCAAAAATTAGATTTAACAAATAACATTCTTTAATCATAACTCAATGCACTTTGAAATAAATACCTCAGAAATTAACAGTCTCATAAAATTTTGTAGATCTAAAAGAAATTTGAGTTTCTATGTTTAAAAAGCAATAGAAAAAATACATTAAAAACTTCTAGGAAACAACTACTAAAATAATATTTAATTTTTTTTTACAATTTTATTTTATTTATTTTATGTGGTGCTGAGGATCAAACCCAGTAATCCACACATACTAGGCAAGCACTCTACCACTGAGCCACAACCCTCACCCCACAAATAATATTTATAACCTTAAGCACTTTCATTATTTTAAGGAGTTCTCTAAATAAATTCAGTATTCATCTTGAGAGAATTTGAAAAGTAAAACAAGATAAATAAAAAGAAATTAGGAAAAAACCCATAAGCCTTAAAGTTTAAATTGATAAAGTAAAAAATAGAAAAGAGTTGAAATGATAGTTGAAACTAAAAGTTAATTATTTAAAATGAGCAATATGTTTGGTAAATCTCTCATAAGCATGATTTTATATACCAAACCTATATGATATCAGATAAAAAACAGGAAAGACTGTTATGGAGAACTCTATAGCAACTAATACAAACATTTCAAATAAATGAATGACATTTTTCTCATATACAAATCATTAAAAAAGATTCATGTAATCCCAGCATTTAGGGAGGCTGAGACTGGAGAATCGCGAGTTCACAGCCAGCCTCAGCAATGGCAAGGTGCTAAGCAACACAGTGAGACCCTGTCTCTACATAAAACACAAAACAGGGCTGGGGATATGGCTCAGTGGTCGAGTACCCTTGAGTTTAATCTCCAGTACCAATCTCTGAGTTCAATCTCCAGTACCCCCCCCAAAAAAAAGATTCAAAAAGAATTTGAAAACAACAGAAAGAAGATTACAGATATGTAATTTAGACTTCTGATTATATGTGGTAAATAATGCATGCACAATTAACTTTGGTATATCATTCTGTTCTATTAACATGATTATTAAAATTTATAAGTCATAATTTCCACAAAGCCAAGGACTATTGAGAGGAAAAGACGGAAGTCCAGAATTTCCATTTTTTGGTTAGAAAGTCAATGAGTAAGTGATAACTAAACCTGTCAGATAAAGTTGAAGACTGCATGCGTCTGTTGGGGGATAGGAGAAACAAAAATATAACTCAATCCACATGGTTGAACCCCAGGAAGATTCAACAATTGGAAGCAAAATGTATTTCCACAGATATGAAAATGACTTGACTTAAAAACATAAAGCTCCTGAAAAGTCTGTAAAAGGAGATTAAAACTCAAAAAGAGAGATGAATACAAATCTCTGAATTAATAGGCAAAACCCCAAATACCTTTCTTTTCTGGCTGCATAGATCATTGGAAGCCAAGCTAACATCCATTGGTAAAATTCATGGTAGACATAGACCAAACTAAAATCAAGTCATAAATATACTTACAAACAGGAGTTGCTCATCAAAATGCCATGTATCTGCCCAAAGAATCTAGAGTATAGAGTGGAATAGCCCTCAACACTCACATTTTAGTGGTTCTCTTAGTTTTGAATACCTATCCAAAGCTCATCAGATTTCTGGGAAAATCCTTTCACATAAATGTAGAAATGAAACAAAAACAAAATACAAAAATATAGAAGTAACAGACAATTCAGGGAACAGAAGACTTTATTTAAAATCCCATTGTAAATTAATTCAGGAAGACAGGAGAAGATATTGCATCCAGAGAACAAGAATAGAATGCCATGAAATTAATCATAATAACAAACATATTTAGATAATAAGAAAGAATGCAGGGAGTTTTAAAAACTGAATTGAATACTTTAAAAGTATACTATAGAAATATTGAAATGCTACATCAAATAAATTTCCCAGAAGTATAAAAAACACAAGAGAAGAAAAATCATTGATGATAGATAAGACAATTAAAGGACCATGTCAGAAAGTCCAATAGTATGTTTGTAAGAGTTCCACAACCACAGAACAGATGAATCAATATGGATAAATTTTTCAAAGAATTGAAAGAAGATATTTCATAAGTAAAGTCTAGGCATGTTCAGACTTAATGGGTCAAAGCATGTCAACATTTTAAATGTAAAATCAATCAAACTTACAATTACAAAAATTATTGTAAACACTGAAGATAAAGAGAGGACTCTAAAAGGTATTGGGAAGGAGTAGCGATGGAATTAGGTCACCAATAAGGGATGGTGAATGATAATGGGATCAAACTTCTCAATAGACATCCTAAAATTTAGAAAATAATGAATTAGTGACAATATTACTGAGAAAATTATTTTAAATCTAGAATTTTAATTATTTATTTAACATATCATCAGTCATTCTTTTTCTTCCTATTATTATTATTTTGCATTATTAGGGACTTAACCCAAAGGTACTCTACCAGTGAGCCACTTCCTTACCAACACTGATTTTTTGAGGTCTTTTTTAAAAATAATAACCATACTAACAGGCATGAAATGATATCTCATTGTAAGTTTGATTGTTATTCCCCCCAAATTTGATGAAATTGTGCATTATTATATACGGTTGGCCATTTGTATGTGATTGGAGAAATGTCTAGTCAAGTCCATTGCCCATGTTTTAATTGTATTTGCTTTTTTGCTCTTGAGGTGTTGGAGTTATTCAGGTATTCTAAATGTCAACTACTTTCCAAGTTTATTCTTTGTAAATATTTTCTCCCACTCTATAGGTTGTCTCTGTATTCTGGTAATTATTTCCTTTGATATTCAAAATAGTTTGACTATTTTTTTTGTGGCTTATGCTTTTAATTTCACACCCAAGAAATCACTGCCATTTAAAAGTTGGGAGGAACTTTAAAAATATAATTTGTTCTTTGTAATTGGTGGCAGGTGTTATGTAGATTAGTTAGTTATGAACAGTTGGGTAAAGGGAAAGGACAATGAAGGACAGATATTATACCTATGCACCAGGAGGAATCCTGGAGCCAAAAAATTGAAACCGTAGGGAACTTTATCTAAATAAGCAAGCATTGGGGAATGAGATCCAGAATGCCTAACCTTCCCCAGGCTGCAGAGAACTATAATTACTTGAGGGAGTTATTACTTAAAATCCTTGGACCCTAACTAAAATAGATAAATATCATAAAAGTGATAACATCAAGACCCCCAGCTGTAGCTAATTGTAACCGCTCAAGTGGCACAATGGTTTTCAGGTAAGTGAAAACCATTATCTCTTGTAACCAATTATGTCCCAACCACCCTGTCAACCAGAATATCTAGGCCCTCATAAAAGAAGTTGCTGGGGGCTATCCAAAGGGTAATAAACCAATTTAGGGGATACAGGGAAATTAAGGCAAGAACAAAAGACTCAGTTTTCTTAAAAACTGCAGCCTTTAGCCGGGCACGGTGGCGCAAGCCTGTAATCCCAGCACTTAGGGAGGCTGAGACAGGAGAATCGCGAGTTCAAAGCCAGCCTCAGCAATGGCGAGGTGCTAAGCAACTCAGTGAGACCCTGTCTCTACATAAAACACAAAATAGGGCTGGGGATGTGGCTCAGTGGTCGAGTACCCCTGAGTTCAATCCCTGGTACCAAAAAAAAAAAAAAAACCCAAAACTTCAGCCTTGTGAGCACCACACCATCCTCTCTTCACAACGGTCTGTGCAGTCCCTATGCTGTATGTAACCCTCTACTTTCACTCTATTAAACTTTTGCTTACTACTCTGTGTTTCGCTCAAATTCTTTCTGGTGAAGTCACAAGGACCAACACTGAAGGACTGTCGTGGTTGCCTCACGTTTCTGATACTTATCTGTTTTAGTCAGGGTCTCCAGGATTTCAAGTAATAATTCCCTCAAGGGAATGTAGTTCCCTGCAGATTGAGGAAAGTTAGGCATTCCGGATCTCATTTCCAAATATGTGCCTGTTCAGGTACATTTCCCTACAGTTTCAGGTTTTTGGCTCCTGGATTTTCCTAGGTGGATAGGCCTAATACTGTCCTTCATTGTTCCTTCCCTCTATGCACCTGTTCATAGCTAACTAATGTAACAGTTGGGAAATAGGGATTGGATAAATTTCCCCAGAAATTGTCTTCATTGTATATGTTATACACTGGTAAGAGATTCTGAAACCCTTCTCCTCAACATACACACACACACACACACACACACACACACACACACATCCCAGTGAGAAAAAATTGAGAGAGTGAGTGTGTTTAAGAGGAATCTGAGAACCAAAGAGTGAAAATTACCTAGGGCCTCATGCATATAATATGACAGGTATTACAATTCCTCAATTAGTGCTCATTTCCTTAGCCTACCTGCCTCGTAACATCCTCTAATTTTTGATCTGCATTATGAGCATACTTCCATGTAATCTTCTCTATTTTCCCAAAGCAGAGGGAGATCATCTGAATACTCATAGCACTTTGATTTCATCTTGATTTACTATATTCTCTGTATAGCTCCATTATTTATAAATTGTGTTGTGTCTCTAATTGGATTGTCCTGTTAATTTTTAAGCACTGTTCCCCTTGCCTAGAATTATATCTTGAAAATTAAAGAATATAAGTATTATTTCACTTAAATATGATTGTATTAATAAACTATTTGAAGCACAAAGTTATGTTCATTTTTAAGGTTGATTATGAGTCACTGTTCAATTTGGAAACAAAATTCCTTGAGATATTTAAAATAGAGAGGATTCTGTACATGAAATCAATTACAGATTACTGGCAAGGTGTGTAGAAGTGCAAAGAATGTGTTGGAGAAGCCAGAAGGAGAAGATGTTACTAAAAATAGGAAGCAACTACAACCTGGTCTCAATGAGCCCACACCTGTTGCTGATCTGCTAGAAGAGCTGCAGGCACCACTATTTCTACTTTAACTGCACTGCTCCTGTGATTGCACTATTACAGATGATGCTGAAGAAATCATCCCTACTGCTAGAAGCTCAATTTTCTCATGTCATTTCTGGAGCTCCTTAGGCACTAACTACTAATGCTGGTGAAAGTTATTTCCAGAAGGGGAAAAATGGAACTTCTTTTCCTTTGCCTTCAAATTCCTTGCCAGTCTTCTCATGGACAGGCTCTAACTTGAAACCAGCTGGCAAGGAAATGTAGGACTCAAATTTTTCCAGCATCCAGACACTTGTCTCATTAAAGTCTGACACTGGAGCTAAAAGCCAAAAGGTGAATTGGGTTACTATTTTTTCTGATACTACTGTCACTCAGATTGCTTTTGTTTTAAAGTAATTCAAGACACATGTGTGTATAAAACTTCAGAGAGTATCAAGTAGAAGAGGCTCTGGGAAAAGAGCCAGATTTATATGGGATGTGATTGTTCATATGAACAGTGATTCAATCAACAATCAGCCAAACAATATTTACTCCATGCTATAATCATCTCCATTACTTGACCTGTGCAAAACACTGTTAGTATACCCAGAAGAGAAAGGATGGAACTGGCATTGACCGAGTGTTTATTATAATGCAAGGAGCTTTATGTGTTATCCCTCTTCAATCTTTGAACTAACTTTGTGAAAACCTAGTTTATAAAAACCTAAACATGAAAGAAGAAATTATCCATGTTCACAGTATGAAGTAATAGACCCAGACTTCAAAATCAATTTATTGTACTTCAAAATTCTACCACCTTTTCTGTAAGTTACCTGTATTAAAGCCATGCTTTATTTGAAATGTTTATGGTAAAACTACCTTTAATATTTATATATTATATTTGTACATATATAAAATATTTTTTGCATATAAAATTTAATTAGAATAATAAATATCCAGTTGTACTTTGAATACTAACATTGATATTACAAATTGAAAATAAGCTAGGAGAAGAAGCAGACAGAAAGAATGGAAGAACAGGAGCTCTAGAATTTTTAATAGCAAATAAAATTAAGATGATGATGAGGTTAATATTAACTACAGTTGAAACTTGATAACTAATATTGTGCTATGTAGTGTACTTACCATGTTTATATGAGCTAATTTATTTTAGGGTCACAATAATCCTATGATGTAGGTACTATTATTATATCCTCATGTTACAAGTAAGGAAATTGAGGATTAAACAAATTAAATAGCTTTTGAGTCCAACTTTGAACTCAGGAAGTCTGGCTCTAGCACTTACAAACTTTACTAAACTTTGGTCTTCCCTTAGAAAATAATTTTTTACAGATAGCCATGGAAAGGAATAGAAATATGTGAAGACATTTTTCCATTAATGACTTATATGCAAAGAAGGAGAAAGGATGTGAGGTTATTGAGAAGGGCAATTTCTCCTGTGGGTTTTAGGAAAAGGATGAGATTTAAAGGAAAAAATGTATGAAAACAAGGAAATTGGTTCTGTGGACATAATACATAGAAGCACTGTAAGAATAAGTAGAATTAAAGCAGTTGGTTTCAATCTGGACTATCCCAGAATGATGAACTCTGAGCCCCCACCCCAAATTGGATTTGGCCTGAGGGATATAGTAATTTCACACCAGACATCTAGTGACATGACCTGTGATATTGGAGATGCGTATGTTAGACTCATCTCTTTTCCATGGAGTCTTTTGTTACATAGTAAAAATGAAAAGTTTACTGCTGGAATCTCAAAAAATAATGTGTTTATTTTAAATGTAGCTTGAAAAAATTTCTATAGAGAAAGAAACAGTGAGTTTGAAGGTGTCTCTAAGTGGGAATGACTGTGGACACAGAGACATGGATTTTGGAGATAAACAAAACAAAACAAAACAAAATACATTGATTTTCTTGGTGGTGGTGCAGGAAGTTGTAGCAGTGGTGAAATTCAGTTGAGGAGTCCCTGCTGTAGAAATGTTTTGGCTTCTGTTTAAAAAAATTTAAACACAAACCAGCACACACACACACACACACACACAGAGACACATGAACACAAACACAATCACATGCAATTTTCTTTTACAATTTGTGGAATAAAATCTTTGAAAGTGAAACTAAGACATTCATGCAACGTAACCCACTAGTAAGCATGCAACTGGAGTCCTCTAGTGGCTGAGAGATCTCTGTTAAATGAACTATAACTTCACTTAACAGGCTTCAAGGAGGGAGATGTTCTGTCATTTCTGAGTGTCAAAGCGGGCTTACAGGTGCTAGGGCAACTTAGGTATTTCTGAATAAGGAAGCCTGCCTCCTCCTCTTATGGTATGAATTCCCAATTGACTTTTCTGGAAGTGACTAGGGGGTGGTAATAGAAAAGAGATAAAGTTTTTGGTCATGTGGGGAAGTGAAAAGACATGAAGATACTCAAAGCAGTCAAATGTCACATTGTTTCTCAATGTGACTGGGGTTTAAGAATAACTGTGAATCTTATTGACATACATAACTAAAAAGAACCAATAAAAAGGATGTGGAGGGCCTGAAGAAAATTGAAGGGAGATCAGTAGAGTAGAGGAAAGGGCCTAGAGGAAGGGAGGAGGGAAGAATTAGAGGAAATGCTGGAGAATGGTATTGACTGAATTATGTCAATATATTGTGAGCATGTATGAATATGTAAAAACAAATCCTACCATTATGCACAACTATAATACATCAACAAAAATTGGGGCTGGTGTGGTGATGCATGCTTGTAATTCCACTAGCTCAGGAGGATGAGGCAGGAGGATCTCAAGTTCAAAGCTAGCCTCAGCAACTTAGCGAGATCCTAAGTAACTTAGTGAGAACCTTTCTCAAAATACCTCAACATTATAAAAGCTATCGATGCTAAGCCCAAGGTCAACGTCATTCTCAATGGAGAAAAAATGTAAGCATTCCCTCTAAGAACTGGAACAAGACATGGAAGCCCTCTTTCACCGCTTCTATTCAACATAGTCCTTGAAACTCTAGCCAGGGCAATGAGATGAAATAAATTAAAATGACATAAATAAGAAAAGAAGAACTCAAACTATCACTATTTGCTGATGACATAATTCTATACGTAGAGGATCCAAAAAATTTCACCAGAAAACTTCTAGAATTAATAAATGAGGGGCTGGGGTTTGGGCTCAGTGGTAGAGCACTCGCCTTGCACGTATGAAGCACTGGGTTTGACCCTCAGCACCGCAGAGGAATAAATAAGTAAAATAAAGTTATTGTGTCCATCTACAACTAAAATATATTTTCAAAATAAATGAATTCAGCAAAGTATCAGGATATAAAATTAATACCCATAAATCAAATTCATTTCCATATATCAATGATGAACTCTCTGAAAGAGAAATTAGGAAAACTACTCCATTCACAGTAACCTCAAAAAATAAAATACTTGGGAAGCAATCTAAAAAACAAAGTGAAAGACATATACAATGAAAACTACAGAACACTAAAGAAAGAAATTGAAGAAGACTGTAGAAAATGGAAAGATCTCCCATAGGATGATATTAATATTGGATAGGAAGAATTAATATTGCCAAAATGGCCATAATAGCAAAAGCAATTCCAATTAAAATCCCAACAACATTATTCATAGGAATATTAAAAGCAATCATGAAATACATTTGGAAAAATAGGAGGCCCAGAATAGACAAAGCAATCTTTAGAAAGAAGAGTGAAGCAGGAGGCATCACAATACCAGACCTTAAACTATACTACAGAGCTATAGTAACAAATATGACATGGTACTGGCACCAAAATAGACATGCAGACACATGGTACAGAATAGAAAACACAGAGACAAAGCCTCATAAAAACAGTTGTCTCGTACTAAGGGTGCCAAAAACATAAATTGGAGAAAAGATAGCCTCTTCAACAAATAGTGCCATGAAAATGGGTAATCCATACACAGCAAAATGAAATTAAATCACTATTTCTTACTGTGCACAAAACTCAACTCAAAGTAGATCAAGTACCTAGGAGTTAAACCAGACAATCTGTGCTAAAAGAAGAAAAATTAGGCCCAAATCTTCATCATGTCAGATTATGTCCTGACTTCCTTAACCAGACTCCTAAAGTGTAAGAAATAAAATCAAGAATTAATAAATGGGATGGATCAAAACTAAAAAGCTTCTTCTCAGCAAACAATGAATAACATGAAAAGAGAGCCCAAAGATTGGGAGAACATCTTTATTGCATGCACATCAGATGGAGCACTAATTTCCAGAATATATAAAGAACTCAAAAAAATTAACAGCAAAAAATTAATAACCTGATCAATAAATGGGCTAAGAAACTGAACAGACACTTCTTGGAAGAAGATATACAATCCAACAACAAATATATGAAAAAATGTTCAACTTCTTCAGTAATTAGAGAAAAGCAAATCAAAACTACTATAAGATTTCATCTCACACCAGTCAGGATGGCAGTTATCAAGAATATAAGCAACAATAAGTGTTGGCGAGGATGTGGGGGAAAAGGTACATTCATACATTGCTGGTGACATTGCAAATTGGAGCAACCACTATGGAAAGCAGTATGGAGATTCCTTAGAAAAGTTGGAATGGAACCACCATTTGACCCAACTATCCCACTCCTCAGTCTATACTCTAAGGATTAAAATCAGCATACTATAGTGACACAGCCACATCAATGTTCATAGCAGCTCAATTCGCAATAGCTAAATTGTGGAACCGACCAAGATGCCCTGCAACAGACAAATGGATAAAGAAACTGTGGTATATATACACAATGGAATATTACTCAGCATTAAAAGAGGAATAAAACCATAGCATTTTCAGGTAAATGGATGGAGTTGGAAAATATCATGCTAAGCCAAGTAAGCCAATCCCCAAAAAATCAAAGGCTGAATGTTCTCTCTGATAAGTGGATGCTAATTCATAATGGGGGGAGCATGGGGAGAATGGAGGAACTTTGGGCAAAGGGGAAAGAGAAAGGGAGAGGGCAGGGTGGCAGGAAAGATGGTGGAATGAGATGGACATTTTGACTCTAGGTACATGTATGACTGCACATATGGTGTGACTCTATATTGTATACAACCAGAAAAATAAAAAGTGCTTCATTTGTGTACAATGAATTGAAAAGCATTCTGCTGTCATATAAAACTAATTAGAACAAATAAAAATAAAATAAAATAAAAAGGCTGGGGATGTGGTTAAGTAGTTAAGAATCACTAGGTTCAATCTCTAGTACCCTCCCCAAAATGGAAAAAAAAATAGAAGTGTGGTTGTAAACATCCAAACAACTCATAGAAAGACAATAATCAAATGTTCTAAATTATATGTGAAAGCTAAAATGTTGACTTCAAAGAAAAAAGAGCATAGAATAATGGTTTCCAGAGCCTGAGAAGATTGTTGGGGAGAGAGGTGGAAATAGAATGGTTAATAGGTTCAGGACTACAGTTGGACTGAAGAAATAACCTCGAATGTTCTGTAACACTGTAGGATGACTATAAAATGATGACAATTGAGTCTTTCAAAATAGCTTGTAGAGAGAATTTTAAGTGTTCTTACCATAAAGAAAAAATAAATATTTGTGTTGATGGATAATCCAATTGCCCTGATCTGCTAATTTTATATTGAATATATGTATTTAATTATCAACTGTACCCATAAATATGAATGAATAATATGTGCAGTTAAAATGAAAAATATATATATGTATAAATTTTTAAGATTCAACATATCATCACATTATGTTCACCAATTCCTAAGCCTGCTGTTTTGTGACTTTTAATGTACTTTTGATGTGATGTCTTTAGAAGCATATATAAAGAAATAAAATAAAATTGTTCTTAAAATTACCAGCTTTTACTATCTTGCTCATAACTTTGTTCATGTGTGTTTAAAACTAACATAATATGCTATTAATACCCAAGAATCTTCGATGATTAACAAACATGTAGCTATCTTATTCATGAGCATCCTGGCCCTGGCCCTGTTATTCCTGAGCTACTTTCAGGTAACATTAGATCTTTTCTACCTTTGAGTTTGTATAGGTGAACCCACCTGGGATGTTATGTATTACTTTCTCCTGGCTCCTTATCATAACCTTGATAACAGACTAATGGATTTAATGCAGATGTAAAAGAATGAAATTCAGACATGTCTCTAAAACCATTTATCTGGTATAGGACTTTCAAACCTGGAGAACTCATACTTAAAATTGTTTTTCTGTTTCAATTCACCACAGCATACACATGCAATGCATTATCTAATAGTCATTTTGTCTTATTAGAATAAAATACACAAACAGTAAATAAGATTATATCATTTTTGTGGTTCCAGGCAAAAAGCACACACAATGAGTAATACTTTGGGTGACACTGAAACACAATTTCTGTATTTTGGAAATTCTGCATCGCTATATTTTAAAATGTTTAATATTAAACAAAATTTGGTAACAGAATTAAAATGTACTCTTCAGTTGCATTTGGTGGTCTACCTTTGGGACCAAGTAAAACACTTATTTGTAACCTCAAAAACTTCAGTTTTTCTTATGTGAAAACTAATTTGAACAAAAGATATATGTATAAATTTTAAACCATAACAATTTAAAAAACTTCCAGTTCACCAACTAGTCAAAAGATCTAGAAACATGTGAACGTTGTTGTATCTCTGTGGGTGCTTTTTTAATTCTATTATCTCACCTCTAACCTTTCCATTCACTGCTAGGTGGTAGCCACTGTTATTGATATGTCTCATGATTTTCATCTCTCTACCTTTTGTTTGTACTTTATCATATATTTATATGTGTCTTAAACCACACATTTCTTAGTTTAGATTGTTTCTGCACTTTACAAAAATAGTATAATTTTGCATGTAGTCTTCTATAATCTTTTTATATACACTATGATGTTGTGAATTACCATTCAAGTTGTCATTATTACACACTATTCATTTTCGCTTCTTGTCACTATTCCTTCATGTGATGCAGTAAAATTTATTTATACATTTTCTTGTCAGTGGATATTAGGCTTATTTCTAAATACTTCCTTTTAAAAACAATGCTTCTTGAAAGGTATTTAGATAATTCTTCTGATAAATAATTGTACCCTATTTTTCTATTCAGTACAAGTGTTCTCAAAGTGTGGTCTCTGGACCTAAAACATAAGCATCACCTGTGATAAATGCATATGAAGTCCAACTCTGTCATACTGAAATAGAAAATCTAGGGATGAGATGCAGTAATTATGTTTAATAAGCCTCTAAGTGATACTAATGCATGATCATATTTGGAAACTACCACTTCAAGGTATACACTTATTAGTAGAATTTCTGGGTAATAAAATTTTTTCTTATCTTCAACTTTATGTGATAATACTATTTTGTATTCTGAAGAGATTATACCAGCCTACAGTGAATTAATTCCACTTCCATTTCACTCATATTCTCTCTGGCCCTCCCTATTATTTTTTCCCCAAACTTAGTATCTAACTGTCATCTAAGTATGCATATCTCTAAATGTTAATGGGATTGAAATCTTTTAATTTATGCATGGGCCAATATTTTTTCTGTGAGTAGATATTTGTGAAGTTGTATATGCTTCTTATTGATCTGTACAGTTGTATATTGTAGAAAATAAATCTTTTTCTAGTTTATATGTAGCAAATATACCATATTTCAGTGTATCATTTCTCCTTATTCAAAAAATAATTTGAAGAAGAGAAGTTCTTGATATTCATGTAGCCATATTTATCATTCTCACATAATTAGAATCCTTTTACTGCCACATGACAAACATATTTTTTATTTTCTCTTAAAAGTTTATTTTCCTTTCATATATAAGTTATTAATGGATTCCAGATCGATAGCATACAAGAATCTGCTTTTATTTTTATATGAAAATAAGTCAGCACTGTTTATTAATAAGTCTCCTGTTCTCCAGTGATCAGTGATGCCATCCTTATCTTTTCTCGAATTTTCTTTCTTTTTTTTAAATATTTTTTAGTTGTATGCAATATCTTTTATTATTTATTTATTTTTATGTGGTGCTGAGGATCGAACCCGGTGACTTACACATGCGAGGCAAGCGCTCTACCACTGAGCCACAGAAATGTCCATCATATTCTCTTATTATTCTTATGAGTCTAGATGATCTATAGTGATATTTCTCATTTCATTCCTAATAGAGATAATTTTGTTCTTTTTGTCTTTGTTAACTATGCTAGAGATTCATATATTTCAGTGATCTTTTCAAAGACATGATTTATCTTTATTGATTTTCTGTTTTGCATTTCATAGAATTATTATTGTTACTATTATTATTATTTTACCTGTTGCTGCATTGTATTTATTTTCCTGTCAATATTTTCTGTTTTCTTTAGGTGAAAGTTTAGATTGTGATATATTAAATATAACAGCTTTGATAACATATAGTAAATATACCATAAAATTCACTAATTTAAGTTGAGCAATTTAATATTTTTGATATACTCACATATCTAAACAAATATAACCAATTTTAACATATGTTATAACTCAAAAAATACATATTAGCAATCATTCTCCATTATATCCCAAACTCCTTCCATACCCTGGCAACTATTTCTTTCCAATGGCAACTTTTGATTTCTATGGATATACCTCTTATAAATATTTTAGGAATCATAATATGTAGTCTTTTGGGACTGACTTCCATAAATTGGCAAAATGTTCAAGCTTCATCTGTGTTATAACATATAATCACATTGCATTACTTTTATGGCTTAGTAATATTGCATTTTATGAAGATTTTCCTTCTTCCCACTTTTTGACCATTATGTATAATGCTATGAAAATTCATGCACCTTTTTTTATAGTGTGCAGACATTAACTTTGTTTTTTCAGGGGAAAAGTTTATGCCAAAATAATTGATAGGTTATATGGTAACTATATTATTGAGTTTTTCAGGAAATGAGAAAAACATTTACAAAAATGTTTGCACCATTTAGATTCCCACCACCAGAGGATGAATGGTAAAACTCTTCTTCATCTTGGTCATGATCTTTTTTTTTATGTTAGCCATTCTGGTGCATACAATATGGCCTCTAATCATATTGTGTTATAGTTCCTTGATAGGAAAGTTATGAAAATTTATCCATATACTCTTTGGACACCTGTATATCTTCTGTGGAGAAATTTTGATTCATATTCTTTACCCATTTATTTCTGTTGTACTTTTGCTTTAATTAATGCATTTTGTTTTTGTTATGGTTTGCTTATAAGATGTCTCCTGAAAGCTCATGTTTGAGGCAAGGCAGAAATGTTCAGAGGTGAATTGATTAAAATATGAGACACATAACCTAATCAGTGTAACTATTCATTTGACTGATTAATAATCTGAAAAGACTACTGAACTGATAGTAAATATAGGCAGGTTGGTTGTGGTTGGAGGAAGAAAGTCACTGGGGGTAGGATTTTGGAGTTTATATTTTTGTTTCTGCCACTTCAATCTCTGTGCTTCTTCGACACTATGAACTGAACAGCTACCTCAGCCACACCCACCCATCGTCATGTTCTGTCTCATATAAGGTCCAGAGTAATGGTGTTTGTAGACCACGTAAATATGAGACAAAGCAAACTTTCCCTCCTGTAAGTTTCCATTTTCAAGTATTTTAGTTTTCAACAATAAAAAACTAACACAATATTTTAGATTTATCAAAAAATTAAACAAATACTACAGAGAGTTCTTATATCACCCTAGAACTGCACAGTTTTGCCTATTACTAACATCTTGCATTAGTTTGATACATTAGGTATAATTCATTAATCCATATGGATAAAATATTAACTACATTCCATAGTTTATACTAAATTTAACTTTTTGTGTCCTATGGATTTTAACAAATGCATATTGCCATGTATATACAATTATAATATCATATAGAATAGTTTAGTTGCCTAAAGTTTCCTGGTCCTTTATTTATTCATTACTTCCCCTACCATGAAAACTCTGAGAGCAAATGATTTTTTAATAATCTCAATAATTTTGCCTTTTTAAGAATGTCCTATAGTTGAAATTACACAACATGTAGACTTTTGGGGGGTGGTTACTGGGGATTGAACTCAGGGGCACTTGACCACTGAGCCAGATCCCCAGCCCTATTTTGTATTTTATCTAGAGACAGAGTCTCATTGAGTTGCTTAGTGCCTTGCCCTTGCTGAGGCTGGCTTTGAAGTTGCAATCCTCCTGTCTCAGCCTCCCAATCCACTGGGATTGCTTTGAAGTTGCAATCCTCCTGTCTCAGCCTCCCAATCCACTGGGATTACAGGCATAGGCCAACGTGCTCAGCTAATATTCAGCCTTTTAAGACCGGCTTCTCTCACTTAGCAAAGTGCATATAAGGTTTCTCTTTGTCTTTTTGTTGTTGGATAGCCCATTCCTTTTTATTTCTGCATAACAGTTCATTTTATGCACATATAGTACTTGGTTTATTTACTCACTTATTAAAGGGTATCTTAGTTGCTTCTAGTTTTTGGTAATTAAGAATGTAACTGCTATAAATATTTGCCTGCAGTTTGTGGTGTGGAAATATACTTTTAACTAAATTATGCAAATACAAAGAAGCACAATTATTAGAAGATGTGGAAAAACTATATTTATCTTGATAAGAAACTACCAACTTCTCCTTCAAACTGGCTACATGATTTTCCATTCTCACTAGCAATTTTAATTTTTCTCCACATTTGCACTAGCATTTGATAACTCAGTATTTGAACTTTATCCATTCAATAGGTGTGTAGAGGTATATTGTTAGTTTAACTTGCAATTCCTTAATGACATATGATGGTACTTTCTTTTCACATACTAATTTTGACTGCTTTCTTTCTATTTTTAGTGAGTTATCTGTTCTCTGTTCAGATATATTTGTCTATTAAAAATAATTCATATTTTTTATTGTTAAGTTTTAAGAGTTATTTTATATCATGCAAACAAACAGTGAAAGCAGGAGTAGCTAATCTCATATTAGACAAATTAGACTTCAAACAAAAATAAGCCAAAAAAAAAGGTATCTTCTTCATGATGGTTAAGGGAATCATCCAAAAACCAAGATATAATGGTTATAAATATTTATGCCCCAAACAATGATAACTTATGCATATAAAACAAACCTTTTCAATAAAATAATCAAATAAACCATAATATAATAATACTTTGTGATACAACACACATTTTCACTAATAAATAGGTCAGACACATATACTAAGCAAAGATTCCTCAGAACTAAAATATACTTTTAATCAAATAGTCCTAACAAACATCTACAGAATATTGCATCCATTGACATCTGAATTCACTTTCTTTACAGTATTACATTGAACTTTCTGTAGTATAGATTACAATTTAGAAAAAAAGCAAATTTAGCAAATGCAAAGTAATAGAGTTAATTCCACACATTCTAACAGATCATAATGGAATGAAATTATAAATGAATGGAAGTATAGAAAACAGAAACTGTTTTAACACCTGGAGATTAAACAATGCACATTTTAATGAGATTTAGAACACAAAAGAACTCAGAGGAGAAAAATTTTTTAGAAACAAGAGTAGAGGCATAACACTTCAAAATCTGTGGGACACTGTGAGGGCAATTCTAAGAGAAAAGTTTATAGTACTGAGTTCCTGCATTAAAAAATAGAAAGTTACCAAATAAATATTCCAATGTTACACCTCAAAGCCCTATAAAAAGAAGAGCAAGCTAATTGCAAAGTCATTAGAAGACAGGACATAATATCAAAATTGTCATTGCTGAGGATATAGCTCAGTTAGTAGAATGCTTGCCTTGCATTCACAAGGCCCTGAGTTCAAACCCCAGCACTCCCCCAAAAAAATCAAAGTTGAAATTAAAGGAATTGAGAATAAAAATAATACAAAGAATCAATGAATCAAAGAAGTTTTTTTTATTGAAAACATAAATAAGACTAACCAAAATAAAGAAAAAAAAAACCAAATTAAAAAAATTAGAGGTGAAAAAGGAGATTTCCTAACAGACACTTCTGAAATACAGAGGAACATTAGAAAATACATTGAAAATTAATACTTCAATAAACTACAAAATCTTGAGGACATTGACAAGTTTTGAGACACATACCAAATTGAGCTATAGAAAAATTAAATACACACATCTTCAGAAATGAGACTAAAGTAACAATTTAAAATCTACCAAAAAAGAAATGTCCAGGACCAGATGGCTTTTCAGTTAATTTATATCAGAACTTTATTGTAGAACTAATGTTAACTCTCCTTAAATTATTACATAAATTAGAAAAGAAAGGAACACTGAGAAATTCATTTTATTTAGCCAGTGTCACTCTGCAACCCAAATCACACCAACACATGAAAAAAAATTCTTCAGAGCAATATTACTGATGAACATAATGAAAAAGTCTCAAATAAATGATTGGCAAACATATCCAAACACACACTAAGAACACTGTAATCAAATTGGTTTCATCCAAGTGATAATAAATTGGTTCAACATACACAAATCAATAGATGTAATTCACCACATAAATAGAATTAAGGACAATAATAAAATGATTATCTCAATAGATGCAGAATAAGTATTAGACAAAGTTGAGCACACATTCATATTTAAAACCAGGAATTAGAGAAAGCAGGAGTAAAAGGAACTTATGTCACTATTGTGAAGGCTACATAAAACAAACCCAAGACTAACATCATATTGAATGGAAAAAAAACACAACAAACTAAATTAAAACCATTTCTTGTAAAAACAAGAACAAGAAAATGATGTCTACTCTCACAATTCCTATTCAACATAATCCTTGAGACTCTAGCTAGAGAAATCAAGAAGAGAAGGAAATTAGCAGAATATCAATATGAAAAGAAGTCAAATTATCTCTGTTTGCAGAGGAAAAAACCCTTTATTTAGAATATCCAAAAACCCCACAAGAAGACTTACAGGGCTGATAAACAAATAAAGCAATGTAGCAGGATACATGATCAACATATGTAAATCAATTTCCTATATTCCAATAATGAATCTGCAGAAAAAAATTGGAAAACTATCCCATTCATAATAATAACAACAAAACTATATGTGGGAATAAATCTAATCAAGCAGATGAATGACCTGTATAATGAAAACTATAGAACACCAAAGTAATATACTAAAGGTATTCTACAAATGTGCCAAAAATATACATTGGGGAATATATATCATTTTTAATAAACAGTGCTTGGAAAACTCTATGTCCATATGTAGAAGAATGAAATTAGATACCTGTGTCTCACTTGCATTAAAATCTGCTCAAAATGAATCAAAGACCAAGGAATTAGCTCCATATCTTCAACTGTGAGAAGAAAATGTAAGCTCCAAACTCTAACATATTGGCACAATGACTTCCTTAACAAGACTCTTGAAGGACAAGAAATAGAACCAATAATTAATAAGTGGGAGGCCTTCAAATTAAAATGTTTCCACATTACAAAGGAAATGATAAAAATAGTTAAAAGAGGGTCTACAAAATGTGAGAAAAATCTTTTCTACCTGCTCCTCATACAGGATATTAATATTCAGAATATATAGAGAACCGATGAAACTTAAAAACAGCAAAAAATGGACAAAAGAATAAAAGTCTCTTTTTAAAAGAAGAAATAAAAATGATCAACAAAGTATGAAAAATGTTCAACGTCTCTAGCAGTCAGGGAATTGCAAATAAAAACTACATTGAGATTTCATCTCAAGTCAGAATGGTAATGATCTAGAATCCAAATAATAATTGCTGCTGAAGATGTGTGGGAAAAGGTACACTCATTGTTGGTGAGACTCCAAATTAGTATGATCACTCTGGAAAGCAACATGAGGATTCCTCAAAAAAGTAAGAATGGAGCCACCGTATGACTCAGTTATCCCAATACTTGGTATTTATCCAAAAGATCTAAAATCAATACACTGTACTGATATATCTACATCAATGCTTACAGCAGCGCAATTCACAATAATCAAGTTATGGAATCAGCCCAAATACACATCAGCAGATAAATGGGTAAAAAATGTGGCATAAGTACACAATGGAGTTTTACTAGGCCATAAAGAATAATGAAATTATGACATTTGCTAGTAAATGGATGGGACTAGAGAAAGTGATACTTATTGAAATAAGCCAAACTAAGAAAGTCATGGGTTGAATTTTTTCTCTCATATGTGGAAGCTGGATCAAAATAAGAGGGAAAATGGTGTGTGTGTGTGTGTGTGTGTGTGTGTGTGTGTGTGTGTATGTGTAATCCCATAAAACAGAAGACAGATCAGTGGAGTAGAGGAAAGTGGCTGAAAGAAAGGGAGGCAGGGTGGGAAAAGGAAGGAACAATGGAAACAAATTGAACAAACTATCCAGTGTGCATGTGCAAATATACCACAGTGAATTTCAGCTTCATGTGAGTTTATAAAGCACTAATATTAAAAACATTAAGTAAACAGAAAAAAAGCCCAGTAAAGTAGAGGAAAGGGAACAAAGAAAGAGAGGAGAGGATGAAAATGGGAAGTACTATGGACTGAATTGGAGCTAATTATATTCAATGCTTATGTAATTATGTCAAATAAATCCCAATATTATATATATGTGTGTATATATATACACAAATATATTCATTTATATAATGCACGAATGAAAAAGATGTTAAGGAAAAAAGTGTTTTTCTGTATTTTTATAAAAGTTATTTATCAAATGTATGTTTGCTAATACTTTCCCAAAGTATATGGCTTGCTCTTTCATTATTTTAATAGTGTATTTCACAGAGTATATATTTTTTTATTTTAATAAAGCATAGCTTCTCAACATTATTGTGTATCAGGATTTTGGTGCTATTTCTACAAAAACTCATTACCAAATCCAGTGTCATCTACATTTTCACTTACGTTACTTTTAGATGTTTTGAGTTTTGCATATTACATTGAAATTTGTGATCCTATTGGGTTTAAAATTTGTGAAAGTTGTAAGATCATTGGCTAGATGACCTTTTTGCACATTGATATCAATTTGTTCCAGTGGTGTTTGTTGGAAAGCATATCCTTTCTCCATTGAATTGTCTTTGTTCCTTTGTCAAAGATCAGTTGTCTGTATTTGTGTGGTTCTACCTCAGGCCTCTGTATTGCATTCTGTTCACTGATATGTCAGCTTTTCCATCAGGACTACAATGTCCTGATCAATGTAGCTGTATGTTAAATCTTAAAGTTTGGTGATATCAGCCTCTAATTTCGTTGTTCTTAACTGTTGCATTGACTATTCTGGATAATTTTTCTTTCTGTATTGACTTTAGAATTAATTTGTTAATATACACAAAGTAGCTTTCTGGGAATTTGATTGGAATTATATTGATCTATAAATCTAATTGGGAATAAAATATCTTAGCAATTTTGAGTCTTCTAATACCTGGCATATTTCCCAATATTTTTATTTGTTTATCTATTTATTCATGATTGTATTCTTCATTTCCCCCAGATTTATTCAGGTACAATTGATAAATAAATTATAAAACATCAATGAAAGAAATTGAAAAGGACACAAAAATTTAATGGATTAAAAATTAATGTTGTTAAAATTTCCACACTAACCTAATTGACTGACAATTTCAACACATTCCTCATCAAAATGTGATTGGATCCTTCACAGAAATATAATAAATAATCCTGAAATTAATACAAAAACACAAAAGACTCCGAATAGCCAAAGCAATCTTGGACAAAAGAACAAAGATGGAGACATCACCATTTCTGATCTCAAAACATACTACAGAGCTATAAAAATGAAGACAGGATGGTACTAGCATAAAAACAATACAAAGATCAATGGAAGAGGACATTAATTCCAGAATTAAATCCATTTAGTTACAGATGATTTCCTGGAGGAGGGCAGAGCTGCAAGAACAAAGGAAACTTGATTCATAAATACTCTTGTGTAATATCAACACAACACATAAATACTGTATATTTTTCCAATTAGATGAATGCATGTTGTATTTTGGTAATCTTTTGCTTTAGTATTAATTGCTAACTAGCAATCATTCATCAATAATTTCATATTTCTAGTAGCCACTTGTATTTCTTTCTCTGTGAAATTTCTCCACATTTTTTGACCACTATTTTCCTCTGGGTGACTGATACGCTTACTAAGTTTAAATTTTGAAAAACAGACTTTTGAAGTGGATTTTCCCACAATTTCTTTGTATCTGCCTCTGTCTTCTTATATTATTTCAGATTTTTTTGTTATTTAATTTTTTTTTGGTACTGGAGATTGAACTCAGGGGCACTCAACCACTGAGCCACATCCTCAGCCCTATTTTGTGTTTTATGTAGAGACAAGGTCTCACTGAGTTGCTTAGCACCTCGCCATTGCTGAGGCTGTCTTTGAACTCAGGATTCTCCTGTCTCAGCCTCCCTGTTATTTACTTTTTAGTACATTACAGCTATACATAATAGTGGGGTTCATTTTTACATATCCACAAATGTTTATCATATAGTTTTCTCCATTTCAATGACCAGTACTACCACCTTCCCTCCCATATTTCCTCCCCTTGATATCTTTGCTCTACTCTGTTGATCTTACATTTATTTTATTTATATTGATATATTATAATTATTTATAAAATTGGAATAAATAGGTGTATATTAATACATGTGTCTGGTATAATTTGGTAAATTTCATTCCCAAGTACTTCCCCTCCCGCTTCCCTCTCCTTTGTTCTCCACTTCTGTTCTACTAACCTCCTTTCTATGTTCATAAGGTCCTCTTTTAAAATTCTGTTTTTCTCTTTAGCGTCTGCATATGAGAGAAAATATTTGATCCTTGACTTTTTGTGTCTTGCTTACTTCACTTAGCATGATATTCTCCGGTTTCATCCATTTACCAGAAAATTACATAATTTCATTCTTCTTTATGACTGAGTAAAACTGCATTGTTTATATATACCACATGTTCTTTATTCATTCATCTATTTGTGGAGACCGACATTGACTGTATAACGTAGCTGTTGTGGATTGTGCTGCTGTAAACGTTGTTATGAGTGTATCACTATAGTGTGCTAATTTTAGTGCTTTTGCATAAAGACCAAGGAATGGTAGATTTGGGTCACATCATAGTTCCATTCCTAGCTTTTCAAAGAGTTTCCATACTGCTTTCCCGGGTTGTACTAATTTTCTGTCCAAAAAGTAATGGATAAATGATCCTCCTCCCATATTCTTTCCAGTAGTTATCCTTATTTGTATTCTTCATGATTGTCATTCAACCTGGGGTGAAATGAAATCTCAGTGTAGTTTTTTTCATATTTAATTTATTTATTTGTTCTATTTAGGCTTACATGAAAACAGTGCAATTTGATTCATTGTACACAGATGGAGGATAACATTTCATTTCTCTGGTTGTAAGTGATATAGAATCAAAACATACATGCAGTCATGCATAAAGCTAGGGCTATGATGACCATCATATTCCACCACCTTTACTGTCCCCATGCCCCCTCCCCCCTTACACTCCTGTGAACAGATTTCCTCCATTGTTCCCATGTCCTTCCCCATATTATGGATCAGC
>CM053417.1:64914671-64979932 GCA_028644305.1 Xerus rutilus | reverse complement strand
TTTCTGAGATTGGCTTACTTCACTTAGCATGATATTCTCCAACTCCATCCATTTACCTGCAAATGCCATAATTTCATTCTCTTTTATTGCTGAGTAATATTCCATTGTGTATATATACCACAGTTTCTTTATCCATTCATCTATCGAAGGGCATCTAGGTTAGTTCCACAGTTTAGCTATTGTTAATTGAGCTGCTATAAACATTGAAGTGGCTGCATCAGTGTAGTATGCTGTTTTTAAGTCTTCTGGATATAGACTGAGGAGTGGGATAGCTGGGTCAAATGGTGGTTCCATTCCAAGTTTTCTAAGGATTCTCCATACTGCTTTCCAGATTGGTTGTAACAATTTGCAGTTCCACCAGCAATGTATAAGTGTGCCTTTTTCCCCACAACCTTGCCAACACTTATTGTTGTTTGTATTCTTAATAATTGCCATTCTGACTGGAGTGAGATGAAATCTTAGGGTAGTTTTGATTTGCATTTCTCTAATGGCTAGAGATGTTGAACATTTTTTCATATATCTGTTGATCGATTGTATATCTTCTTTTGTGAAGTTTGTCTTCAGCTCTCTGGCCCATTTATTGATTGGGTTGTTAATTATATTACAAATCTATAGTAACAAAAATGGCATGGTACTGGGGCTGGGACTGTAGCTCAGCGGTAGAGCGCTTGCCTTGCATGTGTGAGTCCCTGGGTTTGATCCTCAGCACCACATACAAAGCAATAAAATAAAGACATTGTGTCCATCTACAACTAAAAAAAATATTAAAAAAATGGCATGGTACTGGCACCAAAATAGACATGTAGATCAATGGTATAGAATAGAAGACACAGAGACGAACCCACTTACATACAGTTACCGTGTACTAGATAAAGGAGCCAAACACATACACTGGAGAAAAGATAGCCTGTTCAACAAATGGTGCTGAGAATACTGGAAATACTTATGCAGCAAAATGAAACTAAACCCCTATCTCTCACATGCACAAAATTCAACTCAAAGTGGATCAAGGACCTGGGAATGAGACCATTGACCCAACGCCTAATAGAAGAAAATATAGGCCTAAATCTTCATCATGTTGGATTAGGACCATACTTCCTTAACAAGACTCCTATAGCACAAGAAGTAAAATCAAGAATCAACAAATGGGATGGATTCAAACTAAAAAGCTTCTTCTCAGCAAAAGAAATAATCAAAGAAGTGAACAGAGAGCTGACATTCTGGGAACAAATCTTTTCCACACACACATCCGATAGAGCACTCATCTCCAGGATATATAAAGAACTCAGTGTAGTTTTGATTGGTGTCTCAATGATTGTTAAAGGTGTTGAAAATTTTTTCATGCATTTGTTGCCCATTTTTATTTTTTTGTGAGAACTTTTTCTTTAAATATCTGTCTGTTTATTGAATGGGTTATTAATTTTTTTAGTGCTATTTTTAGCTGTTTTTTATTCTGGATATTAATATCCTTTTGGAAGAATGAATGGCTGAAATTTTCTTCCAATTCTATAGGCTCCTTCTCTACACCATTGTTTCCTTTGCTGTACAGAAAGTTTTACATTAATTCTACACCACTAGTGATTCTTGGTTTTATTTCTTAAAGCTTTATGACTCATATATTTTATATGTGTAATATATTGTTATATATAATATATATATATATTCATTCTCAAACTCATCAGCTCGGTGAGAAAACACTCATAATCATGCAGAATGGGAAAAGACAAAATACATAAATAAAATACAGAAAAATGAAAAAATAAAAATAATATTTTTAAAAATGTTAGAAAAGGAAAAGGGGGCAAAAGTAAAATAACGTTAATGAAAAGTAAAGAATTTGTTTCCACTGAGGTTTTCAAAACTGTTAGCAAGGATGTATTTTCATTGCTTATGCTGCTATGTCATTCTTTATATTTATTTTTGGGCTCTGTAACCTTTGGGTCGAGTCTGGGAATTGTTAAGTTTAAAGTCTTTGTGTTCTTCACCATGCTGTCAGCTGTTTGGGCCTGGAGCCAAAGCTGTTTGTAGTACTCAGCTTCTCTTCTCACAGTATAGAATGAGTTCCACTGGAGATGGCTGACAAATTGCATACTACTATAGCAGGCTGGTGCATAGTTCCAAATTGGATGTTCTATGATGTACTTTGCAAATCTGTTGGTGGGTTTTGATATTTGATTCATATCCACAGTTACTGTGCAGAGGCTCATCTCTGCTGGAAGTCTGGGTCTCAGGAACCTCCTGAAAATACCACATTAATGGTAAGGAGTTTAAACCTCCACAATCCTCATGTATTTCATCCCTATAGATGTGAATTACCCAGGATTAAGCCTAGAGGGCAGATGTACCTGTCTGATTGGTGACTGGCATCTTCCCAGTTACTCTTTTGGACTGCTAGCAAGAAAGGGAACTCTTTCTCCTCGCTATCCTCAGTCTGCTTCTGTTTCAGTCCCATTAGTCCAGACACACTTTCAACCCCACAATAGTCAACTGTGGGTCAGGGTGGCAACTTCCTTTATGAATTCCCAATATCCCACCTCTGCTTACTGCCACACAGCCACTTGAAAATGGTTTTCTTCACTTTAACTCTGGTTCCAGCAGGACCCTCCACCCAACAGTGCAGTAAATTTGACTGCTTGAACAAAATGCACACAAAGAACAGCAGGAACAGCAGGTAGCTAACCATGTTGCCCAAGAAGGTGGTCCCTGGTGCTCACAGAAGTGAAAATGACAGCGTAAGCACCCATGCCCAGTCCTGCCCCTGCAGCATCCCTGAGATCTCATCTGCCACAGTCCCATAAGTGGCACCTTTTTTGGGGTATCTGGTGGTTTGGAGGAAGACAGAGAAGGGATAATGTTCCAAACAGATCTGAGCCCTGACCCTAAGAAAGATTCTTATTGCACAAATAAGTTTTTTATCTTTAAACTTTTGTCCCATTGTCATTTAATGCTTACTGAAAATGCAAATAAATATCAAAATTTAACGTTTGAAAATACCTTTTATATTACAAGATTATAAATATTCTCCACCTATATTTTATTGTAATGATTTAGTAGATTTATTTGATGGTAGTTTTAAAAATATTTCACGAATATGGATTTCTATATATATTTTTAGTTGTAAATGGACACAATACCTTTATTTATTTATTTTTCTGTGGTGCTGAGGATCGAACCCAGTGCCTCACATGTGCTAGGCAAGTGTTCTACCACTGAGCCACAACCCTGTCCCCACGAGTATGGATTTTTTAATGGTATGATGCATGAAATTTTTGAGGTCCCTAAGGCAGGGAGGACCTTGGCACAATTGAGAAAATTAATTATGAATTGAGTAAGAAACTAATACAAGTTTATCTTGAAATAATAGGCAGAGATCAGATTGGAGGGTTGTAATACTTGAGTTCATTTGAATGTTAATAGACACTAGAAACTTTATGTTGCTATATGTCTGTGTAAACCTGGAGATGTATGATGGGAAAAGACAATTAGATTGAGGAAAATGTGAGAAATAAGAGAATCATTCAGGTCATGTACTCCACAGTCAATTTGCATCAAATATACCTAATGCATTAAATGAATCACAATACCAGAGGTAAGTTTTGGAATATTTTTGTAAGCTCCCTGGGTGATTCTGATATAGCCAGACTTGAGAGACTCTGATTCAGTGTCTTCTCCAATTTTCAGCTGCCCTTCTCCAGAATATTCCCATGTATCTTTAAAATGGTGTTTACCAGATGTGAACACAGGTGGAAAGTAAATTCAATGTACTGAGTTTCAAGAGCATTAATTTGTGTTAGGAGAACTAGGTTGTTCAAAGAAATAAAAGATAATACAATAAATAACATTTGAGGGCTATAGGTTATTTTCCAACCTCAAGAAATTTTCAGAAGTGGCAATTAGTTATATAATGATATTTTCATATCATGTCTGCATTTTTAAAGAATGTCTTTGAAAAACATCATGTGGATAATACAATTTAGAAAATATATTTTTTTTAAAAAAAGAACTTCCAGTTACTACTTGTTTCAAAGTGGCCTAATGTGTTTTGTATATAATAGAAAAATTAATTCGATGCTGTTATTTGTTTTTTTAATCACAGAAGTTTTGATCAGACTTAACGTTGGATGGAAATACAGATAAAGCAGGAAATGCACCTGGCAAGAGTGCAAAACTCACAACAGAGGACCTCTGCCACAGGCCTGTATTTTGTAAGCTTATGGCCTTCATGCTAAATCCTACACTTTCTTTTTTTCATTAGCTAATTTCACTTGTACCTTGGTGACTATTGTACAGAATGATCCATACACTCATAGCTTTTCATTTAATTGCCATGGAAATTTGATAATTTCATCCTAAAGGAGAGTTGGGGAAAACCCAGGAAGAGCTCCGATTACTGAAAACTGGAAAAAATTAATCTTGATTAAAGCACTTCCCCCATGAAAATAGGACCTCCTGAACTTTGTAAGGGCTGATTACTGGAGGCCATTTTTTAGGGAATGCACAACTGTACTTATTCTAGGATTTTTCAAAAATATTGAAATGAAACAGTGGAGACATCAAAAAAGACTTTTAAAGGTGTAATTTAATGTAATGTTGGCAGCAACTTATTTCAGTTCCTCTCTAAAATGAAGTGCCAAAATATGCAAACCACTTTCCAAAACCATGGTGGTTGTAAGGAATGTCTGTCAGCTGTCATCACCAATAAAACTTTCCAGGTGAAAAATTCAAAACTGGAAAATCACAGGAGATTTATTGTTCACTTTTTAAAAACGGCAATGCATATATTAATCATTAGGAATCTGTTTGGTTTCTTTGCTTCACTAAATGATTTCAAACATAAGAACTAGGAGGAATTTGCAAAGATTATATTACTTAAAACATTTTGTTTTCATGACTATTGGACTACAAATATCAGTAAATGTAGCTTCAAATGTCCCATCACTAATGTGGGTATTACAAACATGTTGCTTTCCATCTGACACACACACACACACACACACACAAATGTAAACACACACAAATGTTAATCTATTGCAGTTCTCGGCTAAGGTCTCAATGCTGAATGAACTTAATGTTATTTGATGAGAAATGTCTCTTTTATGCTTTACAGGGCAATGAAAATACAGAAAATAAACAGTTTTTATGTCTTGAGTCATTGTAGATGATGCTGCCTTGTTTGAAAACAGTATTTGCATTGAGTTTTAAAATTTCTGCATTTGGCATGAATGGCAGGACAATTTTCTATATCAATACCAATTGTATAATTTCCACCATGTTTTTTATAGAAAATTGGAAGCTTTACACCATTCTCATTAAGTTCAATTAATAAATGTAAATATTAGCTTCTTACATTGTAAACATTTGCTGTGCAGTGTATGGACAGTAAAATACTCAATACATTAGAGTTGTTATTGATTCCAGATTCTCAAAATTGAAAATATTCTGTAAATCTATTCTTAGTGGCAATGAAAGGGCAGAGATGGTAGTATAATCCAGAGTTTCTTCCGCATTGCCTGTTTCCATGGAATACTTCTATGAGATTTTGAAAGTTATTTTGGAAAATACAAGTAATTTTGTACACAGTGTACTGGAGTTAACTAAGCAGTTATGTTTTTGAACCCAGAATTCTCTTACTGGAAAGAAGAATTTAAGGATACTCAAAGAATGTTCTTCTACACTGTGATATCAGAAAACATGTTAACCTAGGACAACAATAACAACAGCAACAACATAAATAAGCTTACATTCAAAGAGTTTTAGTCTTGAAAGGAATATTAGAAGTGGAGCCTATATTCTTATTTATTTTTATGACATCTATAACAGATTACCATAGTTCTAATTGAATATTTCACTATTGGGGATTCCACCTAATTGAATGACATCTTTATTCAGAAATTCTTTTTTAAAAAAATATTTTTTACTTATACATGGACACAATGTCTCTATTTTGTTTATTTATTTTTATGTGATGCTGAGGATCGAACCCAATGCCTCACATGTGAGAGGCAAGTGCTCTGCCACTGAGCCACAACCTCAGCCCCAGAAATTCTTCTTTAATTGAACTTTTCCTTGTAACTTTTATGTAATTTATGCTAGTGTTTACTTCCAGAGCAACCAGATTATTATCCATATTCCACTATATAGTTATTTATATTTTGGGAAATAGCCATTGTATCCTTAAATTCATTCTTAAATAGACTATATGTCCCAGGCACCTTCAAACTTTCCTCACGTGACCTTAATTCCAGATCATTTATGATCTTAATCACTCTTAAGATGTACTAATTTGTCAATGTATTTTTGAAGCACCATCTAAAGCCTCCTTCAAATATGGACAATAAATTGCAGATTTTTCAATGAATAGGTTTCAATGTTAAACTGGACTGCTACACTTTCTTTTTTTTTAAATATTTATTTTTTAGTTGTAGGTGGACAGAATATCTTTATTTTATTTTTATGTGGTGCTGAGGATCAAACCCAGTGCCTCATGTGTGCTAGGCGAGCATGCTACCACTGCGCCATAACCCCAGCCCCCTGCTACACTTTCTATACTAATTTAAAATGGCCATCATTATATAACATTTTCCTCTGCCATTTTCATGTTATGCAATAATGTTAAATTAATAAAAACAAATTCAGCTTTTCAGTCTTTATAGGAAAGACAGCTGAAGTAAAATAAAATATCAGAAAAACAAAGCTTATGTTGTTGTTGTTGTTGTCCTGGGAAAACATGTTTTCTGATATCACAGTGTAGAACATTCTTTGAGTCTCCACTGATGTTCTTCTATTCCCCCAATTTGGATTTATATACAGAAAATAATAATTTGGTGAAAAATATCAACTGTAGACAGATTTTCTGAGAACCACAAATTCATATTTCAGCATATGTAAAAATATAAACTGGTTCCTCTTACATGATTCATAGCCACTTTGAGTTAGGACAAATAGTACTACAAGAAAGATATCCTAGAATGTGGAAATAGCAAGAGCAAAGCTATTGAATATGTTATCCTGTACATTGAAACTCAATTTGGTTTGAGATAATACCTAACTGAAAGAGTCAATGAACATCATGGCCATAAAGAGAGGTTGAGAGCAGATTGTACAATATGTTGGAGCAGATAATAGAAGAAATATAAAAATTTTGGGCAATTACCAGTATATGAAGAGACAATTTATAAGGCACCAAGCCACAAAAATATGGATGCTGAGGGAGAATAATATTAAATCTATATTCTATTACACATTTTGCTTCCCTTTTTCACCAGGCAGTTTTCTCACAGATCTGGGAAAGAAGCTCTTGAAGGGTAATCTCAGATTAATTTTTCATAATAATTAAAAAATATGGACAAATTCAAATGACAACAGGAGAAGAGAAGGGCACATTTAACTGCTAAGTGAACATATTGTCTAGAAACCATCAACCAATAGAACAGTAAAAGGAGAATAGAGATAGAACAGATGGATAAAACAGTTTTGAAATGTTAACAACTTACTCAAATCCCACAGTTGCTTAATGGGGGATGACTAAAAATACAGATACCTGTGTTCAGCGTCCTTTGAATTACAAAAGTCTGAGTCCCTCCACTTCTCGGGCAGTACTAGGAATTTAAACCCAGGGCAGGGCTGAGCATGTGCTCTACTGCTGAGCTATATCAGCCCTTTTTTATGTTATTTGAGAGAGTCTCACTAAATTGCTCAAGCTGCCTTCAAGATTGCCTTACTAGTAGCTAGGATTATAGGCAGACTGACTCTGCTTGATGCAGACAGTCAGAAATGACAAAATAACACAAAAGAAGAAAAAACATCCTCAGAGGAATCCTACTCTCACTTTTTTGTTTATCTCTTCCTTATATGATATACCAATCCAAAATATAACATACTGTGGGAATAAAGATAATAACCAATGGTTAAATGCTGAATGAAAACAAGTCTACATAGGTATTATGGAATCATAAATCATGGAATATAGACACTCTAAGTCCCTTCAGAGACCTGGAAAAGGATTTATGAGCCTTGGTAGATAAGGTCATAAACAGAAGTATAAACATATTTGATAAATTAATTAATCACTAAATTATGTTTTAAGTATGTTTTAAGTTAAATTTTAGTCTTTGGAGGCTATTTTTAAAAGCTGACCCCTGTCAGTTACTGTGTTAAAGCTCACATTAACCACATTTGTTTCCAAAGGCAGAGAAAGCTCTGAGGTTGTATCTATTTTTCCATGGTTTGATTCATAAGCAATATATTATTAAAAGAACCTGGTGAGAACCAAACATTTTTATGGAGCACAGTAAATATTTGGGCTAGTGGTGGTATGATACAGTAAAATAAGAGCATTTTTATCGTATCATTTGATTGATTTCTATTAGCCTATCCTTTTCATTGGATAGATGTTTCCCAGGAAAAAGAAGATGGTCTTACTAGTTTGCAGGAAATATACATTCAGTGTTATAAAGACATATTATCTCTTTAACATCTCAATTAAACTCTACCACATGTATAATTTCTTAAAAACTGGCCACTTCTTACAAAACATTTTATGCATTTTAAGGATATATTCTCTTACATGCTGCCAAATGTGTTGCAAGGATTCTTTTTCAAAATAAAGACATATTTTCTAGTTGAACTAGAGATTCTTAATTAAAGTAAGTTAATTATTACTCATTAATATACTTTGTCATCAATAGTTCACAACTGGTTTGACTTTTATAAAAACTCAGTGGTTTTCATCAACAAATGAATTTCCATAGATATGACTTGTAGTTTGTGCCATCTTCAAGGCAATAGACAACTTATCTGCAAGAAAAGATAAGTGATAATGTAAAAATAAACTACAAATTAAAGAGTGATTAAATTAAGTTATAACAGCATTGGAAAAGAATCTCTATTACCTCGTTGAAGAATTATCATTTACTACTTTGCCAAAATTCAATCACCTATAAAATTGAAGCTATTGGACTAGTTTTATAATATCTGATGTAATTTCTAATTATAATATGCTATGGTTTAGAGAAATTAAGAGGTAAATTAAATCTTTTACATGATTTTGTTTCTCTTATAATAGCATTTAATAAGTCTACTCTTCCCATGATCCTTCCTTTCATTCTAAATGATTTATTTGTATTATGAAAAATAAATCACAAACATGAACAGAGTATTTACCTTGACCCATGATCCAATCAAATTAATATACATTCTTAATACTGTAGAGTTAATCCCCTTCAGCTTCCTCTAAAGAGTTTTGTAAACAATATTCTTAAGCTAAGCAGAAATAATAATCCTTTATATTTCCACATGATCTCAACATCTCAAAGGGCATTTGCTTTTATTTTATCCTCACAATCATCTTGTGAGTAAGGACTAATGACAATATCTCTATTTGTCAAATGTGTGAATTGAAGGAGAGAACAGTTTAATGACTTGTCTCCTGTCATGTAGTTAATAATTCTGAAACCTAGGCCTATTTATTTTTATTCCTCTGTGCTTTTAACTATATCATTACCCAGTCTTGACTGTTCATGAGAATGATAACTAAATCAAACTAGACTATAGTATATTGCCTAATAAGAATGCCCAAATCTTAATGATGTTAAATAACCACGCTTATTTCTCACTCATGCTACATATCCAACATGGATCACTGAAGTCTTCTGCATCTTATTGAGTTATTCAGTGACCATACTGGCAGAATCTGTACCATCTTACAGCTTTATGATATGGAACACTTGTTCTACTTGATTAACAAGGCAGAGAAGGAGAAGAACATAAAAAGTTTACATCCGCATATTTAGGTATTGGTTTAGAAGAGGTATAAATTAATTTAACTTACAGCCTGTGTGTTAGGACTAGTAATACAACACAAACTCACCTAACTTCAAAGAATCTGTATCATATAATTATATAAATTCTACAAAGAATTTATATGTGGAGGAACACAAAGATGTTTGGTAAGTAATAAAATGTCTTGATGTGTGCCAGGTATATGTTAATTGTTATGTGGCATTGCCTTATATAGTGTTGAATGTAGCTCTGTTCTGAAGATATGACCATTTTACTAAAGAGAAGCCTATGTTTGAGGCTAACAATCCACACAAGATTATATGGGTAGTAAGTTGCAAAACCAGGCGTGAAACTCATCATTCTCATTCTAGAGCCAACACCATAGTGATTCATCCAAGTCCATTTCTTTTTCAAATGTCCTCATTTAGTCATTTGTTGATCCTTTTTTAATAGAAGCTAGCCAGAAATGGTTAGTTAATATCCTTAGTTTACTAAGAATATTAGTGCCTATTGCTACAATACATTCATCTCCCTTATTAGTCTTTCTCTAAATATAAATTAATGCTCCTTATTTTCATTGTATCTTTTTTTGTAAGAAGTGTCCAATAATAAGCTTCATAATATGCTTCCTTTTGTAACTATGTAATTGTCACTGATTGATTATTTTTGCAAAAAGAATAAAAATGAAAATTATTAGATGGTTTTATTATTTAAAAACTTCATTTTACAGAAATTCACATGGTGCTTTGAAGAATTATTGCGTATTTTTATTAATTGGGATTTAAAGCATGTCATTCGCAGGAAAATGGTAGAATCTGGAGGTCATCATGTGAAGTGAAACAAGCCAAACTCAGACTAAGTATTGCATGTTTTTTCTCATCTTTGGAATCTGGTGTGGGGGGAAGCAACATGAATGTAGAATGAGGACTATTATGGAATGGAAATAAAAAAGCAGTGAGAGGGAGTAAATGTTGGCAATAGGAAGGGTGCATATGATCAAAATTCTTTATATGTATATATGAAAATGTTGCACACAACCTGTTATTTTGTACAACTAATATACACTAGCAATTATAATCAAAATAAAACATGGCATTATGGCTAGTGTGGAAAATACTGGCTTAATACACAATTAAATAGTTCAAATAGTATTTGACAATAATATGATCTGAATATGTCCCCTCCAATATTCATGTTATATTATATTGTGTTGAAACTTAATATACAGTATGATGATGACATTAAGAGGTGAGACTTTTAAGATGTGATCAGGTCATGAGGGTTCTTCCCTTCATGAATGGGATTAATATCCTTATATAAGAGGCTTCATACAGTGTTCAACTCACTTTCCTTTACACTTTATACCATGTGGGGACAGTATTTCTCCCCTCTGAAGGATGTAGCAATGAGGTGCCATCTTAGAAGTCAAAAATAGCTCTCAGCAGAAAACTAAATGTGCCTGTGCCTTGATCTTGGACTTTCCAGTCCCTGGAACTGTGAATACTAACCTTCCGTTCTTTATAAATCACAGTCACAGTTAATCTGTGCTAATAGCACAAAGGGTCTAAGACAACCAGTGTCTCATAGATTTATTTAATTTGCGGCCTGAAAGTGAATTCTCTCATTTTGCCAATGAAGGAGATTATAGTCTATGAGGAGGTGTTTATTTACAATCAGTTAGAGTCAATACCCATAAGACTCCAGATTCTCAGTCTAATTTAAAATAATAACTATATTTACAAAATATTGGAAAGTTAAAATTAAACTCTCCTAAAACATGATGTATTTTATTAAGTAAGTTAACACATTTCCATTACACATTTATGACTCATTTCCCAAAATAATTAAATTGGAAAATTCTTATTGATTACCAAGAAATAACTAAGGATATACTCATAACAGGTATGGAAAGACAACAGATATAAAAATATGGCTAGACTGTCATCTTTATTAAGTAGTAATATATTGTTAATTGGGCTTTACGTATTATTTTATGTATTTTTGCACCATTTTACTTGTTTGATAAGCATGAATCTCTTTTATAACTGAAAGCAGTTTTCATAAGATTTCAAAACAATAAAGCTGCTGATATCTGTCTAAAATCTTTCATCAAGTGATCTCAATGTACATTCTTGACTTGCAATGAAAAAAGTAAAAAATCATATAATACAAAGCCAAAAAAAGAGGATGTGTGGCATTAAGAAAAAGCACCAGGCATTTAAAATGTGTCAGTTTGATTATTATGACAAAACATTTGAAAATCTGAATTCTTTTCTCTTTTGTGAATTTAGGCAAGCAGAAGTGATCACTTCATAGGATGTTTATTCATGTATCAAATGAGGATAAAAATATCTGTTTTTTCAGCATCACCAATTTGTTATATGGATTACATTATTCCATATATTTGTAAACTCTTGGGATAATGGGAATTTATCTACATACCTAAGATATGACTTTGTATGTTAATATAAATAAATAAATATTCCCTGCATCTATATGTATAACATAAATCACATTTGCACTACTCCATAGCTTGCCATTTAATTTAGTCATAAAAGGCAAAGACTAATAAATTAGGTTACTTTTGCTAAATTTATAGCCAGTGAAAGACAAACTTGGAAAGCTACTATTCTTTGGGCACATTACATGTACCAGGCACTACACTAGGTACTTTACAAATATATTATTTCTTCATCCTTCCTATAATCCTGAGAGGTAGATGTTATTTCTCCATCATACGTAGGAGGAAATCAAAGAACAGAAAGGTTAAGTAAATTGTTCAAGGTCGCACAGCTGGGAAATAGGAGAGCGAGGATTCATATCCACGTTTGTCAGGCTCCAAAGCGCTTTCATTTATTTTTTGCTGTCTTTCAGAGATCATAGTCGCCTTCTGGGGCAATGTTCAATTTCTTTTGGCATGAATGCATGTTTTTCAGAAATTGAAAATTTATAGAACATTGTTTTCTTCTTTTCCTAACCCACTAGCTTTCTCTCACAAAATAAATGGCTCTCTTTTAATGTCTGTTCCATTGACCTTGTGTCTTTGTGCTGAACATTTTTTTTAACTTGCCCTTTCTGTAAGACTGAAATGTTTTTGATTGGATTTATCATACTCCAGAAATTTGGGACCTTTTCAAGTTTAAAGTGTTTACAAGGATACCCTTTTCTCCTGGATTTGATTATCTCATTGACAGCACCTGATATCCTCATGCATAGGAATGTATTTACTTATAGGCACATAAGTAATTCATTTATAAAATTGAATTATCTTACTAGGGAGATTGTGTGTTTTGATTGTGTAGCAGTTCTTCTGAAACTGACTTGCAATTGATAAAAGCCAGATGGAAAGCGGAAACAGTCCATTTCATGACTCTTTAAATGTTTAAGTTTGTTAACCCTTGCTCTTCACAATTTTTTGAAGTTTGGTGGTAGGGTGGAAACAATTTGTTGGTGAGTTTTAATATGCAAAGTAGTCAGTAAGTGCTTCTTATAACATTCTGTACCATGGAAAAAAGTTTAGGCTTTAGAAGAGCTTGAGGGACAACATAAACTGAGCTATTCTTTAGACTTTTTATTAAATAAATCCTTATTTTGTTATTCATATTTTTTATTAAAATGGCTTTTAATGTGTATATTGTATATGCCAGTGTATCTTATTTGGGCAGTAACTGGTTCTTGGTATCTTCAAATATCTCACCATATTATCACACATTCTGTGTGTTATTGGTTCAAGTGCAACATGTAAATATGTTTTTCTTAAGATGAAATTGTTGTTTTCTTATTTTCAATGTTTTTATTAGTACATTAGAACTATAAATAATATGGGGGTTCATTTGGACTTAATTGTACATTTATATAATATAATGTGCTCCATTTCTGTCCCCCATATTTCCTTTTTCTCTATCAACCTCCCTCCCCCTGTTTACCTTCCTCTTCTGTATTTAACTTCCTTCTGTTTATTTATAGTTTTAAAAATTGGTGCTTTATGGATATAGGGAAAGAAGAAGCCAAATTATCTGTCTCCTCATACCATGATCTTGTATGTAGAAGACTCAAGAAATGACATTGAGTCATTTATAGAGTTGATCGATAAATTCATCCAAGAAGAATACAGGATCAACATTCATAAATCTATAGCTTTCATGTACTTCAATAGCATGTCTGTAGGGAAAAATGTATTGTATTTAATACATTGTTGGTGCAACTGCAAAGTAATACAACCACTCTGGAAAGGAACATGGAGATTCCCTGAAAAACTAGGAATAGAACCACCATATGACCCAGCTTTTTCACTCCTTTGCATATATACAAAAGAAGTAAAATCAATATATAATATTATACAGCCACATCAATATTTATAGCAGTGCAACTCACAATAGCCATAATATAGTACCAACCCAGGTGTCTCTCAGTAGATGAATGTGTTAAGGAAATGTGGTATATGTACACAATGGAATTACACTCAGCCATAAAAATGAATGAAATTATGGCATTTGCAAATAAATTAATAAAAGTGGAGAATATTATACTAAGTGAGATATATCAGACTCTTGAAACCAAGTTTTGAATATTTTCTCATGTGTGGAAGGTATAGTAAAATAAAGGAAAGGGGTAGTGTATATCATAAAGGTGGGTCAGATATCATAAAGATGGGAGGAGATTGAGGGTGAGGAAAGAGGGATTGAAAAGGTGAGGAAATGTGTAACAAAACTGACAAAAGTGCCGGGCGTGGTGGCTCACGCTTGTAATCCCAGCACTTTGGGAGGCTGAGACAGGAGAATCGCGAGTTCAAAGCCAGCCTCAGCAAGGGCGAGGCGCTAAGCAACTCAGTGAGACCCTGTCTCTACATAAAACACAAAATAGGGCTGGGGATGTGGCTCAGTGGTCGAGTGCCCCTGAGTTCAATCCCCAGTACCAAAAAAAAAAAAAACAAACAAAAAAAACTGACAAAAGTATACCACGTGCATGTATAAACACACAACAGTGAATTCCATCTTCATATATATCTATCAATTAAAGATAAATAAATAAATGAGTGGGCAGCAGAGGAAGAGGTATAGGGGGAGAAAGGGGAAAGGAAATAGAATGCACCAGTGACAGAAAAGGAGTAAATTAAATTCCCTGCATGTATGATTATATGAAAACAAACCCAACTATTATGTATAACTATAATGCACTAATAAAATAAAAAGGACAAGCCAGGTGTGGTGGTGCAAGCCTGTAATCCCAGCACTTAGGGAGGCTGAGACAGGAGGATTGCAAGTTCAAAGCCAGCCTCAGCAACGAGGAAGCACTAAGCAACTCATTGAGACCCTGTCTCTAAATAAAACAGAAAATAGGGCTGGGGATGTGGCTCAGTGGGCGAGTGCCCCTGAGTTCAATCTCCAGCACCAAAAAAAAAAAAGACAATAAAATAAGCCTTCTTTATCTTTGTATTCTACACAGAATTAATCAAACCTCTATAACTTTATAGGTACTTAATATTTACTGAAATGAATAGAGATAGTCCCTATCCTGTCCTGTGAGTTCATAGTCCACATTAAATGAATTATGGTGTTATAAACAAGTACAAAATAAACTAATATAACATTGAAATACAGGTATTTCTGAGAACAGATCTCTATGAGATTGTTAAAACAAATGGAGTTCCAGTATAGTATAGTCAAATAACAGAAAATGCTTTTGTTTCTATGGAACTTATGGAGGATACTCCCAACCTACCTCCTTGCCATAATAGGATGAGTCTAAGTATAAACTACAGAGTAATTAAATTACTCTACCAACAAATGTGGCCCTGACTTATATATAGAAAGGTGTGGATGAAGTAGACTTGAGTTTTTTAATACATACCTGATATGGAGTTGGAAGTTTATTCTTCTCCACATCCAGGAAAGTATATATCCTCAAAGTCAAAAATGTAATGAAATCTGCTAAAAAATTAAACTCTAGCTAATGAGTCGAGGCAAAGAGTTGGGAAGGCACTGATATGACAATCTATAGACGTGTGATCTAGATTTGGTTTGTTACCAACAACTTCACTGTGCCTGAGCTAGACAAAAAGCAATTTTTTCCTACATTAATCTTTCATAAGTCCAACTTTATTTGTTAATATCTATAAAATCATGACATATAGATGCAAATTAATTCTGGGAAAGGCATACAAACATTTGTAGTAGTAGTAGTAGTTAGTATTTACAATGAGCCCAGCATTTTCCTTAAGTTTTACATAAATTATCTGACTTAATAATTATTATAATACTATGAGATCATTTTCACTACAATCATCCACATTTACAGATGCAGAAACTGCAGTACAGAGATGTAACTTGTCAGAGGCACCACGAATTGTAAATTTGGCAGAAATGGAATTTGATCTTATGGAACGTGGCTCTTTTATGTATATCCAGAGTATATATACAGAACTCAAAAAACTTAACATCAAAAAGAAAAAATCAACAAACGGGCAAAAGTGCAGTGACCCACGCAGTATCAGCTAAGAATCTTGAGTAGTGGTGTCTGGAGATGGAGAAAAATACAGAGACAATTTTAAGCAAACCTGAGGCCGGGTGGTAAACAGCACTTGGATGGAGGAACACTAACTCAGAACTAGCTCTGTAAGTTTATTATATAGGGTCTTATAATTAAGAAGTTAAAACTATAGGGACATTGTAAAATGTTCAAGGCTTATGAGTTATCAAGGGCTTCTTTGTGCACTAAAATCTCACAGAGCTAGAAAGATTTTTGCAGCTATTCTTCTGTACCCAGGAAGCCCATTGTATTGGAATGTATGATAGTAATTAGTGTCAGAGCCAAATGTCAAGGCTATTAATATCCTTAACTTTTGGCAAGGAATGTTTCCCAGGCTTGGGTTTTGCTGACACAACAGGATCAGCTGATGATGGAGGGCTCATCAAATCTCCACATCTCCCTTTTTTTTTGAGGGGGTACCAGGAATTGAACTCAGGGGCACTTGGCCACTGAGCCACAACCCCAGCCCTATTTTGTATTTTATTGAGAGACAGGGTCTCACTGAGTTGCTTAGTGCCTAACTTTTGCTGAGGCTGGCTTTGCACTTGAGATCCTCCTGCCTCAGCCTCCTGAATCCTTTTTAATTTTTTTTTTACTGTAATCAATGCATGTTTACTTCAAGGTGTTGGAAATGGGAAAGGATGAGCTTCCAGCTGGCTGTGAAAAAACAAAACAGAATTAAAGTAAGGAAACAAGCCCTATGAGATACCATGTAGTAGGTTTTTGCACATTTCAAGGATTGAAACCATTTAGGTCATTTAACAGCTTTTCTGCAAAATTGACAGGAGATAACATAGGAATCTTTTTTTTTTTTTTGTATGACTTGAGTTTTGTTAAATATCTATTTATTGGAATCTCCTCTGTGTATAGTAAAGGTCCCTTTATTTTTGTAACTTAGGGCTAGATAGTCATACTAGTAAACATAGATTGTCTATCTATGTAGGAGTTTAGGAATATTTGTAGGGTTTAAATTGACTAAAAAATACTTTTTGACTCTCATAGTATTTTTTGATAGTTATTAGGCACTCTTGTCTAAGAAACTTATAAAATAGTCTCTACTTTTATTTAATCTTGGTGAGGCTGACACAAGTGTACATCTGGTTACATTAAAAGAGCTATTGTCTTTTCTTTTAAATGTTTAGGTAAGGCTGTACTTTGGTTTAAGACTGAGCTGGTCAAATTGACCTTGGTTTTATATATAGTTAAGTATAACTTGAGCTTTTTAGGGGGTCATTCTTAGGAAATTGTGAATAGTATCTTAGTTTCTCTAGTGTCATCTGTCAGGATATGTCAGTGTCTTGTTGGCTACATGGATTCTCTAGGAAGCATAAGGAATATTTTATTTCCAATGTCCCTCCTCTTTGTAGCATGTGTACTGGTCGGTTCTTTAGTTTTTAGGGTCTCATTGACACCCCTGATAGGGAGGTCATGTGGCCCTAAATTGTAAAACTCTCAGAGAAGTCCACTTGTTCCCTGGATTTAAGTTGACTCAGGGCAAGAGCCAAATACTGGATATATATATATATATATATATTATATTTAGTCTCTAATTTTGGTTTTAAATATCTAGCAAACCAGTTTTTCCAGTCTTAAAGTAGGAGTACTGGCATTTTATCTTTAATGTTTATAACTTTATAGTTATTTACCTTTACCCTTTAATTGGGGTTAGTATTACTATTGGAAGTTCACCTTACATTTTGTTTGTTCTATAGCTGATGGCCTATTATTTTAACTCATGTTGTTATATTAGAAGTTGTACTTCTGTAAGGCACTAACAGCCAATATTTATAGTTTAAAAAAAATTTAAAATGAAATTAGCAAGAACAAAAACACATTTAGTTTATGTAGTAGATATGAACCAAGACACATAACTTTCATAATCCCAAATTTTTACTTGAAACTTTAGTATGAAGAATATCAGCTTGATAAAATAATTTTTAAACATTGTATTATAAAGACGTTTATTTGGAAGTATGAATACATCTAGTATACAAAGATACCAGTAACAGCACCATAATTACACTGATGCTTTTATGTTAACCAAGTTTAGCTTTTAAAGAACAATTTATAATTTGTAATGTAGTTTAATATTTTAAAATAACAGTTATTTTTTACCTAGAGTTGTACAAACCCTAATTTTTAAGAACAGTTTTTTTAAAAATAATTAAAACAGCCAAAAGAAATTATCTTGATAGGTAAAAGCAATGTTTTAATACATCTTTGTCACTTTAACATAAAGAGTATCAAAATATAGTTTATATGAAATCATTAATATTTGACCTTAGGAAATATTCCTAAGGAACTTTAACTGATTGTGTAAATAATATATAACAAATTTAGTTGTACACAAATTTTCTTGAGATTTACCCCCTACAAACTTTCTGTAACCTACTTAGACATTTTGTAAAATTTTACTTTATCACAGAAAATATGTTTATAAATAAAAACATTTTATGTTTTATATTAAAATTTTTTTTGTGATACTGGGGAATGAATTCAGGGGCACTCAACCACTGAACCACATCCCCAGCCCTATTTTGTGTTTTATGTAGAGACAGGGTCTAACTGAGTTGCTTAGCACCTTTCCATTGCTGAGGCTGGCTTTGAACTCGCGATTCGCCTGTCTCAGCCTCTCAAAGTGCTGGAATTACAGGAGTGCACCACCGCGCCCGGCTAAAATATATTTTTTGCATTGTGGAACTTTTTTACTCTCCTTTTTAGCTATTGACCTCCTTTAAAACAATCTTTATGAAATTTTGAATTTTGACAAACTGCTTCATTTTAATAAGATGAAATACTTTGTTTTTATGGTATGCTAACTAAAACCCAACTAAAACATTTGTACTTTTTATATATGAAATTACACCTAATAAAATTTTAACTATTAATAATCTTGTTTTTAGTGAAGATTCAGAAGCAAAGTAATCTTAAACTTTTTAATTTATCAATGTATAAAACACATTTAATGTTTAAACATATTACTTTATGAAATTTAAGAAGTCAAGAGTACTTGATTTTCTATTTAGTAGTTGATGTTTTAGCACTTATTTGTAAATTAATCAGATTTTTAATTAGTTTTTAAACACATGAATATTGATCTCATTTATGTTAAATCTAATTTACTTATTTTCACTGTAAAAAGCAAGATATCAGACAAGTGTAGTTAATAGAATTAGCCATCTTTTTTCTGTTGAAGGAAAATTTTAGGAGTGGATATTGCATTTTAGACATTTTATAGAAACCAACACTTTGTTAATTGTCTGATCACCTAGAAAAACTTGAGTTAGTAATTTTAAAGAAATCTTTACTCTCATTTGTTTACTTAATTTAAATTGAACTTTTTTTAAGTTGCATGAACTAAAATATATTTGGATCCATTTTTATTTAAATTTTGATTTATGAACACTTATTTATCTATTTGTCAATTTTGATACCATGTACATGAAATATGGACAAATGTGCATATGTAGACACAACAATACAATACACATATGTGTATGCATACATAAAACAGACAGGAAACAAAGATCTTGTAAATTTATGTAGGTAGATCTTCACAGGTAGGAGACAACATTACAGATGTTTATTAAATTCTCTATTAGATATAACCTGTTAGAAATTAAAAGAATCTATCAGAATTTTATATTATGACTTAAATATAGGACTGGCCTATACAGTTGGAAATACCAGGTACAAAATCTGACAGCCATAGCAGACACTGAAATCAAAGGTTCAGATGGCCACTGGTCCCCAAAGGCTATCAGATTTGTCCCCAACACCACCATATCTGTGCCCCTTTTAGGATTTTGTAAAAGGAGATATTTTAATGTAATTGAGAGTTAACCCTTGAAAAATTGATCTTGGAACAAAGACAGAATAAAAAAACTTTTATGGTAGATAAAATAAGACTGATCAGAAAAATATATTAATTTAGGCTTGAAGGATAAAATATAAATTTATCATAAAACCATGAGCTCAAAAATATAGAATTTTAAAAACCAGAATTTTTAAAAATAATACAGCCAAAATTACTCTAGTAAAGGAGCATATAGAACTTCTTTTTATCAGATCAGAGTGTACCTTTTAAATTAATTTATTATTATTTTTAGTTATATATTACAGTAGAATGTATTTTGACATATTACTCATACATGGAGTATAACTTTCTATTTCTCTAGTTTTACATGATATGGAGTTACAATGGTTGTATATTTATATATGAACATAGGAAAGTTATGTGTGGCTTATTTTAACTGTCTTTTCTATTCATTTAAAATTTTTTTTAGTTGTAGATGGACACAATACCTTTATTTATTTTTATGTAGTGTTGAGGATTGAACCCAGTGCCTCACACTTGCTAGGCAAGCTCTCTACAACTGAGCCACAAACCTAGACCTGTCTTTTCTATTTTTATCCCCCCTCCCTTTCCTCTATTTCCCTTTGTCTAATAAAATGAACTGTACCAGTCATCTGCAATATTAGTGGGAAGCATAAGAAGGCAGGCTCACGTAAATCTTTGTTATGTCTAGTCATGCAATTAATGAGATCACAATTAGTACACTGTACAAAATATCAACTACTGTCCATTTTTGTGATATTAATATTTCTTTTTAATAATACATTAGGAGACTGGACACATCCATAAACCATAACATGAGTTAGCAGTATAATCACTGGTTAGATCTGCAAGTGATTGACTAGTAAAGTTAACAAGATTCAAATCAACAGTTAGATGCCATAAATCCTTCCGAATATCTCCTGTACTTGTGGTCAACATATTAAGAACAAACTCTCCAGCAGTCATGAATTTATTATGAGGATGTACTGAATCAAATCTATAAGACCAGTCTAGGACATATGACTCAGACTGGGAAATGTTATATCTTATAAGAACTAAGTTAGTGCAATCTAGTCATTGAAGAAAAATCACCAGGTTTGAAGTGGTGGAATTAGGACATTAAGGAAATAGAGGGTGTTTGACAGAGTCCTTATAACTCCTTATAACTGGAATTAGGAATTAGAAAACCTATTTTATTATATATATGTATATATATACATATACATATGTGTGTGTGTGTATATATACATATACATATATATATATATATATATATATATATATTTCCAATTTCCAATGCCTGGAAACTATGGCAACATGCTTAGCATCATAAGATATAAGAATATTTTGGGGACACTTGTAAGTACCAAGTTTTTGATGAATAGATAAACAAGTAGAGGCCTTAGCACTACACCCAGAATAAGTATAATTAAAGTAATGAGAGAATAATATGAAGGTTATATTGAATTAGTGTAGATATTGAAAGAATGTGAGGGCCCTGAAAGCTTCAAGTAAATACTTTTAAGGTAAAGAATATATAGATATTATTATTTCATTGATTCCCTGTGTTGTAGCATTTAGGGAGGAACTTGTTAAGAAAACAGGGTGTTAGAGTGCCAGAGCAGATGATATAGTTAGCCGTGTATTCCCACAGTGGCTTGAATTTAAAAAAAATACACTTTTTGTTTTTCTTTTAGTCTCAAATTGGTTTTGGACCTTTATAAGTATTGTAAATCTTATAAATTCTGTAAGCTCTGAAGTCTCTGTAATTTACATTTTAAATGCAAGCCTAGGAGAAATAGTGAACTAGCAGAAGCTAAGAAGGAAGAAAGTTTTCATTCTTGAGCTTGAGAAGCAAAACCTCCTCAGTCTCCTAAGGTGTGTTTTCTTTGGAGATTTAGTATCTAAATATATGATTCCTTTGGAGACCCAGGGTAAGTTTCATTGACAGAATTTAAAAATTTAGCAAGTTTAGGACTTTTGGTGGAATATTTTCAAGCTTTAAGCATTACTATAGGCATTAACACATAAAGGTTCCTCTTGTGAGAACTCAAATTTCCCATGTTTTACACCCAGTGGCTGATATTCTGCTACTAATATTAGCTCGTTACCTGTGACCTTTCATTGCCTTACAGTTCAACAGTGATCTCTTTTAATGCCAGGATCTCAAAAAAATTATGCATTCCAGGAGTATCATCTCCTTGGATTCTTCTTTTTGTTTGAGTTCCCCTGTACTCGAGTCACTTGCTGGGTGCCAACTGCTATGACCCACACAAAATCAACAAAGCATCTCTAGTAGGGGTTCATGGAGATGGATAAAAACAGAGACATTTTTAGGCAAAGTTAGGGCCAGTTGAGACACTTCACTCTGATGGAGGAACAGTGACCCAGAACTAATTCCACAAGCTTATTATATATGGTCTCATAATCAGGAAGTTAAAACTATAGAGGCATTGTGAATTGTTCAAGGCTTGTAAATTATCAAGAAGCTTCTTTGTGCACTAAAAAGTTACAGAGCTAGAAACATTTTTGCAGCTGTCCTGCTGTACCCAAAAAGTCCATTGTACTGGAACATCTGATAACTGAGCATTACAGCCAAGTGTCCTTGACTTTTGGCAAGGAATGTTTCCCAGGCTTGGCTTTTGCTGTCACCTCAGGATCAGCTGATGACCACATGCTCATTCTCTCTCCACACAAAAGAACTAATCAGATACATCTCAAAAGAAGAAATACAGGTGGTCAACAAATATATGAAACAATTAGGGGAATACAAATTAAAAGCACACAGATTTCATCTCACTCAAGGTAGAATGGCAATTATTAAGAATACAAATAACAATAAATTTTAGGGATGATGTGGGATAAAATGCAAACTCATATATTGTTGGGGCTGCATATTTGTGCAACCACTCTGGAAAGCACTATGGAAATTTCTCAGAAAAACTAGGAATGGAATCACCATATTACCCAGCTATCCCACTGCTTTGCATATATCCAAAAGGTTTAAAATCAGCATACTACAATTATGCAGCCACATCCATGTTTATAGCAGTGCAATTCATAATAGTCAAGGTATAGAACCAACCTTAGTGTCCTTCAGCAGATGAATGAATAGAGAAAATTTGTTATATATGCACAATGGAATATTACCCAGTTGTAAAGAAGAATGATATTATGGCATTTATTGGTAAATGGATGGAACTGGAAACTATCATGGTAAGGAAATATAGTAGCCCCCAAAATGTTAAAGTTTGAATGTTTTCTGTTACATGGAAGCTAATCCAAAATAAGGGATGGGGGTAAATAGAAAATAGAAGGAATATCAGTGGAGTAATTGAATGAAATTGAAGGGGAAGGAGGAGGCTTGGGTAAGGAAAAGACAGTGAAATGAATCTCAAGTAATTTTCCTATGTGCATATACGAATATATCACAGTGAATGTCATCATCATGTATGTGCACAAGACACTAATAAAAAAATCTATAAGTAAATTGCAGAAAAATTAGTAGAGTAAGAGAAGGGAACAGTGGAGGGAGGAGGTGAGAGAAAGGGAGAGTACTAGGAACTTAATTAGAAAAAAATTATATTCCATGATTTATAATTATGTCAAAATGAATCCTAATGTTATGATGTATAACTAAAAATAACCAATAAAATAAATTTAAATAAAAATTTTGATTATAATATGATGGATTGAGATCTTTTCTGGCCATGTCTACTTGAAGTCTTATGGTCTTTTTATAATTGGATATCCACATTAGCTGACATCTTTCCCAAGATTAGGGAAGGTTTCAGGGAGTATCACATTCTATAGTCTTACTCTGCCTTTTCTGTTTTATTTTTTCTCATACATTCCCAAAATATGTGTATTTGTTTAATGGTTTCCCATTAAATAAAAAAGAGTGAGACACTGTTTTCTTTTTCTTTCTCTCTCTGTTTCTCTCTTTTCTTTCTTTCTCTTTCTTTCTTTCTTTCTTTCTTTCTTTCTTTCTTTCTTTCTTTCTTTCTTTCTTTCTTTCTTTCTTTCTTTCTTTGTTTTTCTTTCTCTCCTCCCCCTCCTCCTCCTCCTCCTTCATCTAACTGGAGTGTTTTGTTCTGGTATTATTTCTTCTATTTTTTCTAGTCTGTTCTTGAGATTTTCAAGTCTATTTTTATTTGGTTTATTAAGAACTCCATTTTAAAGACTTCTGTTTGGTAATATTTCAAGATCTTTATCTCTTATAAATTTCTCATTCACGTCATGCATTCCTTTTCAAATATCATTCAGCCATCTATATTTTCTTGAATTCATTGAGTTTCTTTGTAATCATTCATTTAAATTATTTATCAGACACTTTTTCAAAATAATTTTATTTAGAATTTGTTTCTAGAAAGTTATTATTTTGGAAGTGTCATGACATTATGTTAATTTTTCAATTTAATGTGATCCTACATTTAAATTTGTACATCTAGTGCATCAAATATCTCTACTATATTATGGGGTTGCCCTTGAAGTAAACAGATTTTTCCCATAGATATATCTGAATATATGGGTTTGGTATACAATATTGGCTTGATTTCAGATATATACCATAATTTAGTCACTTTGTGGCCAAATTCACTGTAATGAATGACTGTGGGCACAATGCATACCATAGCAGAGTCAGAGTCTCTCTCTCTCTGAGTACCATCCAAGTGTGGGATTCTTTTATGTCTCAAGCAAGTGTGATATACAGAGAAGGGCATGTGGGTGTCTACTGTGTGATCCTAGTAGCATAATGGATGCATCCTGAAATATGGCTTAGTCAATCTCTGATGTTGTCACTGGCACGGGCAGCCCCAGCTGCATTTGGAGGTCTGAAACACTGCCATAAGATAAAGCAGATATCTGGCTCACACACTGCATAAGAAGAGGGTTTGGGGTGCTGTAGCATCCCATCTTTGACACTTACACCTGGTCCTGACATCAGTGTGTCTCCAGAAGTGACTTGAGGCAGAACAGTAGCAGGACATAGGATTTTTTTTTGCCAAACTCAATGGTAGGGGAGTATACATGCATAGATATGGCATTTTCAGGAAGTTGGTGTTATGAAACACAGTATGCTGGCTGTTGGGTCTGATGAAATAAAACTGTTCATATTTAGGGTTGAAGCTTTTGAGGCAGTGATAGTGCCAAGAACCAGAGAACTGGCATCTTGCCTCAGTGGGAAAGGAGTACAGAAACACTTATAGCATGGGGAAGATGTGGGAGGATAAAGACATATGGGTACCTGCCTTTTTTTTTGGCATTAACATGAGCACACATGGATGGCCACCCATTGCTTGCAAAAGACAAGCAAGTTAGGCTTTCAGTTCTCAAGGAAATAGTCTCAGTTCCTTTATGCTGAAGCATCTGTTATTGTCAATGCAAAATACAATATGAGCTAAGGTGCTGGGATTTTAGTTTCTGTTCTGGACCAATTTAGACCAGAGTCTGCACTCACCCATGACAGTGTGGTCAAATGTCTATGAAATCTCAGAGATAAGGAAATATGGGGGTTTATGTCCCTGTAAGGCAGTATGAATTGAGATAAAATCTCCCCTCTCAGGATTTAACCAAGTCATAGATCTCTTGACTCTAAATGTTTGCAGGGAGATGATGTGATTTCCTTCTTTAAATAAGAATAACTCTGCAGACTATAGGTTGCTCCCCTAACTAACCTGTAATTCTACAATGTCTGTAAAATTTTCTACTAGTTAAGATTGCCACCATCTGCAATGATGGAGTTTTCCAGGATTCTCATTTACTCTTACTCTTTTCCTTACAAAGGTAGTATCCCCCTGTGTTTAGTCAGCTTTTCATCACTGTGACCAAAATATCTGGTAATAAAAATGTAGAGGAAAAATGTTTATTTGGGCTCAACGTTTTAGAGGTTCAGTCATCTCCATTCCTCCAGCACTGAGGCAAAACAGAACACCATTGCAGAAGGGTGTCAAGGAGGAAAGCTCCTGAGTTCATGACAGATGGTAAGTAGAGAGAGTGAGAGAGAAGCCAAGAACAAAATATATAATCCTCAGGGCATATCATCTACTGTTTTAGTCAGCTATTTTGACTATAGGACCTGAGCAGAAAAACTGTAGAGTATGAAAAGTTTATTTAGGGGCTCATGATTCCAGAGGTCTCAGTCTATAAGAGGCTGGCTCCATTCTTTGGAGCTTAAGGTAAGCCCTACATCATAGTAGAAGAATGTGACAGAGGCAAACATCTCACATGGTGATCAGAAGAAGAGAGAGAGAGGATCCATTCACCAGATACAAATATATACCCCGAATCCAAGCCCCCAATTCCCACCTCCTCCAGACATACCCTACCACTTCATTATACTGTATCATTAATCTATACTGGGAGATTAATTCACTGATTGGGTTAAGAGTCTCACAACCTAATCATTTCTCCTCTGAATCTTCTTGCATTCTTACATGTGAGCTTTTGGGGGACACCCCATATCTAAACTATAACATCTAATGACTCACTTTGTTCAGTCACACCCCACTTGCCTGTATTTACCATGAAATTAATCAATTACATTTAATAATTTCAGAAAATGGCTTAATACACTGATCAGATTATGTCTTTCATTATTTAATCATTTTACATTTTGCATTAACACAAGAGATTTATGGAGATGCCTCATGTTGAAACCATAACAATATGCCCCTGGACCCCTAAATTTCATGTTAATTTCACAATGCAAAAATACATTTAGTTCATTTACAAGAGTCCCTATAAATGCTTTTAGCATTTTCCAAATGTCCAAGTTCAAAATCTCCTCTGAGATTCAATATAAAATTTTGGCTGTGAGTTCCTGTAAAGATCAAATGCATGTAACATATATCCAATATATAATGGCACATAGTAAACATTTTGTTTCCAAAGAGGAGGAATAAGGTTAGAGATAGAATGGATATGACTGAAGCAAGACAAAAAACTAGCATGGTAAACATTAGGTCCTGTAAATCCATATCCATTGTCTGGATCACCTTTTGGCAAGATGTGATCAACAAAATGCTTGGATAGCCCTGCCACTTTGGTCTTGCTGGTTGCAGCTGACATGGCCTCTCACTTTGACTGGTTCTGTTCACAGCCAGCAATTTGCTTTGTCAAACATCCCATTTAACCGTCATCTCTTAATCCTGTGGGTGTCCATTCCACTTTGGGCTTCCTTCTCACAGCTTCATGAATTGCCTTCTATAGGGATTCTTGCAGAGATTCTAACCATGCCACACTTTTCCTGGCCTCCTAGATCCTACCTTGAAAACTTGGAGAAAGTCTCCATGACACCTTAAGTCCAGCATCCTGTATTACTACAGAACAAACATCATGTGGACAACACCAAAATGTGCTACCACTTTGAGCAGTAGGCTTGCCCCTTTGGACCATGGCTGAAGTGATCTCTGATGGTCTGGGTGGCTGAACATGAGGATAAAAAGCCTAAGGAAATAAATTACCAGGCACCCTTGTGCAAACAAGTTATCCTCAGAAAATTTTATATGAAAATGAGTTTTCAATTCTATACCATTGAGCCTTTATTGAGTGTGATCTTGTTGATTACTGAAATTTCCTGAAGATATCATTTTTATTGTCATTGTGTACAGCACTTACCTTCTCTTCAGCAACCACAACTTCCTTGGCTTCAATATTACCTATGATTCTACATGGGCAAATCATAACGTTTTTCAAATATTTTCTCTCTTCTTTTTGCTCCCAGTTCTCACCATATGCCTAGTTAAATATTGCCAGAGACACCTATACCATTACATAAATGTGTGATACATTGAAGTTTCCTCTGCTTCATTAATTAGTCTATCACTTTTAAGTTCAGCCTCACAGAAAATCTGAGGACATGGCAAAATGTAGAAATGCCCACTGACCAAATATTATGTAAGCAGCCTCTACTTTTATTCCAGTAAAGTCCCCTTTCCCCTCTCATAAAACCTCACGAACATGGTCTTTAATGTCTGCAATCCTATCAGCATTTTGTTTTACTGAGTTCTTACCCAGAATTGTGCATTAATTATTCCTTATAAAATTCTAAGTGCTCTCCAGATGCATGTTCAAAGTTTTCCAAATTCCTACCACAAACCAGTTCCAAAATTTTCTGAACTACATGGTCCATTTAGTCAAGGCAACCACCTTCTTTCTAGGTACCAATTTCTGTTTTAATCATCGTTTGGTTTGGTCAATGTGATAAAAATACCTAACAATAACAGCATAGAGGAGAAAAAAGTTTAGTTGTACTCCTTGTGTCAGAGGATCAGTCCACAGTCAGCTAACTTCATTGCTCTTGGCCTGATGTGAGAAAGAACATCATGGTGGAAGGGAATGAAAGAGGAAGTTGCATGGATCATGACAGATGCGGAGCAGGAAAAGATTGGGGGAAGCCAGCAGCAAAATATATAATCCCAATGGTGCAGCCTCTGTTAACCACTTCCTCCAGTTATTCTCCATTTACCTAAAATTACCACCCAGTTAGTCCATTACAAGTATTAATCCAGCAAAATGATCAATCCACTGATTAGGGTATGGCTCTCAATCTAATCTTTTCACTCCCTGCATTAACTTTGTGGGAACTTCATATCTAAACCATACAACCCTACCCTGCCTGGGTTGTCTAGGTAGCAATTGGTGTGTTGATTTATTTATCTTTCCATTTTGTTGTTCCAGTTATTATAATCTTATAATCCTGTGCTGAATTCCAATGTTCTTCTATGCTCATCCACCTCAAAAGGGAAGATTGCTTTGCTATTCTGTTTTCATTTTGGGTAAGGAGGAGGTGAGTGCTGTGTACCACTACTTCATTATCTTAGAAAAACTATTGACTTGTTCATATTTGGGGGAAGAATTTTGCATGTGTATTCATCAGGGATACTAGACTGTAATTATTTGGGTTTATTATGAAAGTAAGAGTGACATCATAAAATGAGTTTGGAAGTTCCATCCTCAATTATTTGAAAGATTTCCAGAAGAGTTGATATTATTTCTTCTTCAAATGCTAAGCACTAATCAACTATAAATCCATCTATCCCTGAAATTTCCTTTGTAGAAAACTTTTGGTTGATGATTTAGTTCCTTATTTTTATTGGTCCCAGGTTTTCTCTTTCTTTATGATTCAGTTTTGATAATTTGTATGTTTCTAATAATTTGCCTTTTCTTTGTTATTCAGGTTGATTATATCTAATTTCATAATAGTTGCTTAGGTTCTTTCCATACTAGAGTATCAGTTGTAATTTCTCCTCTTTTTTATAGTTTTCTTTGAGTCCTCTCTACTTTGTAGTTGTTTTATTATATATTTGTCAATTTAATTTTTTTCAAAAGAAAATTCCAATTTTCTTTTGTTGATATATGTTATATTGTCTTTCTAAACTCTATTTTATTTATTTGGGCTCCAACAGTCTCTTCATACTCTCCTACCTTGGCATTAAATCTTCCTGCTCCGGCATTTCTATACATAGAATTTTAACAAATTCATACTGCTATGGGGGTTATGAACATGGAAACTTATTTTCTTCTGTCTTCTTGGCATCACCTTCCTGGTACAATTATCTTAATCCAATACAGACTTCTTTATATCTACTTCCCCTTTTTTGCTATTATACATTCATATATTATACACACAAAGTAAAATCATGTGAACAATATTTATGCAATTGCATGTTACTATAATTTGGATATGAGGTTTTCCCATAAAACTCCTGTGCAAATACAGGAATGGTTGGAGGAAAAGTGGCTAGATTGTGAGAGCTTTAACCACATAAAATAATCAGTTTATTCTTATTTGAAAGGAATGTCTGTGTGGAAAATATAGGCAGGTGTGGTGTGACTGGAAGAGATGGGTCATTACTAATATGCTCCATAAATGTTCACTTTCACTGTGGCCCCTTCATCTCTCTGTCTCCTGGCCACCATAATATGAGCTATTTTATATGACACATTCTTTAGCCATGATATTTTATCTTACCTTGACCCCAGAGCAATTGACATAGCTATGATCAGAGACCTCTGAAACCATGAGCCAAAATAAACGTTCTCTCTTCTAAGTAGTTCTTGTTATATATTTTGGTCACAGTAATTCAAAAGCTGATTACAACTCATCATTTTTTTTCAAAAGAAAAATAAATTAAAACTATACTATTAAAATAGAGTTAAAATGACATATACTGACATTCCTTATTTTTCAATGTAGATAAAAAATTACTCTCTAATGTTGCCAGTTTTCAGCCTGAACACCATCCACAATATTTATCTATAAGGCATTTCCACACTTGTGATTCTCTACAGTGTCCTTACTCCTACAACTAGTCTCTGCTCGGACCCATGAATATGGCATATTTTGAAATCTATGTGGAGTGCTCCATGGCCCCCAAATCCATGCACTCTGTACCTGCAGAATTATCAGCACATTTACGCCAGCAAGGTTTATTGCTTATGCCTTCCAGATGAAGAGGTCAAACCACACTTGGAATTACTTGAGAATTGTCTGGGGAAGCTGAAGGATGGTTTGAAAATTTAAGCAACACAATTCCAAGGTGATGCATGAAACTCTCATGTTTAGGAAGCCTGCATGCTTGGTGTAGGGAAATCAGAGATCAAAAACACTGTTGGATTAACGTGAAAGGCAAGCTGCACAATATTTGTGTGCAGGAGAAGGGCTACATCTCTTCTGCCTGCCCAGGAAGAGAGGAAAAAGCCATCTTCCAGCTGCACTACAGGGGCCAGCAGGTGTAGGGGCTGATTTCTGGCAAACCCAAGTGGGGCCCAAAGTGTGGGCCTAGCAAACTAACATTTCATCACATAAAGAGTGCTTAAGTACTTTTCCAAGAGAAGGTCAGAGGGAAATAGATATCATGAAAACCCACGTGGCTCTCCCCTCCCCTTAAATCAAGCAGCTGGAAGGACCAGCAGGAAGAGATATGCCTAATCTGGAAATTCAAAAGGATGGTGACAGGAGAAATTGAGTTTGGAAAGTGAACCCAAGAGATCAGGAAATATGGAGCCCAGGGATTATGAAGGGGATAATAGGTTGGCTCCACTATCATGCGAATGGAAGGCAGGAATGGAGTGCAGTCTCCCAGCTTGAACCAGCAGCTGCTGGGCCCTGGAAGTGTGTTGATTTAAAATCTTCAGACCAATCATCATTCAGTGAAGAGCATGGAGCCTAACCAGGACTAAAGCCCGCCTCCAGAGCTTCACTTATTGTATCTACTGTCACACTCATTCAATTCACCCCTGAGGGTGGAGACATCACACTCCAGCCCATCCTACCTAACACTGCTGTAAAGAGAAGCCAGGAATATTTTAAACTCCAATAGAAACAATTCTTTAACTTTTCATTGAGAAATTTTTACCCTGTTAAATTGTGAGCTGAATGGTTTATGGACACATAAACCTATCTGTATCTTTTTTCTCATTTCTACCATTTTTAAAGGCATTTATTTTTCATGGCTCAGTCTTTTGAGGGATAGAGTTTTTATGATAATATTTCACTTTTATTTTGTATTTTTTATTATTACATTTTTCATTTTTATTTTATATATAATTTTTCTCTCATTTTTCTATTTCCCTTGATTCTTTCTTCTTCTAACAGCCAAACTCTATTGTTCTCTTTCACTCTTCTTTCAATTTTTTACTTATATTTTCTCTCCTTCTCCTTTATGGTTATCACATCCTACATTTCTTTCTCCTTTATAATTATCACATACTACATTTCTTCTGTTCTCTCCCTGTTTACCATTTGAATGATACACTTTACAAGTGGGCAATGACTAATCACATAAATTCTCTTTATTGTGACAATTACTTGTAGATGTCATAGCAGAAACTATTCTGTTTAATACTATATATTGTTTGTATTGGTTGTTGTTATTTGTCTCCCCCTAAACTGTAAGATATTGACAAGCTTGAGGGACACTGTAAGTCCATAGGGTATAAATTATACAGCCTAAATTTCAAAGTTTTAGATGGATAAACACACAAACAACATGAATAAACAATGGAACAAACTTCCTCAAACAAACAAAAATACTTTAATAACAGAATTCATCCATACCACATTGTAAGAAATATCAAAGAAGGAGTTTAGAAAGTTCATAGTTAGACTGCTCTGTGAGGTAAAAAAAAACAATGTAAGGAGTGAAATCAGAGATAAAATATAGGAAATGAATGATCACTTCAATATAGAGGTAGAGATTCTTAAAAAAAATTCAAGTGGAAAAAACCACAAAATGAAGGAATCAATAAATCAACGTAAAAATTTAATGGAAAGCATCACCAGAAGACTAGAATACATGGGATACATAGTTTCAAGCATCAAAGACAAAATATATAATCTTGAAAATTTAGTTGATCATGGAGAAAAGATGTTAATAGACCATGAACAGAGCTTCAGAGAAATATGGGATAACATGAAAAGATCAAATAAAAGATTCTTCAAGATAGATGAAGGCTCTGAGACATAAACCAAAGGAAAGCATAATCTTTCAATAAAATAATATCATAAAATTTCCCAAATATTACAAATAAAATGTAAAATGAAATACAGGAGACTTACAGTACCCCAAATATACAAAATTACAACAGACCCACACAAAGGCACATTATTATGAAAATGCCTAATATTTAGAGTAAAGATAGAATTTTAAAGGTCGCTAGATAAAAATAACAGGTCACATTTAGAGGAAAACCAATACAAATATCAGCTGATTTTTCAACCCAGACCCTAAAAGCTAGGAGGTCTTGGAATAATATATAACAAACTATGAAAGAAAATACATGAAAACAAAGAATACTATACCAAGCAAAATTAAGCTTCAAAACTGATGATGAAATAAAAACCTTCCATGTTAAACAAAAATTAAAATAATTCACAACTAGAAAGCCTGAACTACAAAACAAACTCAATACAATATTTCATAAAAAAAGAAATGAAAAAATAAAATTGAAAACCAGCAAAAGGATGAACTACACTAAAATAATAGTCAATCAAAGGAGAAACTAATTCAAATTAAAAACCAGAAATAAATCAAAATACCTGGGAATAAAAATTATTTATCAATAATAACATTGAATGTAAATGGCCTAACCTCATAAATCAAAAGACATAGATTGTCAGATTGGATTAATAAATACGATTCAACAATAAGCTAGGGAATGAAACTAGGAGCACTGAAAGAATGAGCAAAACCCCCAACCATTATATGTTGGAGTAACTCCAAACAAGTACAACCAGAGGAATGAGAATTTGAACTCCATCTGTGTACTATATGTAAAATGCATTTTATTATAAAATAAATAGGTTAATTAACTAAAAAGTAAAATTCATAATGAAAAAGAAAATATGACTAAACATTAGTGAAATGCAGAAGAAAATGAAAACTACCTTGAAAATTTATAATCAAATAAAATAGAAAATCATTACAGCATCATTGAATTTCTAGAGATATATGACCTACCCAAATTGAATCAGGAAGACATAGAAAATTTTAAAAAATCAATTTCAAGCAAATAAATTGAAGACACCATCAAAAGCCTACCAACAAAACAAAGACCTAGACTAGTTGAATTCTTAACTGAGTTCTAACAAACCTTCCAAGAAGAACTAACAATAACACTTCTCAAATTATTTCATGAAATAGGAGAGGAAGCAACTCTTCCAAACTCATTTTATGAAGCTAGTATCACATGACCAGACAAAGGAAAATCAAGGAAATTAAACTTCAGATCAATCTTCCCTGTGAACATATACGCAAAAGATATTAATAAAATCGTAGAAAATTGCATACAAAAACATCAAGTGGAGTTTGTCCCAGGGATGCAAGTTTGTTTCAACATAAAGAAATCAATAAATGTGATTTATTACATCAACAGACTTAAAGACAAGATTCAAATGATTATCTCAGTACATGAAGAAAAAGCATTCAACAAATTACAGCATTCACTCATGTTCAAAAAATTAGAAAAACTAGGAATAGTAGGAACACACTTCAACATTGTAAAACCTACACAGGCTAAACCCAAGGCCAACATTATTCTAAATGAAGAAAAATTGAAAGTATTCCCCATAAAATCTGGAACAAGACAAATAAATAAAAATGGATTTATGCTCTTATAAAAATGATTAAGAATATAACTAGCATATGACTCAGTTATTCCACTCCTCAGTATTTATACAAAAGAACTAAAATCAGCATACTATAGCGATATGGCCACATCAATGTTTATAGCAGTGGAAATGACAATAGTCAAGTTATGGAACCAGTCTTTATGCCCATAAACAGACAACTAAACAATGAAAATGTGGTATAAATATCCAGTGGAGTTTTATTCAGCTATAAAGAGGAATAAAATAATAGCTTTTTTTTTGTAAATGAATGAACCTGGAAAACATCATGCTAAATGAAATAATCCAGACTCATAAAGCCAATAAACAAATGTTTTCTCCCATATGTGGAAACTAGACCAAAATAAGGAAAGATAGGTAGAATCCCATGAAAACAGAGGGTAAACCAATAGAACCCAGGATGAGGAACAATAATGTGGGAGAAAGGACAGGAATAGAGAAGAACCGAGGAATGAAATGGACCAAATTATGCTTTATACGTATATAGATATATAAAAGTGAATTTCACCTCTATGTGTATTTATAAAGCACTAATTTAAAGAACAGTAAGTGAATAGAAGACCAATAGAGTAGATGAATGGCATAGAACAAGGGGAAGAGGTTAGGGAGGAAGAGAGAGAAAAAGAAAGTGCTAGGGATTTTATTAAAGCAAATTTCATTAGCAAATTATATTATATTGTATAATTATGTCAAAATGAACCTCAATATTATATATAATTATAATACACTAAGAAAATATTTAAAAAGTGTGTCCTTTCTCAATTGAATATTCATGGCTTCCTCATCAAATATCATTTCACCATATGAGAGAGAGATTATTTCTGTTTTTTTAATTTTATTTTACTTGGTTAAATAACTTTCTTTATGCCAGTGCTACAGTCTTTGGAATACTGTAGCTTAGCAGTAAATTTTAAAATCACAAATGTGGAACTGGGCATATAGCTTGGTGGTAGATTGCCTGCTTGCCATGTATAAAGCTCTGGGTTCATATAAATAAATGTGAGTTTTCATCATTGTTCTTCTTTTTCAAGACTAATTGGTTATTCATGATTTCATATGAATTTTAGGAATAGATTTTTCTATTTATGTAAAAGTTTATCACTAGTTGCCACTTGATAAGTATTGTACTGAATTTGTAGATTGATTTGTGTATCATTCATACTTTCAGAATATCATCTTTTCAAGGTTGAAAAGAACATACAAACAAATGGAAACAAATTAATTGTTTATGGATTGTTGGATGATATTAAATTAAATCATTGATTTTTTTCTTTTTTGAAATTTGTTCTAATTAATTATACATGACAATAGAACACATTTTGACACATCATACATTAGTGGAGTATAATTTCTCATTCTTCTGATTGTACAGGAAATAGAATTACACTGGTTTTATAACTATATATGTACATGGGGTAATAATGTCTGATTTAGTCTAGGATCCATTCTACTGCCATACACTCTCCCCTTCTTTCACCTCCTCTGCCTGATGCAAAGTACCTCTATTTTCCTTACCTCTCCCCTTATTGTGAATTAGCATATGCATATCAGAGAAAACACTTAGCCTTTGTTTCTTTAGGATTGGCTTATTTTGTTTTGCATGATATTCTCCAGCTACATCTATTTACCTGCAAATGTCATAATTTTAAGCCTCTTCAAGGCTGAACAATATCCTGCTATGTATACACACCACATTTTCTTTATCCTTTTGTCTGTTGAAGAACACCTAGGTTGGTTCCATAGTTTGACTATTGTGAATTGAGCTGTTAAAAACATTGCTGTGGCTGTGTCACTACAGTATGCTGATTTTTAGCACTTTGGGTATATAAACTGAGGAGTGGGATAGCTGGGTGAAATAATGGTTCCATTGCACGTTTTCAGAGAAATCTCCATATTGGTTTCCATAGTTGTTGCACCAATTTGCAGTCCCATCAGCAATGTATGAGTGAACATTTTCCCACACATTTTTGCAAATAATTATTGTTGCTTGTATTCTTGATGATTGCCATTCTGACTGGAATGAGATTAAATTTTAGATTAGTTTTGATTTGCATTTTTATAATTGCTAGAGATGTTGAACATTTTTTCATATATTTATTGAACGATTGTATATCTTTTTCTGTGAAGTACCTGTTCAGTTTCTTAGCCAATTTCCTGATTCGATTTTTGGTTTTTGGTGTTAAGTTTTTTGAGTTCTTTGTATATCCTGGAGATTAATGATCTATCTGAGGTGCATTTGGTAAAGATTTCCTCCCATTCTGTAGGCTCTCTCTTCACATTATTGTTTTCTTTTCTGATAAGAAGCTTTTTAGTTTTAATCCCTCCATTGATTTACTCTTGATTTTACTTCTTGTACTTAAGGAGTCTTGCTAAGTAAGTTAGTTCACAAGCTGATATGGGGAAAATTTTCTTCTATTAGGCACAGGAGTTTTCTCTACTGCCTAAGTCTTTGATTCACTTTGAGTTGAGTTTCATGCAAATTGAGAGATGAGATTTAATTTCATGTTGCTACATATGGATTTCCAGTTTTCCCAGCACCATTTTTTATTTCATATATATATATATTTATTATTCAGTGTGTATTTAATATGTATTTTTCTCAGCAACTATTGTAAATACATTAAGTATTGGCAAACAGGTCTTATTTGAATCATATTATTTTGCATTTTCTAGTTTTTTTTATACACAAGGATTTTTTTATACATAATTATTTTATTAGTTACTGATAATTTGGGTAACAAAAGAAAAACAAACATTCACATCCAATTTCAGCCCCTGATTTAAAGTTTATCTAAAAGGAAAATAAAAGCATTTCAAGAGAATTGTTTTATCATAAAAATATGGATGTTTTGGAATTCTCAGCATATATAGATCAACTGCATAGATAATAAGTATTTAAATGTTCATAATTTGAATGAAAGAATATGAAGTCCATTATGTAAAATAAGGTAGAAATATCACAAAGTTTATGTCTATTTATAATTAATATATATCTTTTTATTTTTTAAATTTATTACTTTTATTTTTAAACCACCAGAATGAATTTCAAGTCACAACACATATGCAGCACAATTTTTTTATTTCTCTGATTGTAAACAAGGTAGAGTCACACCATTCATGTCTTTATACATATACCTAAGGTATTGATATCCATCTCATCCCACAATCTTTCCTACTCCCTTGTCTCCTCCCTACCCTCCCTCTTCTTTGCCCTGTCCAAAGTTCCTCCATTTCCTCTATGCTGCTCATCCCCACCCCAATTACAGATCAGCAACCACTAATCAAAGAAAACATTTGGCCTTTGGTTCTCTGAGATTGGCTTACTTTACTTAGCATGATGTTCTCCAACTCCATCCATTTACCTGCAAATGTCATGATTTTATTCTCTTTTAATAAAGAGAATACTCCATTGCAGAGTAATACTCCATTGTGTATATATACCACAGTTCCTTTATCCATTCATCTATTGAAGGGCATTTAGGTTGCTTCTACAGCTTAGCAATTGTGAATTGTGCTGCCAAAAACATTGATGTGGCTGCATTACTATAGTATGCTGTTTTTTTAAGTGTTTAGGGTATAGACTGAGGAGTGAGATACATGGGTCAAATGGTGGTTCCATTCCAAGTTTCCTAAGGAATTTTCATACTGCTTTCCAGATTGGTTGCACCAATTTGCAGTCCCACCAGCAATGCTTAAGTGTTCCTTTTTTCCCACATCCTCACCAATATTTACTGTTGCTTATATTCTTGATAACTGTCAGCCTGACTAGAGTGAGATAAAATTTAGAGTAGTTTTGATTTGCATTTATCTAATAGCTAAAGATATTGAACATTTCTTTCTATATTTGTTGATCAATTGTGTATCTTCTCCTGAGAAGTGTCTGTTCAGCTCATTAGCCCATTTATTGTTTGGGATGTTTGTGTTATTGGTGTTAAATTTTTTGAGTTCTTCACATATACTGGAGATTTTTGCTCTATCAGATGTGCATGTGGTAAAATTTGCCCCCAGAATATAGGCTCTATGTTCACCTCATTAATTGTTTCTTCTGTTGAGAAGAAGATTTTTAGTTTGAATTCATCCCATTTATTAATTATTGATTTTATTTCCTGTGATTTAGGAGTATCATTAAGGAAGTTGGGGTCTAATCTGATGGGATGAACATTTGGGCCTACTTTTTCCTCCACTAGGTGCAGGGTGTCTGGTCTGATTCCCAGGTTTTTGACCCATTTTGAGTTGAATTTTGTGCATGGTGAGAGACAGGGGTTTAGTTTTGTTTTGCTGTATATAAATTTCCAGTTTTCCCAGCACCATTTGCTGATGAAGATATTTTTTTCCTATGTATGTTTTTGGCACCTTGGTCTTGTATGAGATAACTGTATTTATGTGAGTTTGTCTCTGTGTCTTCTATTATGTACCATTGGTTTACCTGTCTATCTTGGTGCCAATACCATGCTGTTTTTGTTAATATATCTTTGTAGTATAGTTCAAGGTCTGGTATTGTGATGTCTCCTGCTTCACTTGTTTTACAAAGGATTACTTTGACTATTCTGGGTCTTTTATTTTTCCAAATGAATTTTATGATTGCCTTTTCTATTTCTATAAGGAATGATGTTGGGATTTTAATTGGGATCACATTGAATCTGTGTAGTGCTTTGGGTAGTATGGTCATTTTGACAATATTGATTCTGCCTATCCAAGAGCATGGGCGATCTTTCCATCTTCTCAGGTCTTCTTCAATGTCTTATTTAGTGTCCTGTAGTTTTCATTGTAGTGATCTTTCATCTCTCTTCTTAAGTTTATTCTCAAATATTTTTTGAGGCTATTGTGGATGGAGTAGTTTTCTTGATTTCTCTTTCAAAGAATTCATCACTGATGTTTAAAAATGCATTTGATTTATGGGTGTTAATTTTATGTCCTGCAACTTTGCTGAATTCATTTATTAATTCTAGAAGTTTTCTTGAGGAATTTTTTGTATCCTCTAAGTATAGAATCATGTTGTTGGCAAATAATGATAGTTTGAGTTCTTCTTTTCCTATTCATATCCATTTAATTTCTTTGATCTGTCTAATTGCTATGGCTAGAGTTTCAAAGATTGTGTCGAATGGAAGTGGTGAAAAGGACATCCCTGTCTTGTTCCCAGTTTTAGAGGGAATGCTTCCAATTTTTCTCCATTTAGAATGATGTTGGCCTTGGGTTTAGCATAGATTGATTTTACAATGTTGAGGTTATATTCCTATTATTGCTAGTTTTTCTCGTGTTTTGAACATGAAAGCTTACTGTATTTTGTCAAATGCTTTCTCTGCATCAGTTGATAAAGTCATATGATTCTTACCTTTAAGTCTATTGATGTGATGAATTACATTTTTTGATTTCTGTATGTGGAAAAAACCTTGCATCCCTGGAATGAACCCCACTTGACCATGGTGAAGTATTTTTAAAAATATTTTTGTATGCAATTTGTCAAAATATTATTGAGAATTTTGGCATCTATATTCTTCAGGGATATTGGTCTGAAATTTTCTCTCTTTGATGTGTCTCTGTATGGTTTTGGTATCATGGTGATACTAGCCTTGTAGAATGAGTTTGGAAAGTTTCCCTCCTTTTCTATTCTATGAAATAATGTGAGGAGTATTGGTGTTAGTTCTTCTCTGTAGGTCTTGTAGAACTCAGCTAAGAATCGGTCTGGTCCTGGGCTTTTCTTTGTTGGTAGGCTTTTGATGGTTTCTTCTATTTCCTTGCTTGAAATTGATCTGTTTAAGTCATGAATGTCCTCCTAGTTCAGTTTCAGTAGGTCATATGCCTCTAGACATTTTTCATTGTCTTTAGGGTTTTCTCTTTTACTGGAGTATAAATTTTCAAAATAGTTTCTAATTATCCTCTGTATTTCAATATAGTCTCTCATATTTCCTTTTTCATCATGGATTTTAATAATTTGAGTTTTCTCTCTCCTTCTTTTCATCAGAGTAACTAAGGGTTTGTCAATTTTATTTATTTATTTTTAAGAACCAGCTTTTTGTTTTGTCAATTTTTTGAATTGTTTCTTTTCTTTTAATTTCATTGATCTCAGCCCTGATTTTAATTATTTCTTGTCTTCTACTTCTTTTGGTGTTAGTTTGTTCCTCTTTTTCTTGGGCTTTGAGATGTAGTGTCAAGTCATTGATTTTTTGACTTTTACTTCTTTGAATATATGTGCTTAACGCAATGGAATTTCCTCTTAGCACTGCCTTCATAGTGTACCAGAGATTTTGATATGTTGTATCAGAGTTCTCATTTACCTTTAAGAATTTTTTATGTCCTCCCTGATGTCTTCTGTTACTCATGCATCATTCAATATCATATTATTGAGTCTCCAGGTGTTGGAGTAGCTTCTGTTTTTAAAACTGTCATTGATTTCTAATTTCATTCCATAATGATCAGATAGAATGCAGAGTAGTACCTCTATTTTTTTATTTGGTAAGACTTGGTTTGTGGCATAGCATATGGTCTATTTTGGAGAAGGATCCATGTGCTGCTGAGAAAAAAGTTTATTTGCTTTTTGAAGGATGGAATATTCTATATATGTCTGCTAAGTCTAGATTATTGATTGTTCTATTGAGTTTTTTAGATTATTTCTTTAGTTTTTGTTTGGAAGATCTATCCAGTGGTGAGAGAGGTATGTTAAAGCCACCCCGCACTATTGTATTGTGGACTATTTGATTCTAGAAGTTGATAAGGGTTTGTTTGATATACATGGCTGCCCCATTGTTTGAGGCATAGATATTTAAGATTGTTATGTCTTGTTGATGTATGATTCCTTTAAGCAGTATGAAATGACATTCTTTATCTCCTTTCACTTACCTTGGTTTGAAGTCCTCTTTATCTGATATGAGGATGGAAACCCCTGCTTGTTCATGCAGTCCATGTGAGTGACAGGTTTTTATCATCCTTTCATCTTCAGTCTGTGGATGTCTTTTTCTATGAGATGAGTCTCTTGGATGCAGCATATTTTTGTTTTTTTAAAATCCAATCTGCCTATCTGTCTTTTAATTGATGAGTTTATGTCATTCACATTCAGGGCTATTATTGAGACATAGTTTGTATTAGCAGGCATTTTGGTTTATTTTTGGTTTCTAACTTGACTAGGTTTCTCCTTTGATTGGCCTTCCCTTTAGTGTAGTTTCTCCCTTTGCAGGTTTTCATTGTCATCTTTTTTTTTTCTCCTCATGGAATATTTCACCAAGAATGTTCTATAGTGTAGGATTTCTTGTTGCAAATTATTTTAACTTTTGTATATCTTGAAAGGTTTTTATTTCATCATCAAATCTAAAACTTAATTTTTTGGCATCCTTTGTCCTTCAGAGCTTGGTATATGTTGTTCCAAGGTCTTCTAGCTTTAAGGGTCTGGGTTGAGAAGTCTGCAGAGATTCTAATTGGTTTCCCCCTTTATGTAATCTGATTTCTTTCTCTTGTGGATTTTAAGATTCTCTTCTTATTCTGTATACTAAACATTTTCTTTATAATGTGCCTTGTTGTAGATCTGTTGTAATTTTGTACATTTGGTGTCTTGTTAGCTTCTTGTATTTGATTTCCCAATTTGTTACATGTTTGGAAAACTTTTTGATATTATTTCATTGAATAGATTGTTCATTCCTTTAGTTTGAAACTCTATGCTTTCCTCTATCCCAGTAATTCTTAAATTTGCTCTCTTCCTTTATCCCTTAATTCTTGGGTGTTCTGCTCAGGGTTTGTTAGCATCTTCCCTGTGTGGTCCACTCTATTTTCAAGATTATATATTTTGTCTTTATGGTCTGAAATTCTCTCTTTCAAGTGATCTAATCTGTTGGTGATGCTTTCTATTCAGTTTTTAATTTGGTTTATTGTTTCTTTCATTTCAAGGATTTCTGTTTGATGTTTTTTTCAGAATTTCTATCTCTTTATTGAAATATTTACCTATGTAGGTATTTATCAAAATTATCTTTTGCTGCTTGTGTTTGCTCTCTTATATCATCCTTCAATTCACAGAATATTTTAATCATGTAGTATCTTGGTTTGTTTGGGGCACTTTCTTTTTTGTTAATGTTGTTCATGTTACTCCCCTTCTGGCATTGCATATCTGAGATTTTTCAGTTTTATCCTATAGGCTTATAGATTCCCTGCAGGGTTCTCATACCTCTCTTTTAAGAGGGAGACCAATATTAACAGATTCCAATACAAACAACATAGAAATTTAAACCAAGTAGATCTTACTAGGACATTTACAGCTTTGTCACAATATACAAAAATTATGAGTTCAATTAATATCTACAATATAAACAGTAGGTTTGCAAGAAGGTCTACAGCTTCTGCTGATGAATGAGAGAGAACTGAAAGTAGAGTGTAGCATGAGAGGTTAGGGAGGTAGGAAGTGAGGATATAGAGTTATTAGATCTTAGAAAATATGAAAGAGGAATCCAAAAGAATTTGGCTAGTAGCATAAAAGAGAGAAAGAGATGTGGGAAAAACAAGTAAGTAGAAAGAAATTAGAGTACAAAACACAAGGAAACATAAATATTATGAAAAATAAAAAGTGTAAAAATAGAAGATAAAAGACTATATAATGTAGCTGTAATATACTAATCAGATATCCCAGGCCTCAGTAACCTAATGCATGAAAAATATTTGGTTTCACTAATGTTGGGGATATGAGGGCATCAAAAGAGAGAGAGAGAAAAGAAAAACATAATAGAAAATATCAAGAAAAATAAAAAGAATTGCTTTTGTTGGAGTTCAATATTTTTCCTGCTTCCCTTCTTATCCAGTAGGTGGGGTTTTCTGTTGTTTGCTGGTATCTACCCTTTCAGTTATTATGGTGCAGGTTATTAGCATATGTGTGTTGTTCTTAGAGACAGAGCTTCTGGAGGAGGGGTTTAGTGCTTGCCAATCCCCTTGGGAAAACTCCACTCCAAGGATCTCCTTTGGGGCCTGCTCATGTGATTTTGGCACCTGATCATATCTCCTTATATTGCCTGTAGATCTCACAATTTGTGGTCTCTCATTTAATCTCTAAACTGTATCTCTCTCATCCCTTCCATTTCTCCTTCCCAATCAGGAACATTTCTCTTCAGAGGTCTTGTGGGTTGTGCTCTTTGTCCTGCACAGCTGTCTTGGAGAGCTGTTTAGTGTGGAGCAGGTCAGGACTAGGTTTTGTGAGCTATGGCCCAACCACATAACTGCAAGCACTGTGCCAAGGTGCAGGGTTGCAGGGGAGAAACATGAGCTGGGGAACTATAAATAGCTTGATACTGCTTCTGGGCCCCACCCAGTGTCCCAAACTGGGAATTACCCCAACTAAAGATGGCAATGGCAGCAGTAAGTATAATCCATGATGGCAACAAAGGTGTCCCAAGATGAAGACATCTGCTTTCAGAGATGGAATTTCAGAGCAGGCTGGGCAGTGGAATTGGGTGACATGTTTAGAGATACAGCTCTGTGGTGTGCAGTGTTGTGGCAGGAGGTTGTCTTCAGACCCTGTCCAGTGTCTCTAGGTGTAGGCTACCACATGAAGGGGACTAAGGCTATGGTTGTAGTGTTCCAAGATGGAGGTGAACAGGGGAGCCCCATGGTGGTAGATAGTCCACATGGGATCAGTGTGGAAGCCTGGGGTCCCATGTGTGAGCCTTGGCTAGGGGTCCTGTGTGGTTGTGCAACCAGAGGTCTTGAATGGTGTGTGGATGCTGGAGCTGGGTTTCTGCAAGGGAGCAGCTGTCAGGGTTCCTCTAATAACTCACAGAGAAACAGTATTCCTACTGCTTTAATACAATGTCATGGAGAGTCTAGGAATGCAGCATCTGTCTGGGCTGCCATCTAGGATTCTCTTCAAAGTTATTTTTCTTCAATGAATGTTTTTGGTGCCTTTGTCTAATATGAGATAACTGTATTAATGTGGTTTGTCTCTGAGTCTTCTATATTGTACCATTGGTCTATATGTCAGTTTTGCATCATTACAATGCTGTTTTTTTAGTATGTCTCTGTAGTATAGTTTAAAGTTTGGTATTGTGATGACTCCTGTATTACCATTCTTGCTAATTATTGTTTTGGCTATTGAGTATTTTATTTCTCTGAATGAATTTTATGATTGCTTTTCTAGTTTTTCTTGGAATTTTAATAGAAATTGCACTTTTGGTAGTATGTACATTTTGACAATATTAATTCTGTCCATCCAAGAGCATGGGAGATTTCTCTATTTTCTAAGGTCTTCTTCAATTTTTTTCTTTAGTGTTCTGTAGTTTTTGTTGTATAGGTCTTTCTCCTCTTTTGTTAGATTGATCCCCAAATATTTTACTTTATTGAGGCTATTGTAAAGAGGTAGTTTTTCTAATTTCTCTTTCAGTGGATTCATCACTGATGCATAGGAGTGTGTTTGATTTATGAATGTTGATTTTATATACTGCTATTTTGCTGAATTTGTTTATTAGTTCTAGAAGCTTTTTGGTGGAATTTTTGGATTATTTTATATAGAATCATGTCATTGGCAAATAGTGATAGTTTTGAGCACTTTTTTCCTATTTGAATCCCTTTAATTTATTTCATCTCTCTAATTGCTATGGTTTGGGTTTCAATGACTATGTTGAATAGAAGTGGTGAAAGAGAGCGTCCCTGTCTTGCTCTGGTATTTAGAGGTAATTCTTTCAATTTTCTTCCTATAGAATATTGTTGGCCTTGGTTTTAGCATAAAGAGCTTTTACAATGTTGAGACATGTCCCTACTATCCCTAGTTTTTTCAGTTTTTTGAAAATGAAGGTGTGCTGCATTTGTATTTTGTCAAAGTATTTTGTCACATACTTTCTTGCATATATTGAGATGATCATCTTATTCTTGTATTTAAATCTACTGATGTGATGAATTATATTTTTTGATTTCCCTATGTCAAACAAACTTTGTATCCCCAGGAAAAATGCCACCTGATTGTGGTGTATATCCTTTAAATAAGTTTTTGCATGCAATTTGCCAGAATTTTGTTTAGAATTTTTGCATCTATATTCATCAGGAGTATTGGTGTGCAGTTTTATTCATTTGATGCATCTTTGTCTGATTTTTGTATCAAGGTGATACTAGTCTCATAAAATGAGTTTGGAAGAATTCCTTCCTTTTCTGTTTCATGGAATAATTTGAGTGGTATTGGTGTGAGTTTTTCTTTGATGGACTTGTAGAACTCAGCTGAGAATCCATTTAGTCCTGAGCTGTTCATGGTTGGTAGGATTGTGCTGGCATCTTCTATTTTATTGCTTGAAATTGATGTGGTTTAATTGTGTATGCCCTCCTCATTCAGTTTGGTTTGGTCATATATCTCTAGAAATTTGCCAATATTTCAAGATTTTCTATTTTATTGGAGTATAAATTTTCAAGATAGGTTTTAATCATCTTCTGTATTTCAGTAGTGTCCAATGTGGTATTTCTTTTTTCATCACAAGTTTAATGATTTGAGTTTTCTCTCTGTTTATCTTCATTAGCATGGCTAAGTGTATATCAATTTTATTGAGTTTTTCAAAGAACCAACTTTTTGTTTTGTCATTTTTTTAAATTGTTTCTTTTGCTTCAATTTTACTAATTTTAGCTCTGATTTTAATAATTTCTTTCTCCTACTTGTTTTGTTGTTGACTTGTTCTTTTTCTAGGGCTTTGGGATGTAATGTTACATCATTTATTCATTGACTTTTTATTCTTTTAATGAACGAGCTCAATGCAATGAACTTTCCTCTTAGCATCGCCTTCATAGTGTCCCAGAGATTTTTGATATGTTTTGTTGGTATTCTTATTTATCTCTAAGTATTTTTTATTTCATCCCTGATTTATTCATCTATCCACTCATCATTTAATAGCATATTGTTTAGTCTCCAGGTGTTGGAGTAGCTTCTATTGTTTATTTTATTATTGAGTTCTAATTTTATTTCATTATTATCAGATAGAGTGCAGGGTAATTTTTTATATTTTTGTATTTGCTAATAGTTTCTTTGTGACATAAGATATAGTTTATTTTAGAGAATGATCCATGTTCTGCTGAAAGGAATGTGTATTCACTCATCGATGGATAAAATATTCTATATATGCCTGTTAAGTCCAAATTTTTGATTGTATTTTTTAGTTTGATTGTTTCTTTGTTTAGTTTTTGTTTGGAAGATACATCCAGTAGTGAGAAAGGTGTGTTAAGCATACCCAGTGTTACTGTGCTGTGGTCTATTTGGTTCTATATATATGTACATATATATATATACACACACACACATATACATATGTGTGTGTGTGTATATATATATGTGTGTGTGTGTGTGTATGTGTGTGTGTGTGTGTGTATTTTAGTTATAGTTGTCTCCATGGACCTTATTTTTTTTATTTTTTTAATATGGTGCTGAGGATTGAACCCAATGCCTCATATGCTATGTGAGTGTTCTACCACTGAGCTACATCCCCAGCCCCTCTATTTGTTTCTTGAAATTGAGAAGGGTTTGTTTGATGCTCCATTGTTTGTGGCAGAAATATTTAAGATTGTTATGTCTTGTTGATGCATAATTCCCTTAAGCAGTAAGAAATATCCTTCTTTATTTCTTCTGACTAACTTAGGTTTTAATTCCAGTTTATTTGATATGAGGATGGAAATCTCTTCTTGCTTTCATAATTCTTATGAGTGATATGTTTTTTTCCCATCCTTCCACTTTTAGTTTGTGCATGTCTTTGCCTATAAGTTGAGTCTCTTGGAGACAGTACATTGTTGGGTCTTGTTTTTTAAATTCAGTCTGCCAGTCTATGTCTTCTGATGGATAAGTTTAGTCCATTTGTGTTCAATGTTTTATTGAGATATGATTTATATTCTTGGTCATTTTGATTTATTTCTGATTTTTAATTTGACTTAATTTCTGCTTTGATTGTCTTTTTTAGTGTGTTTCCTCTTTTTTTTATGGTTTCTACTTTTAAAAAATTTCCTCCTCATAAAATATTTTACTGAGAATGTTCTATAGTGCAGGCTTTTTAGTTGTGAACTTTTTTAACTTTGTTAATCATGGAAAGTTTTTGTTTCATCTTAACATATGAAGTTTAATTTTGCTGGATATAAAATTTTCGTTGGCATCCATTTTCTTTCAGAGTGTGGTATGTATTGTTCTGCGGCCTCATAGGTTTTAGAGTCTGGATTGAGAATTCAGCTGAGACTCAAATTGTTTTCCCTTTATATGTAATCTGATAGTTTTCTCTCATGGCTTTTAAAATTCTATCCTTATTCTGTATGCTAGGCATTTTCATTATAATGTGCCTTGGGGTGGATCTGTTGTAATTTTGTACATTTGGGGCACTGTAAGCTTCTTATATTTGATTTTTCATTTCATTCTTCAGGTTTGGGAAATTTTCTGATAAGATTTCATTGAAAAGATTGTACATTCCTTTGGTCTGTTTCTCTGTGCCTTTAAGTACCTTAAAGGTACCTCCCAGTACCTCCCTTTAAGGTGAAGGTACATTCCAGTACCTCCCTTTAAGGTGAAGATCAATATTAACAGCACCCAATGCAAGCAATATGGAACTTTAAACCAAATAGCTCCTATTAAAATGTCAGGCTCTTCTCTCCCATGTGGTCCTGAGGGCTCAACACCAAGACCTGTGTGTCTATCATGGAGAGGTGCTCTGTATCAGGTGGATGAGGACCAGGTGCTGATAGCTGCAGGCTAACCACACAACTGTGAGTTCTGGGCTGTGTTGGTAGCTAGAGAGGGATTGGGAGACTGGGGATTGGGGAGTCAGAGGACCCTATTGAGTGCTGAACTAACACCAGTCCTGGTAAGACCAGGGGATAGGTGTATGCCAGACTTGGGAAGTAGTTGGGGATGGGGCTAATGCCCTGGATTGGGCTGGTGGCAAGGCCCAATGAGTTCCAGCCCAAATGGGTCCTGAAAACCTGATGGGTGCTAGACCAGCTGGCTGGGCACACTGAGAGCAAGATTTCCTCACACTCTCCTCCAACCTTCTGATTCACTGAATCCAGCCCTGTCCTTCCCTGTGTGCTTCAGGACTCATAGAGCTGGGAGGGCCCAGCTCACTCCTGCCCTTCAGCAAGATGGTAGCCACAAGCACACCCAGCAGGAAGAACCCAGGTACAACCAAACCCATAGGCACTTTGATAATGTACCTCAAGGCCCTGGCAGTGTCCCCCAATGGAGGCAGCCTCATCATGAGATGGTGGGGGAGGCTGCAAACCTGCAGGCATCTTGATATTAGGCTTTTGTACCCTGACCAGTGTCCCAAGATGGAGGCTGCCATGTTTCAAGATGGTCATGGAAGCAGCAGTGTTGTCCTCTTAGTCTTTCAATACTTAGTAAATAAAATTGTTTTCTAAGTTGCTATTCTGTTTCTTCTTCATTATGTTTCATAAAAATACAATTTTTTGTTTATTACATAATCTATCATATTGTTAAATTTATATGTTCTCAGAATTTTTACATATATACATATATATACATATTTACATATATACATATATACATATATATATATATTATTTTGAAGTACTGGGGATTAAACATAAGGCCATGCATACTAGTCAAATGCTCTACCATGAGCTACTTCACTTGCCTTTTTTGTACTTAATTTTTTATAGGGTCTACAAGGTCTAGTGAAATTGCCCAGGATGACAATATACTTACAATCCTCCCATCTCAGCATCACATGTACCTGGGATTGCAGGTAGGCACAAAAACACCTAGCCCTGGTATAATCTTTAGTGTTTTGCACAAACATATCATTTGTGAATAGAAATGCCTAGCTCCTTTAGCTTGAACTTCAAGCAATATGTACAATAAAATTGTCAACAATTCATGTCTTAGAGGAAAATATTTTTATCTTTAAATATTCAATATGTTGTTCACTGTGGGGATTTGTAATCAATTTTATTATTTTGATCATGTTTCCCTCTATTTCTCATTTTCAGTGATTTATTGCAAAATATGTTAAATTTTGTCAATTTTTTCTGCATCAATTAATAATATTATGTATTGTTTTTCCTTCACTCTTTAATGTGGCATATTATACCAATGTTTTTCTTATTTAGAATTATACTCACATTTTTTAATGGTCATTAATCTTTTATTATTTTTATTTATCTAAAAGTTTGCCAATTTGTTTTGTTTCAACTATTTTCTCTATTGTTTTCTATTTCAAACTTCAAGTATGTTTTCTCTAATCTTCATTATTTCTTTTCTAAAGGTAGCTGTGAGTTTAGTTTTTCATCTTTCTGTAGTTCTTTGGGTTGTAAAGTTAGATGATTGATTTGATGCATTCTTTGTATATTTAATGTTTGTTCTCTAATTTTTCTTTTTTGCACTTATTTAACTGTGAATCATTTTTTGTATGTTTTGTTTTCTTATTCATCTCTAATTTTTTTAAAAAAATAATATTTTATTAATTAGTTGTCTAAGTGGGTGTTGTTAAATTTCCATGAAATTTTTAATTTTAAAATTTTTCTTTTCTTACTGATAATATATTCATTCTGTGTAGTCTGAGAAGATATTTTGTATGCTATATATCTTTTTAAATCTGTTGAGATTTAATTTGTGGCCTACTCTATGATCGATCTTAGGAAAAGTCCCTGTGCACATGAGAAGACTATATGTTGTGTTCTCATGTATGAGATTTTGTACATGCCTGCTAGATCTAGGTAGTTTATTTCATTAAGTCCACTATCTTCTTACTCTCCTCTTCTCTGTTCTATCCATTTTTGAGAGTGGGGTATTGAAATCTCCAACTATCATAGAATTGTCTATTTACGTCTTCAATTGTGAATGCTTTGTTTCATATATATGGATGCTGTTATTATGTACAAATATTTTATAATTGTATATCTTCTCTTTCTCTTTAACCTTTTATTAATATGTAACATCCTTTTTGTATAATATTTTTATTTAAAGTCTATTAGGTCTGATAATATAACCATCTCTCTCTTTTTAAAAAATATGTATATTTTTATTTATTTATATGCAGTGCTGGGAATCAAACCTAGTTCCTCACACATGGAAGGCAAGTGCTTTATCACGGAGCCACGACCCAGCCCCTTGTCTTTCTTCTTCATTGTTTGCATACAATATCAGTTCTTTTACTCCCACTCTGTTTGCATCTATGTAACTAAAATGATTTTTTGTAGACAGCATGTATCTGGACCATATTTTTCTCCTTTCTGCATTAGGTCTGTCTTTTGATTAGAGAATATAATCCATTTATTGTGGGAAACTAACTTTAAACTACTCCTTTAAGATGGCAATCAGCCATGGTGAGACTATGTAGGCGTGGAGGGCACAGAGGAGGGAAGGATAATATGATTGGCTTGCCGTCAGATCCGCGAGTGTAATCAGTTCATGGACAACATTTAAGGGGCTTGTATGCTTTGCCACATGGACAGCTGCTGGCTACGTGCATTGTCTCTGCTTGGCCGAATGGCCCTATAAGTTGAATGCTTGCTCTGCAAATAAACGAGTTCCTGCTCTGACTGGTCTCCCTGGCGTGCCTGATTGTCCTGCAGTGGAGGGCTGGGAATGGGCAGCCATTCAGCTCCTACTCTTCCTGACTCCAACTACCAGTAAAGGTGCATCCTCAACCCGCTGGCTCAGGAGGAGTTGAGATCCCTGCATTCTGGTGCCTGTGTGAGGAGCGGGCGAAAGTGAAACCATAAACGGCGAGTCAGGTTAATCGGATGAAGGGATCTGCAGGTCCTCGGGTAGGAGTTTACCCAAAAGATGGATCAAACTCATGGAAAGAAGGACCCCACTCTTAAAGCTTTAAGGTCTATGCTTAAGAGCAGGGGCTTAGAAGTCTCTGACACCCAAAAATGAAAAGGTCTGAGAAACCTTCATGTAGGCAGCTCCTTGGCTCCCAGCTAGCAATCTCTTTGACCACTCCACTTGGGAGCAGGTGGAATAGCTAGTATGTAAAAAGGAGGTCAATCTAGGGGAGGATCCCTCCCTGGGGGTCTATCCTACCCTGTCAGCTCTCAAAGCCTGCTTTTCCCCAGGACCACCTAAGGGGACATTTAGAGAGCAAACAGGGATACATGAAAAGGCTTCAGAGGACACAAAGGAGGGATTGCAATGGGAACTCTTTGATGAGGAAAGGCTTAAAGCATCCTGGAGGCCACCCTTTACCCCTCTGGCTAAGGAAAAGGATCCTGGGACCAGACCCAAGTAGGGCCTTTCTACCCCTGGGCTGATCCCTTCCTGCCTTCAGCCCCTGAGCTCTGCTCATGGGCCTCCTTGCAGGAAGGTGGATGACCATCGCCATATTGTCACCCTTCCCCTGAGGAGAGCCAACCGCCATCTTGTCTGGGCAGCGGGAACTTGCCACTGCCATCTTGTCCATTCAGCAGGAACTTGCTTCCGCCATCTAGTCATACAGACAAAGTGGCACTACCATTTTGTCAGGCGTTTCCTATAAATTCCAAGCCAGGTGGAAATCGGCCAGCGGCCTGGTACCCCTGGGAAGCACAGGAGCTTAAAGAACTAAAAAAGGCAGTCTCAGAAGATGGGCCTAATTCTCCATGGGCTGAAGGCATCCTTCAAGGGTTGGCTCATCAACAATGTACCACTCAGGACTGGAGGAGCCTGACTAAGGCAGTTCTTCCCGGTCCATTATACCCTAAGTGGTGTGCCTTCTTTAATGAGGAATGTCATTCCCAGGCAGAAAGAAATCAAGCGGCCAACCCCCCCATCCCAGTTACTTATGGGATGCTCTCAGGAAGTAGTAATCAATATGCTACAGGCCCTCAGCAGGCCGCCATCCCAGCACCTTATCAGGAACAAGTAAGATCGTTGGGCCTGGCTGCTTGGAACAAATTAGAGGAAGGGCCCTCAGAGCCCCCGATATCTGGGATAACTCAAAAGGACACTGAAGATTTGGCTACTTTCATTGAAAGGGTAGAGAAAAGCCTCCAGCAGAAATTACCTCCTGGGCCCCTGTGAGATCAATTCATTAAGATGCTTGTTTGGGAGAGGATGACCACTGACCACAAGTTGGCATGTGCTGGAATGAAGGATAGATCTATGGGGAGATGGATTATAGCCACTAAGGATGTTGGTACCCAGGCCCACCAATCACAAGCCTTGGTGATGGCCTTACAAGCCCAGATGGCTTCTCTTATGGAGGCCTTGACTACTACCCTGTCCTCAGCACAAATAGGGGGAGAAAAGCGAACTCCCAAGCAGGAAAGAAACTGCTATGGGTGTGGACAGTCTGGCCATTTTAAGAGAGATCACCCTAATGGCCTTCCCAGACCTGGAGGTAAGATAAATCAGAGTCTCCCTAAGACTCCTTGCCCGAGATGTAAGAAGAAACTCCACTGGCAAAAGGATTGCCGGTCCAAATTTGATATCTTGAGTAATCCTTTAAACTAGAAAGGGGGCATCCTCCAGCCCCATCAACCAAAGGAGGCCCAACTGCTCAGAGTAGAGACCCACCTAGAGCCCATTGGATGGTCCCTATAATACCGGGGGTAAGACCAAAGATGGATATCTATATAGCAGGAAAGAGATTCCACTGCCTAATTGATACTGGGGCAGATCGCACAGTTTTATGGAAGGAGGAAGTTCCTCCCCATTAGAAGCTAACTCCTGGAGCCTGTCTTTTAGGGATCGGAGGCAATACTAACTCAGAAGAGACTAAAGATTGGTTCCGATGGGAGGATCCTGATGGGAACCAAGGGAAAATACAACCATTAATAGCCTCTGTTTTAACTGCTAATCTGCTGGGACAGGACATCTTAGGGCAAGGAAATGTATACATCGATATTGGACATAAGGCTCTTTATGATGATATTTTAGAGGAGGAAGAATACCAGCAACAATTTAAATTGCCCAGAAAAGTTTTTAGCAACTATAGGGCTGACCCTCTCCTTGAGGCCACATGAAAACGGGTTCCTGCACCTCGAGTAAAGTCTCACCTCCAATCCTAGGGGCCACTGTTCCACCGATGCCTGCCATTACCTGGCTTCTGGGTGCCCCAGTTTGCGTGGAACAGTGGCCATTACCCCAAAACAAACTCCCAAAATTAAAAGATGTTGTCCAGAAACAATTAGCACTAGGCCACATTCAACCATCCCTTAGCCCCTGGAATAGTCCTGTTTTTGTAATACAAAAGACATTTGGCAAATGGAGAATGCTGCAGAACTTGAGAAAGATCAAAAAACGGATGGTTCCAGTAGGCACTCACTTGCGGGGACTGCCCTGGATTCCATCCATTCCAAAAGATCTACTTCTTATTGTAGTTGATATTAAGGATTGTTTCTTTTCTATTCCACTGAACCCTGTCAATTGTGAAAAGTTCGCATTCTCCATTCCCTCTACCAATTTCCAAAGGCCTGATGAAAAATATGAATGGGATGTATTGCCACAAGGCATGGCTAACAGTCCTGCTTTCTGTCAACAATATGTCTCCCATGTGCTATGGCCCCTCCAACAACAACCAGGACTCACTCTCTATGTTTATATGGATGATACTATTATTGGTTCAAAAGATGGTTCCCAGTTAGAATCTGCCTACAAGAAACTACAATATCTTTTACAACAAGGGAGATTACACATCTTTGGTGATAAAGTCCAGACTGTCTCACCTTTTGAGATTTTAGGGACAAGGCTTACACTGGACTCTGTCTGTCCCCTCAAACCCCAGCTATCTATAAAGTCCTCATACACCCTGGTGGAATTACAAAAAATCCTAGAAATTAATTGGCTACAGTCCTGGACTCACATTACTACAGAGGACCTTCTTCCACTTTTTGAGTTACTAAAAGGTAAGGGCCCCTCAGACTTAGTTCCTTTAACAAAAGAACACCAGCAAATCTTCCAAAAGATCCAATTGGCCCTTGATGGGGTCCAGCTAGCCAGATATCAACCTGATTGTGACCTCTGTTTATGGATTCTCCCAGGCTCAAAGCTGATCTCAGCTGTCATTACCCAACAGGGTAACCCTCTTCAGTGGGTCAATTCCTCTCTAGGGGGCGCCCCACGGGCATATGAGCAACTGGATCAATTAGCAGATCTCATAATCAAAGGTCGAGATCTTGCCATGAGACATTATGGGAGGGACCCTGACATCTTGACTGTCCCCTATCACCTGAATGATTTTGAATGGGTCCATAGAAACCATGACCAACTGTCTGATGCACTGACTGGCTTTTGGGGAAAAATTGACTGCCATTATGGGGCCACTAAATGGGTCACCTCATTCTCCAGACTCGAGTGGACCACCCCTAAGCTTTTCTCCAGTAAGCCTCTCCCTGAGGCCATAAATGTGTTCACTGATGGAGGCAAAGAGGGCTCTGTGGTAGTTGTCCTCCCAGGACATACCCAATATTTCCAACAAATTAATGGGCCAGCTCAATTTAAAGAACTATATACCATAGCTATGGCCTTGGATAATATTCAAGGACCCATGAACCTTTTCTCTGACAGCCTCTATGTGATCAATCTCCTTCCTACCCTATCCTCATCATATATTAGGCTAGACAAAAATCCAATTACACCTTTGATGATACAGGTGAGAACCCTCCTCAATGAGTGCTCCGTGCCTATATTTTTACAACATTTAAGGGGACATCAAAATCTGCCAGGAATGATATCCCATGGAAATCATTTAGCAGATCAATTGGCTTCCCATGGTACCATGACAATGACCACTACCCCAGATTCAGGATTATCACAGGCTCAAGAGCTTCATGACCTCACCCACCTCAACTGGCAAGGGTTACATCACAGATTCCCACTGGTGTCCATAAAAGACTTAAAAAAGATATTAGAACTTGTAAATCTTGTTTGCCCTTTTTACAAATTCCACCCCTCCAATCTCCTGGGGTAAATCCCAGAGGGTTAAAATCCAGTACCGTCTGGCAAACTGATGTAACTCACTATACACCCTTTGGCAAACTTAAATATGTTTTTGTGACTATAGACAATTGCTCTCATGCTTGTTGGGCTACTGCCCACACAGGAGAAAGGGCTAAACATGCACAGAGTCACTTTCTACAGTGCTTTGCTATATTAGGAATACCTCAACAAGTAAAAACAGACAATGGGCCTTGTTTTGTGAGCCAAACCCTACAGGGATTTTTTGCCCAATGACATATTAAACATTCCACTGGAATTCCATACAACCCAAGAGGACAAGACATCATAGAGCAACATAATAAAACTATAAAAGATCAGTTACAAAAACAAAAAAGGGGAACCAACCCTAATGAGCAGCTACGAATAGCTATGCTCACATTAAATATTTTAAATTTTTCAAAAGAGCAGGTGATGATTTCCTCTGATGACTGACACAGGACCCAGAAAGTATTGAAACAGTGCCCTAACACTCAGCAGTTGTGGCCAAGTGTCTGCCTGGGAGCTGTGTCAGGCTGTGAATTGCTCTCTGCTGCCTTGCCTCCAGGCAAATTTCTGCTTTGACTGAACTCCCATTGGCTATAGTAACTTCCCTTTAAGCTTTCTGGGTACTCTGGCAGCTTCTCATTGCAGCCTTTTGCCAGCTATCAGCTGTTAACATGATCCAGGAATTGGCATGACCCTCTATGCCACTTGATATTCAGGTAACTTCCCTTTGGAACAGGTCCCATGCAGACTGAATCCATAGTCGGGATATTTCTTCTATGCTTCTTAAGACTTGGGCAACTTTCAACTCTGCCTGCCCTCAGCATCAGCAGGTGGTGGCAGTGATCCTCTTTGTTCATCTTCCCCTTTCCTCTGCTTGGGGCCAAAACTACCTTGCCATTTGGACCTGAGCTCTCAGTTTCACTGCCACAAATTGCAGGTTTCTGCTCCATCCATTCCTGGTATCCTCTGGAGGTTGAGAGGAGTGCTGATTTGGATGAATACTTCCCAGACAGGGTTACTCCACCCTACTTGCCTTGTTCACAATGAGGTACAGGGGATTTACATTATTTGTGGCTAGTAGCAATCCCACTATAAGTTATTTCTATGTGGATTTTTAAAATATTCCATTGCACAGATGCACCCTCTGGTTTAATTTGTTATTATCTGGAGGTGGGTAGATGTGTTGTTTAAGGGGATGATTGGTCAGCTGTAGGCTCCAAAAAAATGGATGTAGATGCCAGCATGGTTCTGTTCATGATATGGTTTTAAACTACTTGATCTATTTTAGGGACACCATAGCTTCCATCACACTATTTTTTTTCTGGATTTCTTTCCAAAATTTTTAATGGGGTGAGTTTAAGTGCTTTTCCATTCCCTCTTTCCCTCTGTTGTCCATACCCTCTTTCCCCATTCTGGTTCAGGTTTAGGATTAGAAAACTCTTCATTTATTTTCTACCCTGGTTACTGATCTTCAAGTCTTTCCGGGTCTCAGACTTTGTAATATTGGGTCTTAGGCATATATTTTGTCATCCACTCCTCAGATCAGTTATTCCTTAACTGCTTCCTTTCTATGTTGTGGAGAGATGGGGAAATCACTACCTAACACTACTCTGAAATCTTCAGTTCCTCTTTATTCTTACAAGATTTTATTTTGTCCTTTGATATAGATGTGAATCTGTAAGTTTTCATACTTAGAGTTTCTTGAGCTATTAATGTGCTCAATAATATATATATATTTAATTTATTTATTCTAATTAGGTACACATGACAGCAGAATGCATTTTGATTCATTGCACACAGAGTACAACTTTTCATTTCTCTGGTTGTACATGATGTAGACTCACACCATATGTGCAGTCATACATGTACCTAGAGCAATGATGTCCACCTCATTCCACCATCTTTCTTGTCCCCAAGTCACATCACACCCACTTTGATGAAAGTTCCTCCATTTTTCCCATTACCTCTCCCTCATTATGGATCAGCATCCACTTACTAGAGAGAACATTAGGCCTTTGATTTTTTGGGGATTAGCTTACTTCAATTAGCATGATATTCTCCAACTCCATCCATTTACATGCAAATCCCATAATTTTATTTTCTTTTAATGCTTAGTAATAATCTATTGTGTATATATACCATGGTTTCTTTATCCATTCATCTATTGAAGGGCATCTAGGTTGGTTCCACAGTTTAGCTATTGTGAATTAAGTTGCTATAAACATTGAAGTGGCTGTGTCAATGTAGTATGCTGTTTTTAAGTCCTTTGAGTATAGATCAAGGAGTGGGATAGCTGGGTCAAATGGTGGTTCCATTCCAAGTTTTCTAAGGAATCTCCATACTGCTTTCCAGATTGGTTGCACCAATTTGCAGTCCCACCAGTAATGTATGAGTGTGCCTTTCCCCCACATCCTCACCAAAACTTGTTGTTGTTATTATTGATAACTGCCATTCTGAATGGCATAAGATGAAATCTTAGAGTAGTTTTGATTTGCATTTCTCTAATTGCCAGAGATGTTGAGAATTTTTTCATATATTTTTGATCAATTGTATATCTTCTGAGAATTGTCTTTTCAGCTCCTTAGCCCATTTATTGATTGGGTTGTTTGGTTTTTTGGTGTTAAGATTTTGAGTTCTTTATATATTCTGGAGATTATGGGTCTATCTGATGTGCATGTGGCAAAAATTTGCTCCCAAATTGTAGGCTCTCTCCTGATCTCATTGAAATTTTCTTTTGCAGAGAAGAATCTTTTTAGTTAGACTCCATCCCATTTCTTTATTTATTGTGCTTTAGAAGTCTTGTTAAGGAAGTCAAGGTCTAACCCCTAATTCAACAGGATGAAGATTTGGGCCTACTTTTTCCTCTATTAGGCACAGGGTCTATGGTCTAATTTCTACATCCTTGATCCACTTTGAGTTGAGGGATAGGGGCTTAGTTTCATTTTGCTGCATATGGATTTCCACTTTTCCCAGCACCATTTGTTGAATAAGATCACTGTATTTAGGTGAGTTTGTGTCTGTGTCTTCTATTCTGTACCATTGGTCTACATGTCTATTTTGGTGCCAATACCATGCCATTTTTGTTACTATAGCTTTGTAGTATAGTTTAAGTTCTGATATTGTGATAACTCCTGCTTCATTCTTCTTGCTAAGGAATTTTTTGGCTATTATGGATTTCTTATTTTTCCAAATGAATTTCATGATTGCTTTTTCTATTTCTATAAGAAATAATGTTGGGATTTTTATTGGAATTGCCTTGAACCTGTATAGTGTTTTGGGTAGTATTGCCATTTTGTCAATATTGATTCTGCCTATCCAAAAGTACAGGAGATCTTTCCATTTTCTAAGATCTTCCTCAATTGTATTATTTAGTGTCCTGTATTTTTCATTATATTGGTCTTTGACCTCTTTTGTTAAATTGATTCCCAAGTATTTTATATTTTTTTGAGCCTATTGTGAATGAGGTAGTTTTCCTGATTTCTCTTTCAGAGGATTCATCACAGATGTATGGAAATGCATTTGATTTATGAGTATTGATTTTATATTCTGCTACTTTGCTAAATTAATTTATTAATTTTAGAAGTTTTCTGGTGGAATTTTTTGGATCCTCTAAGTATAGAATCAAGTGGGTACCAAATAATGATAATTTCAGTTCTTTTTTTTTGTACTTGTGTTCTTTTAATTTCTTTCATCTTTCTAATTGCTCTGGCTAGAGTTTCAAGGTCTATGTTGAATAGCAGTGGTGAAAGAGGGCACCCCTGTCTTGTTCTCATTTTTAGTGGAAATGCTTCCAAGTTTTCTGTTTAGGATGATGTTGGCCTTTAGTTTAGCATAGATAGCTTTTAAAATGTTGAGATAAGTTTCTACTATCCCTAGTTTTTCTAGTGTTCTGAACATGAAACGATGTTGTGTTTTGTTAAATGCTTTCTCTGTATCAATTGATATAATCATGATTCTTTAAGATTACTGATGTGATGGTTTATGCTTATTGATTTCTGTATGTTGAAGCACCTTGAATCCCTGGAATGAACTCCACTTGATCATGGTGCACTATTTTTTTGATATGTTTTTGTATGCAAGTTGCCAAAATTTTATTGAGAATTTTTGCACATATGTTCTTCAGGGTTATTGGTCTGAATTTTTTTTTCTTTGATGTGCCTCTGTCTGATTTTGGTAGTGGGGAAATACTAGCTTCATAGAATGAGTTAGGAAGGGTTCTCTCCTTTTCTATTGCATGGTATAATGTGAGGAATATTGGTATTAATTCTAATTTGTAGGTCTTATAGAACTTGGCTGAGCATCTCTCTGGTCTCAGGCTTTTCTTTTTTGGTAGGATTTTGATGGCGTCTTCTATTTCCTTTTGAAATTGTTCTGTATAAGTTGTATATATCAGTTTGGTTCAATTTGGGTAGGCCATATGCCTCTAGAAATCTGCTGGTGTCTTTAGGGTTTTCTATTTTACTGTAGTATAAATTTTCAATATGGTTTCTAATTATCTTCTGTATTTCAATTGTCATATTTTCTTTTTAATCATAAATTTTAATAATATGGGTTATCTTTCTCCTTCTTTTTGTTAGAGTGGCTAAGAGTTTGTCAATTTTATTTATTTTTTTTGAAGAACCAGCTTTTTGTTTTGTCAATTTTTTCAATTGTTTATTTTGTTTTAATATCATTGATTCAGCCCTGATATTAATTATTGTCTCTATTGTACATCTTTTGGTGTTGGTTTTTTCTCTTTTTCCAGGTCTTTGAGATGTGGTGTCAGGTCATTTATTTGATGAATTTTTCTTCTGTTAATGAATGAGCTTAATGCAATGAACTTTACTCTTATCACTGCCTTCATACTGTCCCAGAGATTTTGATAATGTTGTATCAGAGTTCTCATTTACCTCTAAGAATTTTTTTGCCTCCTCCCTGATGTTTTCTGTTATTCATGCATCATTCAGTAGCCTATTATTTAGTCTTCAGGTGTTAGTTTCTATTGTTTTATCATTGATTTCTAATTTCATTCTATTACGGCCAGATAAAATGCAGAGTAGTAGCTGGGCGTGGTGGTGCAAGCCTGTAATCCCAGCACTTAGGAAGGCTGAGACAGGAGAATGGCAGTTTAAAGCCAGCCTCAGCAATGGCAAGGTGCTAAGCAACTCCGTGAGACCTTGTCTCTACATAAAACACAAAATAGGACTGAGGATGTGGCTCAGTGTGTGAGTAACCCTGAGTTCAATCTCCAGTAACAAACAAACAAACAAAAAGAATGCAGGGTAGTATCTCTAATTTTTTGTATTTGCCAAGACTTGGTTTGAGGCATCACATATGATCTATTCTGGGGAAGGATCCATGTGCTGTTGAAAAAATGTGTATTTGCTCATGGATGGATGGAATATTATCTATATGTCTGTTAAACCTAAATTATTGATGGTTTTATTGACTTCTATATTTTATTTTAGTTTTTGTCTGGAAAATCTATCCAGTGGTGAGAGAGGTGTGTTAAAATCACCCAGTATTGTATTGTTTTTTATTTGATTCTTGTAGTTGAGAGGGTTTTGTTATATATATACATTGTTGCCACATTGTTTGGGGGATAGATATTTATGCTTGTTATGTCTTGTTGATATATAGTTTCATTAAGCAGTATGAAATATCCTTCTTTATCCCTTTTCATTAACTTTGGTTTGAGGTCCACTTTATCTGATATGAAGATGGAAACCTCTGCTTGTTTACATGGTCCATGTGAGTGGTAGGTTTTTCCCATCCTTTCACCTTCAATCTGTGGAAGTCTTTTCCTATAATGAATCTCTTGAGAGTAGCATAATGTTGGGTCTTTTTAAAAATCCAATCTGTCAGTCTATGTCATTTAATTGATGAATTTAGGCCATTCACATTCAGCATTATTATTGAAATATGATGTGTAATCCCGATCATTTTGGTTTCTTTTTGTTTTTTTTTTACCTTGACTTGGTTTCTCCTTTGATTGGTCTTTCCTTTGGTGTAGTTACTATCTGCAGATTTCAATGTTGATTATCATTTCCTCCTCATGGAATATTTTACTAAGAATGCTCTATAGTTCAGCCTTTCCTGCTGTAAATTCTCTTAACTTTTGTTTATCATGAAAGGTTCTTTTTTCTTAATCAAATCTGAAGCTTAATTTTGCTGGATATAAGATTTTTGGTTGGCATTCATTTTCTGTCAGAGCTTGGTATGTTTTTCCAGGATCTCTTGTCTTTGATGGTCTAACTTAAAAATCTGCTGAGATCCAAATTGATCTCCCCTATATGTAATCTGATCTCTCTCTCTCGTGCCCTTTAAAATTATATCCTTATTCTGCATGCTAGGCATTTTAATTATAATGTGCCTGAGTGTAGTTCTGTTGTAATTTTGTACATTTGGTGTCCTGTAAGCCTCTTGTATTTGATTTTCCAATTCATTATGTTTGGGAATTTTTTTGATATTATTTTAGTGAAGAGATTGTGCATTCCTTTGGTTTGAAACTCTGTGCCTTCCTCTATCCCAATAAATTTTAGATTTGTTCTTTTGATGCAATCCTATAATTGTTGGATTCTGTTCACGATTTCCTACCATCTTCACTGTATGGTCAACTTTATTTTCAGGATTGTACATTTAGTCTTCATTATCTGAGGTTCTGTCTTCCAAGTGAACTAGTCTGTTGGTGATGCTTTCTAGTTTTATTTGGTTTATTGTTTCCTTCATTTCAAGGATTTCTGTTTGGTTCCTTTTCAGAATATTTATCTCTTTCTTGAAGTAGTCTTTTGCTACTTGTATTTGCTCCTTTATGTCTTTGTTGGTGTGATCAATAGTTGCCTTTATTTGCTCACTTAAGTCATTCTTTAATTTGCTGATCATTTTAATAATGTGCATTCTGTACTCTTTCTCTGACATTTCATCAAATTTGCTGTCAATGGATTCTGTTATTGTAGTATCTTGGTCTGTTTGGGCACTTTCTTCCTTTGCTTTTTTTTCATGTTGATGATATGTCTTCCTTTCTTGCAGTGCAGATATGAAGTATTGCATTTTCTACCCTATAATCTTGTAGTCACCCTGCAAATTACCTGTACCTCACCTTGGTGTTCACTTCTACTCCCTGGAATGTGTCCCAAGATGGATGCTACTGCAAGTAAAGATGTTGGCTGTGGTAGCAGAGGTAACTCAACATAGCAGTGGGGGTGGCCCAAGATGAATGCAAACACTTTCAGAGATGGAGCTGAAAGGGTGGTGCCTACAATGTCTTTGAGCTGACTGTTCAGAGATGCAGTGCTGTGGCATGCTGTGCTGTGGTGAGCAGATGCCCCAGGCCCTTTTTGTTGTCCCAAGTTGGAGGCTACTACACTGAGAGGGCCATGGCAATGGCTGCAGTGTCCCAAGATGAATTCAGGAAGAGAGTGTCAGCATGGACTTCCATCTGCACTGGACTGGTCTTGGGCCTAGGCTCTCACAGGTTGACAGGGGCAGTCCTGGTCCTGACAGAGACCTGGGCTCCAGTGGGGGTGTCTGGAGGCAGTCCTGGGCCTGGGCCTGGGCTCACACATTTTGGCAGGGGCTCTGGTGCACAACAATGGGGGTAGTCCTGGGCCTTACCTGGGCCTGGGCTCCCATAGAGTTCTCCTGAGGTGGTCCTGGGCCTGGGCCTGAGCTCCCACTGGTCAACAGGGGCAGTCTTGATCTTGACCTAGGCCTCAGATCTTGCAGGGCTCCTTGGAGGCAGTCCTGGGCCTGGTTCTGAGCTCCTGCAGGTCAGCAGGGGCTCTGGTATGGAATGGTGGGGGTGGTCCTCTATATAATATTTTTGAATCAAATTTTAGAGTCTTTCAGCCATTAATTCTTCAAATATTATTTTACCACTTTTTCCCTCTTCTCTCCTCCTCAAACCCAAATTTCATGTATATTCTTTTGCTTAGTGATGTCCCACCTTTGTCTAATTTTCTGTTATTTTTTCCTCTTATTTTTCTCTATGTTCTTCATCTTATATGGACAATATTTAACATCAATTGTGCTTATTCTTTCCTCTTTAATTAGAAATCTACTTGAACTCCTCTTACAAATTTTTATTTTTATCCTCTTACAAGATAATTATATTTTCTTGGAATCACTTTCCATAGGATAGCTTCTATTATACTCAGTTTTGTGTTGTAGGGGAGAATATCATAATTTGAATGTATCTTATGTTTCATAGAAAATAAAAATTTGTAAGAGGAGTTCAAGTTTTTATTTATTTTATGTCTAGTATTTTTGCTTGATTCTTTTTTGTAACCTTTTTATATTTCCTTTTCAACATATTCTAATAACTGAGGTTTCAGCATCATGTATCTCTTTAATTATTTAGAAATAGGTTTATTTATTTATTTATTTATTTATTCTAATTAAGTATATATGACAACAGAATGCATTTTGATTCATTGTACACAAATGGAGTACAACTTTTCATTTCTATGGTTGTACACTATGTAGCTTTGCACCATATGTGCAGTCACACATATGTCTAGGGTAATGATGTCCTTCTGATTCCATCATCTTTCCTTCCCCTATGCTCCCTCCCTTCCCCTAGGCTCCTTTATTTTTTAAACATAATTATAGTTATTGTAAAATCTTTTTCTGATAAGTTAAATGTCATTAAAATATTGTTTCTATTATCTATTCTTTTTTTCCTTTGTGGAGTATGAATATCTCTATTTCTTAGCATGTGTAATACTTTTTAAAACTAGATAATTTAGAAAAAATATTATAGCATATCTAGATATTATAACTCTCCCTGAATTTGCCATGTGATTTGGCACAGGTTCAGTTAAGTGTATTTTCTCCACAATGTGTTGTCTCTGGTGAGACTAACTAAATGTTTGTACTAACTAAAAGTTTGAGACTAACTAAAAGTTTGTACTAACTAAAATGATAAATGTCTCTGGTGTTCCTTTCCAGAAGGCATAACCTTCAATGTGCATAGCTGTACAAACACACTTTCTTCCAGGGATGGCTTTGATTTTTTCTGGATTATCTTTAAATATATCTTTAAATATTAAATAAATCTTTAAATATCATTTTCAACAACTAAACCTGTCCATGCCCATGCCCATGTTTAGTTGTCGAATGTTTGTCTGTGTTGTCATTACACTTGTTTTTGAGCCTTCCAGTTTCTAGACAATTGTTCAATTTTATTTGAAGCTTCCCCTGGGCATAATTTTCCTCATATTGTGTTTCAACTGAAGTTGGATCTGTTTATAGAGATAGTATTTTGGGCAAGATTTCGAGGATTAATGTGACTCATGCATGGCTTTTGGTAGTTATCCATGGTCTGTTTCTATCTGTGAAATTTATAAATGCTCTACCATCCACCTTTGGTTTTCATGAAGCTACCAGACCCTATTAATTGCTCACCACCAAAATTTTTTGTTGTCAAAAGTACTCTTAGCTTAAATTTTCCCACATATTTTACAAATAATGATATTTCCCTTAGAGAGAGAATTATATATCTTCTATATTTTATTTCCTTCCTCACCTTCTGAAGGAGGCTTTAATTAGTACTCTGAAACTGGACATGTATGCAATGGCTTGCTTTACTTAGAGTACAGTACTACTACTCTAATATAAGCAGAGACCTTAATAAGAGTGTTATCCTTGTTTTTCTCAGGTTATCTCTATTGTCCTGGAACCTTATCCTTTGAGCAATATGAGAAAAGAACAATTGGGGTCTTCACATTTAGTAGAGGGTCTTCTCTATAAATGTGGATGAGGTTGAATAAAATAACTTTGATTGCTTGGAATAGAGCTTATCAATCTCCACTGGAAGATGGAAAATGTTGCCAGTTTGCTCCTCTCAAGGAGAACCATAACCATACACATGAAGTTGGATAAATTGATAATTATATTTTCTTGGAATCACTTTCCATAGGATAGCTTCTATTATACTCAGTTTTGTGTTGTAGGGGAGAATATCATAATTTGAATGTATCTTATGTTTCATAGAAAAAATTCATGGACTTTTTAAAATTAATAATTCTCCATTTACTATGTACAATTAATTTATATATAATTTAAACTTTACATTTTAAAGTAATTGTAGCATTTTTTTGTGAAGAGAGGGTCAATGGAGTTTTTTTTTTTTTTTTTTTTTTTTGGTACTGGGGATT
>CM053417.1:64748255-64914171 GCA_028644305.1 Xerus rutilus | reverse complement strand
AACTCAGGGGTACTCGACCTCCGAGCCACATCCCCAGCCCTATTTTGTGTTTTATGTAGAGACAGGGTCTCACTGAGTTGCTTAGCTCCTCGCCATTGCTGAGGCTGGCTTTGAACTCGCGATTCTCCTGTCTCAGCCTCCCTAAGTGCTGGGATTACAGGCTTGAGCCACCAAGCCCGGCTGGGTCAATGGAGTTTTTTATGACACTGTTTTGGAAGTATTTTTTCAGGTAATCATTTAGATACAACTTGTAATTTTTTATTATCAAATGATTTTTTAATATTATTTAAACAAATATTACTAAGTACCTAATATATATCAGGCACTGTTTTAGAAACTGGAGTCTGAGCAGAGAACAAATATACAAGAGAATTACTCTAACCGGGTTCATATTACAAGATGAGGTAATAACAATAAATAAGTAAACAAATAGTGTTATTTTATATAATATTTTACTGATGTGAGTCTATTGTCAAGTTATTCCAGCAAGAATAATTCCTATTTTTAAACCACAATTGTGCTAATTTGTTCCAGAAGTAATAGGAATCTATACAGTTATTGACAGGATTCAAATTCCAATTGTTTTATAGGTTCAGGTCTCAATATGATGACTAAGATTTTTTATATTGCTATTTTATAACATTTTACTAAAGGTATAGTTAGAAGATTTTCTTGGAGATTTAGTCATTTATCCAGGCATCACCTCCATTAGAGGACATTTTTGCTCCTCTAAAGACAGTGATTTTTATGAGTAATTGTACTAACTAAAATGATAAATATAGTTTTTATTTCAGTTGTCTGAGTCAGAAATGTTCTGAAATCTCTCTCTTCTGGCAATCATGACCAGTTTTCCTATCAAAAAGCTCTTTTATCAGTTCTGGAAGTCTTTTGGTGGAGAGGTTTTAAATATAGGATCCTGTCATCAGCCAAAAGGGATATGTTGAGCTCTTCTTTTCCTATCTATATCCTTTAATTTATTTCTCTTGCCCAATTCAAATATGAATGGTGAGAGTGGGTATTTTTGTATCGTTCCTGTTTCTAGAAGAAATGCTTTCAGTTTTTCTCCTTTCATTATATTGTTGACCTTGATATTTTCATACATATAGTGCCTTCTGATAAAGCTAATTTTTTTATTGTTGTTGTCATTGTTTGTTAATTTTTTTTTTGAATCTAGGTTAAGCCCAGGGGTACTTAACCACTGAGCAATATTACCAGCCTGCCTTTCTTTCTTTGTTTTCCTTTCCTTTCCTTTCTTTTTCTTTTCTTTACTCTCCCTCCCTCCCTCCCTTCCTTCCTTCCTTGCTTCCTTCCTTCTTTCGAGACAAGATATTGCTACATTGCTCAGGGCCTTATTAAACCAGTTTTATGAGCAAGTACCATGTAGAATTTCTTGTTCAGGGTTCATGACTTGAATTATGAGGTTAAAATTCCCATCATATTCCTGTTTTAAAGCATCTTTTTGTCTTAGTTCTACTTTGATTTATTGGCTTTTGACATGCACAAATACATTGAACACTACCTTAACCTGGGTGTTTACCCCTGAAGCTTCATATTATTTACTTTATTATTCAATATATGTTCTCTTATACACTATATTTTTCCTGATTATTATTTATTCAAACCCACATCCACTTGTATCCCAATGACTGGATTTCTCAATAACCAGCTTAGTCATGTAGACAAATAACTACTGTTATCTTCAACTTAATACATATCATATTATTTTGGGAAATCCAAGTATTTTCCTTTGTCACATAATTGAGAAACATAATTGAAATAGTAATGTAATGAGATTATTTTCACTGAATAAATGTGCAAATGGTAAGACAATTTACATATATGACTTTGCCATCAATAAATAATCAGTACATGTACTTATTCCCATATACAATCACATAAAAATCTACTAAATAAGTAACTTTTAAAACTGATTAGTGATTGGTGCATTTTTATTATATATAACAGTGTTCTTCATTTTTGCATTATCATAAACGCACGTAACATACTTGGCTCATTCTCAATTCTGAGAACTTTCACTTTCCCTCACCTCTTCCCTCACCCTATTTCACTTTCTCTACTCTATTGGTCTTCCCTCTATTTGTTGTTTTATATTGGTGTATAATAGATATACACAGAAATGAAATTCACTGTAAGAATGCACAAACGTATGAATACATGAATACAAAATAAGTAGGTAAATTTTATTCCACAGTTGCTCCTGTTACATATGCTTCCTCATTTCCCCTCACTGTTCTTTTTATTTTAATGACATCTCATCCTTTCTCTCTCATTCCTCTCTAGCTTCTACAAATGAGAGAAACATCTAGTCTTTGAATTTCTGAGTGGATTATTTTACTTAGCATGATTTTCTCCACTTTGAAATATTTACTATTAAATGATGTAATTGCATTCTTCTTTATGGATAAATAAAACTCCATTGTATATATGTATGTATGTGTGCATACATCGCATTTTCTTCATACATTTATTTGTTTATTAGCACATAGAATGGTTCTATAACATGGATCTTTTGATATTCAATGCTACAAACATTGTTATGCTTGTATCACTATAGTGTGATGATTTACAAAATTTTGGGTAAATACCAAGAAGTGGGAGAGTTGGGTCATATGGTGGTTCCATTTCTAGGCTTCTAAGTAATTTCAATACTGCATTCCAAAGTGGTTGTAGTAATTTGCAGTCCTACCAACAAATTTCCCCACATTCTCACCAATAATTACTATTTTTTGGTGATTGTCATTCTAACTAGAGAAAGATGAGATCTCAAGGTAGTTTTAATTTGCATTTCCCTGATTAATAAGGATGCTGAACATATTTTCATATATTTGTTGGCTACTTCTCTTGTGAGAAGTGTCTATTTAGTTCTTTAGCCATTTATTATCATTTTTAGTGTTAAGCTTTTAAAATTTTTTATGTATTTTTGATATTAGTCTCCAAAAATAAATGAAATTGGCAAAGACTTTCTCCCATTCTATAGGCTCTTTCTTTTTGCTCTTGTTTCTTATGCTCTGCAGAAAATTTTTACTTTAATGCCATCCAACTTTTGACTCTTGGTTTTATTTATTGAGCTTTAGGAGTCTTATTTAAAAAGTAGATGCCTGCATCATTATGTAGAATTGTTGATGCTATGTTTTCTCCTAGCAGTTGTAGTATTTCTGGCCTAATTCTTAGGTTTTTGGTTCACTTTTAGTTGAAACTTAGCACAAAATTGTGAAGGCTATACATAGCAAACCCAAAGCCAACCTCACACAAAAAATGCACAAAAATGAAAGCATTTCTTCTAAAATTAGGAACAAGACGAGGATGTACACTCTCACAGCTCCTATTTAATATACTTCTTGAAACTCTAACCAGATCAAACAGGTAGGAGAAGGAAATTAAACATGACAGTAGGAAATTTAAAAGACTCAATTATTCTTATAAATTTCACTGTCCAACTTTATATTGTTCAACACCAAGTTTAAATGTAAATATGGCATAATTTAGTTCATATGTAAAATTTAAAAAATGATATTTTGTAGCCTATACATGAATATGCATTGTTTCTTGTCAGAACATTAGAAGCAATTAAAAATGATAATTCCCACCTATTTTTATTTGACTTCTTATATACACATGTTCTACCAAAACATTCTATCATTTTCTTTCTGATGAGTAAGATAAGAGAGAAAGGAAAAAATTATAAATTGTCCTATTATTCTGTATTTTCCTTTTCATTATTTTCCCCTGACATTTCTTGGCTGCTACAATGAATAATAAAATTAAGGAATTATATGGTAGGATTCATGTGTTTGTGCTTCTTAGAAAAACATTATTTCTTCTATGTTACATGCATGTTATATATTTTTAATCTGATCATGTCCCTTCTCCATAATCTATCAGATTTCACTTTCAAAACACAAGTACAAGCATGAATTTAAAAATTTAAGCAATTGAATATTAAACTAAAGATAGTACCTTCTCAGCACATAGTCCTGTTTAACTGCACATATTCCATATCCATGGAGCTAGCCTTGATCTCAAAACTCTATCAGCCAACAAAATAAAAATATAGTTGTAATGTTAGTACCTAGTCTAACGCTAACTTTTTAAAGCAAATCCCCATGTCAATCCTCAAAAGTATGTCTCTGCTATTTGGGAATTTATTAGAAATCTATCTCACATTTCATGCTCAGGAATCATAGTTTTTGCTTTTTCCCTTTTATATTACTGTTTACCATTTTTTCTGATGTCAATGTCCTTAAGGAGATTAATTCTGTAGATGATAGTTGTCCTCAGGGGAAGCAGCAGCCAATGGAAACTCCCATTGGCCTTTGATTTGATCATAGTGTTCTCACTACATTTGATACTCTACTTCAATAGAACTTATTTTGCTCCCCTGAACACAGTGATACAAAACCGTAATTATGCAAAATACATTATTGAACATTATTTTATAACATAAGAAATATACAGCATATAATAGATTACAATCATTGCCCTCAGAATAAGTACAAGGGTTGTTTTAGGGCCTGATCCATGATTTATTCTTAGCCTTTCACAATGGCAGAGTACATTAAAGTTTCTTTTTCTTTTAAACACAATTATGCATTTATAGCCATTTTCTTATATTTTATGTAGACTTTGTTTGCAGTGAGATTACATTCTGGCTAATCACATAATTCATACTGACAAAATGACTACTTCTTTTTTCAGTTTTCTAATTTATATTCTCCTAGAAACTATTTGCTTAATCACTGTTTTGAAGATTTTATGGATATGTGTGTGTGTGTGTATATATATGTGTGTGTGTATATATATATATATGTATGTATACATATGTTGTTTTTTAATATATATCCCTAAAATCATATATATGTATAAACATATATAGAAGACTTTAAAACATAACTTTATGATTAACTGATATGTAAATCTACACCTATACCTGTAGTACCAGAAATATTTTGATACAAGTGTACGTTGTATAATGATGAATTAAGGTTATACATCTATCCTTTCAAACATTTATCATTCACTTATCATGAAAAAAACTCCAAAATCTCTCTTTTAGCTTTTTGAAATAAAAGTGCATTACTGTTACATACTCATCCTATTGGACAATAACAATTCTGAAAATATTAATTCTTTTTAACTATAAATTGGTATGTATTAATGCAATTTTCTCCATCTTTCCATCTAATTTACTCTGCTCATCTACTAGTACCCAACAAGGTACACTCGACTTGAGTGATAATCTACTTTTTATATTCCACCTCTGAGTGAATTCATGGAGTACTTGGATTTCTGTGCATGGCTTTTTCACATAAAATAACCTCTAAAATAACTTTAAGGAAACTTAATATCAAATATATAAATAATCTAATAAACTAGACATATGATCTATGTATGTATGTATGTATGTATGTATGTATCTATCTATCTATTGCTCATTACCTTTAGCCTTCTGGGAAATGTAAATCAAAACTTCAATGATATTCCATCTGAACTGTAGTTAGGAGGTTTATTATAAAATATATACAATTATAAAATATAATAAATGTTGGTGAGGCTGTGGAGAAAATATGAACATTTTTACACAGTTGGTAGGAATATAAAGTAAAATAACCTCTGCAAAAATACTATGGGAGTTTCTAAAAATGTAAAAATTGAACTTCATAAGATGCAGCAATCTCACTTCTCAGTATCTATCTGAAGGATTTAAGTTAGCATAAAAAGAGATACCTTTGTAAATATGTCTGTTGTGATGCTATTCAAAATAGGCAAAATATGGAATCAGCCTAGGGGCTCTGAAGAGAAGAATGGATAAATAAAATGTAACATATATACACAATGGAAATTTATTCAACCCAAAAGAAGAATGAAAACCTGCCACTTGCAGTAAAATGGGTGAGACTGGACATATGATGCTAAGTGAAATAAGCCAGGCAAATAAATTATGAAATATTTTGTTTAATATTTGTAAATAAAAATGATATGAGCTGAGAGTAGAGGAGGGTCTCTTAGTGACTGGAAATGAATTCAATGGGAAGAGGGGAGAAAAAGTAGAGAGGCTGCAAGGGTGAATAGACAGCATTCATGCAAAACAACCCCATATATAAAATATCACATCAATTTGTACAATTATGATGTGTTAATACTTATTACAAAATAATCTATAGTTTTATTCATGATGTTTCAAATGACATGATTTCTTTTATATGTAGATTTAATAATAATCTATTGTAAGTACTGCATAATCTTTATCCATTAATCAATTGATGGATTGTCTACATTTCTTGACTATTGTAAATAGTGCTACATTCAATAATAGCACTATTATATTTAAAACATTCATTTGTACATATATTTATAAATATAAGAGATCTGATTGATCTTTAATATATCAATTAAATTTCTTGTTTATATATCTAGTAGTGAGATTGGTGCATGATATGCTATTTCTAGATTTAATTTTTTGAAGATCTTATTGCTGCTTTCCTTAGTGGCTATAGTGATTTACATTTTTTCTAACAGTCTGAAAGAGTTTTAATTTTTCCATACTCTCACTAGCCCTTGGAGTTTTTGTTAATTTTCTATTACCCATTCTTACTAGAATGTGGTCATATCTCATTGCAGATTTGATTTGCAAGTCTCTGATAATCAATTATGTTTTTATACATCTATTTTTATACACTCATTGGCCATGTTTATATCTTCTTTCAAGAAATATCTTTGGATTTATTACTCATTGTAAAATCAGGTTTTTTGTTTTGTTTACTAAAGAATTTTTCTCAGTTCTCTACATGTCCTAGATATTGACAACTTGTCAGAAAAGTTTACAAATATTTTTCCCATCTCAAGTTTTCTCTTCACTCTATTGATCATTTTACTTGCATACAGAAACTTTTTATTTTAATATAATACCGTTTTTCTGTGCTTGCTTTTATTTCCTTTGTTTTTGAGTTCTAGAATAAAAAAAAAGATTCTGCCAATTCCAATGTCTTGAAGAATTGTCTCTATATTTTATTCTATTAGTTGTATAGCTTTGGATATCACATTAAAGTCTTTAATCTATTTTGAGTTGATTTTTGAAAATGGTAAGGGATAGGAGTCCAGTTTCATTCTTCTGCATCTGAATATGCAATCTTTATATCACTGTTTATTGAAAAGATTGACAATTTTCCAACATGTGTACTTAGCACCTTTATTTAACACACTTTTGCTATAAATGAATGGGTTAACTTTTGGTTTTGCATTCTTTCTGATTTGTCTATGTATCTCTTTTTATGCAAATACCACACTGTTTGCATTACTATAACTTTGTAGTATATTTTGAAGTCAGGTATTTAAATGCCTTTGGCTTTTTTTTTACTCAAAGTTGCATTAGCTATTTAAATACTTTTGAGGTTCTTCACAAATTTTAGGATTTTTAATTCTATGAAGAATGTCATAGATATTTTCAAATGCATGGCATTGAATGGGTAGAGCGCTTTGGGATATATGAAAATTTTAACAATTTCAATTTTTCTAGTTCATGAATGCAGTCTTTCCATTTTATGTGTCATTTTCATTTTCATTCATTAATGTTTCATTTTTCACTGTAGAAATATTTCACCTCTTCAGACAAATTTATGTCTAGGAATTTTTGTACCTATGGTAAATATAATTTATTTCCTTATTTCTGTTTCTGATAATTCACTACTTACATTAATTTTGATTTCCTTCATTCCCATTTCAATATCCTCTATGACTTCTCTTACTTGATTGCTCTGGTTGAGACTTTCAGGATTTTGCTAAATGAAAGTGGTGAAAGTAGGTTCCAAATCTTTTTATTTCATTTTTTATTGTGATAAAGTTTCAATCCTAATTTTAAATATGGTTCAGTATGATTACATTTATTCATAATGTTTGTTGTGCAATCATCACCACAAATCATATCTACAAATTTTCATTTAGTAAAATAGAACTTGTATGTCCACTAATCAAGAGCTTACAATACCTGTCCCCCAACCCCTGAAAATCATCATTATACTAATTGTTGCTATAATTTTGACTACTCTATGTACATTGTACAAGTGAAATTATACGCTGTTTGCATTTTTGTGCTTATGATATGTTTTGAAATTCCCTTTCCAAATTTAAGGAAAAATATTTAAGCTTTACCCATTCAATATGATGTTAGCTGATTGTTTATTGTAGATAGCCTTTATGATATTGAGAGATATCCTTGCATATTTAATTCAATCAATATTTTTATCATAAGGGGATACAGAATATTATCAAATGCTCTTTATGTCTCTATGGGGATATTTATGTTTTTAGTTCTTTATTCTCTGGATGAAGTGGACCCTATTTGCATTTGTTAAACCTTAATTGCAATACCAGGATGAATCCACTTGATCACGAGGAATAGTGTTTTTAGCTCTCAATTTAATTTGGTTTTCTAGTATTTTGTTGAGGAGATTTACATCTATCTTCTTCAGAGATGTTGACCTATATATTACTTCTTTCATTGTGTCTTTGTCTGGTTTGGGAGTTAGGATAAAAATGTTAACATAGAATGAGTTTGAAAGAATTCCATCTTTTTCAAATTTTTGAATAAATTAAAAAAATTGGCATTTGATATTCTTAAAATTTTTGGTATAAATCAACAATGAATCAATCCACTTTTCCTCGCTAGCAGATATTTTATTATAAATCTTGTTACACATGAATGGACATTTTTATATTTCTGCTTCTTTATGATTCAATCTTGGTAAGTTGTACATGTCCAGAAAGCTGCTCATTCCTTCTAAGTTAACAAATTTGCTTATGTGGTAATGCTCATAATAATTTTGAGTGATCCTTTATAAATTGTTGGTGTCAGATTCAATGTCTCCCTTCTCACTTGTAATTTTATTTATGTGAACTCTGTTTTTCTTAATGTAAAAATGTTTATATAAATTTTATCTTTTTGAAAAACCAGCTCTTAATTTTATTAGTCTTTCTTATTGTTATTTTAGCTTATATTTTACTTGCTTCTCCTCTGATCTTTATCATTTCTTTTCTTCTAGCAATTTTGGATTGGTGTCATATTATTTTTCTATCTCCTTGAGATTCAGAATTTGTCTATTTGAATCATAGGGAAAAAGAGATTTTAAACAGATCAATAATGAATAATTAGATCAAAAGAGTATTATGAAATATCCCCCAAAATAAAGCATAGGCCAGATGGCTTAACTGCTGGGCTCTATGAAATTTTTAAAGAAGTACTAATTTTTTAAAAAAATTATTCAAAAATTGAAAAGGAAGAGATAATTGTTCTAAACTTATTTTATGAGGCAATCCTTATCTTCATACCAAACCAGATAGAGAAACTACAAAAACCAAAGCAACAATGCCAATATACTTGATGAATACATATGCAAAAGCCCTCAGCAGGGCTGGGGTGTGGCTCAGTGGTAGAGCGCTTGCCTAGCATGCGTGAGGCCTGGGTTCAATTCTCAGCACCACATATAAATAAATAAAAAATAAAGGTCCATTGACAACTAAAAATATTTTTTAAAAAAAGCCCTCAGCAACATACTAACAAAGCAAATGCAATAGTATATGAGAAGTAGTAGTCTCTTTGACCAAGTGAGATTCACTCAGTGATGCAGGATTTTTCAACATACGCAAATCAACAAACAAGGTAAACAAGATACACCAAATCAATATAACAAAAGACAAAAATCATATCGACATTTCCATAGAAGTAGAAAATGCATTTGATAAAATTTATTATTCTCTTATAAAAATTTTGAACAAGTTATATATAGAAGGAATATACTTCAACTTAACAAAAGCCATATAAGAGGGGCTGGGATTGTAGCTCAGCGGTAGAGCGCTTGCTTCGCATGCGTGAGGCCCTGGGTTCGACCCTCAGCACCACATACAAAGCAATAAAATAAAGATATTGTGTCCATCTACAACTAAAAAAAAAATTAAAAAAAAGAGCCATATAAGACAAAATCTAATATCATATTGAACAGAGGCAAAACAAAATCTTTCTCTACAAGATCTGGAACAAAACAAGGATGTCAACTTTCACCTCCATGATTCAGCATAGGTTTTGAAATTATAACCAGAGCAATCAGGCAAGAGGAAAAAACACAGGGTAACCAACTTGTAAAAAAGATCAAACTGTCATTTTTTTAATGTAGGCACTCAATTCTATAAAACTTTTTGATAGCAATTATTAAGGATACAAGTAACAATAAATGTTGGCAGGGATGTGATGAAAAGGGTACACTCATACATTGTTGGTGGGACATCAAATTAGTACAACCCCTCTGAAAATTAGTATGGAGATTCCTCAAAAAATAAGGAATGGAACAATCATTTGACCCAGTTGTCCTATCCAAAGGATATAAAATCAGCATACCACAATGACACATCCATATCAATGTTTATAGAATCACAATTCAGAACAGCTAAGCTATGGAACCAACCTAGATGCCAATAAACAGATGAGGGCTGGGATTGCGGCTCAGCGGTAGAGCGCTTGTCTCGCATGTGTGAGGCCCTGGGTTCGATCCTCAGCACCACATACAAAGCAATAAAATAAAGACATTGTGTCCACCTACAAAAAAAATTTTTAAAAAAATAAACAGATGAATGGATAAATAAATTGTGGTATATATACACAATGACATATTACTCAGACATAAATAGGAATGACTTTATGACATCTGAAGGGAAATGGATGGATCTGCAGACTATCATGCTAAGTGAAATAAGGCAATCACAAAAGTCCAAATGTCATGTGTTCTCTATGATATGTGGATGTTAACATAAAATAAGAGGGGTGGTGAGAGGAAGAATATAAGTGTTTTGGATTAAATAAAGGGAAGCAAAGGGAAGGAAGGGGAAATAGGAATAAGAAAGACAGTGGAATTAATTGGACAAAAATTTCCTATGTTTGTATATGATTATACAATCAGCAAAACTCCACATCATGTATACCAATAAGAATAAGAATATTCTAATTAGAATAAGCTATATTCCATACTTGTATTATTTTATCAAAATAGATTCTACAATCATGTCTAACTAAAAATAACAAACAAAATAATTTAAAAAATAAGTGTATCCAACAATAAATAAGGGATGACATCATTGAAATTAAAAAGCTTCTGAACAGCAAAGGAAATGAGTATGAAGAGTTAGCTTACAAAATGGAAGAAAATATTTGCCAGCCATTCTTCTGAAAGGGGATTATTATGCAAAAAACCCCATAAATAACCCAAAAAATTTGGCAATAAAAAAATAAAGCCCTGCCAAATCATGGGAGTGCAGGCCCAGGACAACACTTGCTTATCTGTGTGAGAGCCCAAGCCTAGGACCACCCCTGCACAGAGTCAAGGTCCACTCTATCAGTCCCCAGCCCACATCCATTTTGGGACACTGCAGCCATCCCCTTAGTCCTCCTCATGTAGTAGCATCCACCTTAGGACAACAGAAAGGACCTGGAGGCAGCTGCATGCCACAGCACAGCAGGTCACAGCTCTGCATCCCCAAACAGGGAGCCCAAAGCCATTCTAAATCCCACCCTTTTAGCATCATCTCTGAAAGTGCTTGCATCCATCTTGGGCCACACCCACTGCTATCTTGATTTACCTCCACTACTGCTGACACCCACATAAGTTGCAGTAATGTCCATCTGGAGACATCTGCTGAGGAATTGAAGTGAACACCAAGGTGATGTAAGGGGAATCTGCAGGGTCACTACAAGATTATAGGGTAGAAACTGCAATAGTCCAGATCCACGGTGAAAGAAAGGAAGGTACATAATCAACATGAAAAAACAAGGGACAATAGTGCCTCACACAAAAATACTACAATACTAGAATCCATTGACAGTGCAGTTGATGAAATATCAGAGATGAGTTCAGAATGTACATAATTAAAGTAATCTGCAAATTAAATAATGACTTAAGTGAGCAAATAAAGGCAAAAATTGATTATTCCAACAAAGAGATAAGGGAGCAAATACAGGCAACTATTGATAACACCAACAAAGAAATAAAGGAGCAAATACAGGTAGCAAAAGACTTCTTCAAGAAAGAGATAAAGATTCTGAAAAGAAACCAAACAGACGTTATTGAAATGGATAAAACAATAAACCAAATAAAAAACTCAATAGATAACATCACCAATGAACCAGATCACTTGGAAGACAACCTCAGATAATGAAGACTAAATGTACAATCCTGAAAAAAAAAGTTGCCCATACAGTGAAGATGGTAAAAAACTATGAACAGAATACAAGAATTATGGGATTGCATCATAATTTATCCAGCAAAATTAAGCTTCAGATTTGATGAAGAAAAAAGAACCTTTCATGATAAACAAAAGTTAAGAGAATTTGTAGCAAGAAAGCCTGAACTACAGAGCATTCTCGGTAAAATATTCCATGATGAGGAAATGATAAACAACATTGAAAATCTGCAGATACTAACCACACCAAAGAAAAGACCAATCGAAGGAGAAATCAAATCAAGGTAAAAGAAAAAAAGAAACCAAAATGATCAGGATTACACATCATATTTCAATAATAATACTGAATGTGAGGGGCCTAAACTCATCAATTAAAAGACATAGACTGACAGATTGGATTTTTTTTTTTTTTTTGGTACTGGGGATTGAACTCAGGGGCACTGGACCACTGAGCCACGTCCCCAGCCCTATTTTGTGTTTTATGTAGAGACAGGGTCTCACTGAGTTGCTTAGTGCCTCGCCATTGCTGAGGCTGGCTTTGAACTCATGATTCTCCTGTCTCAGCCTCCCAAAGTGCAAGGATTACAGACGTGCGCCACCACACCTGGCTGACAGATTGGATTTTTAAAAAGACCCAACATTATGTTGCTTTCAAGAGATTCATTATGGGAAAAGACATCCACAGACTGAAGGTGAAAGGATGGGAAAAATCTACCACTCACATGGACCATGTAAACAAGCAGAGGTTTCATCTTCATATCAGATAAAGTGGACTTCAAACCAAAGTTAGTGAAAAGGGATAAAAAGATCTTTTGATACTGCTTAAGGTAATAATAAATCAATAAGACTTAACAATCATAAATATGCCCTCCAAAATAGGGCAACTCTGTGTGTCTGTGTGTGTGTGTGTGTGTGTGTGTGTGTGTGTGTGTATCACCGTCAACTACAAGAATCAAATTGACTACAACACAATAATACTGGGTAACTTTAACACGCCTCTCTCATCACTGAATAGATCTTCAAATGAAAACTAAACAAAGAAACTACAGAATTCAATAAAACAACCAATAATTTAGACTTAAGAGATATAAATAGACTATTTTATCCATCAATAAGCAAATATTTTTTTCTCACCAGCACATGGATCCTTCTCCAAAATAGACCATATGTTATGCCATAAACCAAGTCTTAGCAAATACAATAATAGAGATACTACCCTGCATTCTATCTGATCATAATGGAATAAAATTAGAAATCAATGATAAAAAAAACAGTAGAAAATGCTCTGACAACTGCAGACTAAATAATATGCTATTAAATGATGCATGGATAACAGAAGACATCACAGAGGAGGTAAAAAATTCTTAGAGGTAAATGAGAACTCTGATACAACATATCAAAACCTCTCAGACAATATGAAGGCAGTGCTAAGAGGAAAGTTCATTGCATTAAAACTCATTCATTAAAAGAAGAAAAAATCAACAATTAAATGACCCGACATTGTATCTCAAAGCCCTAGAAAAAGAGGGACAAACCAACACAAAAGAGGTACATGAAAGGAAATAATTAAAATCAGGGATGAATCAATGAAATTGAAATTTAAGAAAAAATTCACAAAATTGACAAAACACAAGGTTGGTTCTTTGAAAAAAATAAGTAAAATCTGCAAACTCTGAGCCATCCTAATGAAAACAAGAGCAAACCTGGAATTACTAAAATTCATGATTAAAAAGGAAATATAACAACAGATACAGTTTAAATATAGAGGATAATTAGAAACTATACTGAAAATTTATACTCCAGTACATAGAAAACCCTGAAGACACAAATAAATTTCTAGAGGCATACCCTAGTTACCAAAACTGAACCAGGAGGAAATACACAACTTAAAAAAATATTTTCAAGGAAGAAATAGAAGATACCATGAAGAGCATACCAACTAAGAAAAGCCTGGGCCCAGATGGATTCTCAGCCGAGTTCTACAAGACCTACAAAGAAAAATTAATATGAATACTTCTCAAGTTATTCCATGAAATAGAAAAGGAGGGGATTTTTCCAAACTCATTCTACGGTGCTAGTATCTTCCTGACACCAAAACCATACAGAGGTACATCAAAGAAAAACATTTCAGACCAATATCCCTGATGAACATAGATATAAAAATTCTCTATAAAATTTTGGCAAATATCATACAAAAATATTAAAAAATAGTGTGCCATGATCAAGCTGTTTTCATCCCAGAGATGCAAGGTTGTTTCAAAATATGAAAATCAATAAATGTAATGCATCACATCAATAGACTTAAAGATAAGAATCATATGATTACATTAATTGATGCAGAGAGAGCATTTAACAAAATACACCACTGTTTCATGTTCAAAACACTGCAAAAACTAGGAATAGTAGGAACATACCTCAACATTGTAAAAGCTATCTATGCTAAGCCCAAAGCCAACATCATCCTAAATGGAGAAAAATCAGAAGCATTCCCTCTAAACATGGGAATGAGACAGGGATGCTCTCTTTCACCACTGCTGTTCAACATAGTCCTTGAAACTCTAGCCAGAGCAATTAAATAGATGAAAGAAATTAAAGGGATACAAATACAAAAAGAGAAACTCAAACTATCATTATTTGCCAATGATATGATTCTACACTTAGAGGATCCAAATAATTCCACTAGAAAACTCTAGAATTAATAAATTAAGCAGAACAGCAGGATATAAAATCAATACCCATAAATCAAATGCATTTCTATATATCAGTAATGAATCTTCTGAAGAAAATTTAGGAAAATTACACCATTCACAATAGCCTCAAAAAATAATAAAATAATTGGGAATCAATTTAACAAAAGAGGTGAAAGACCTATACAATGAAAAATACAGGACACTTAAAAAAACAGTTGAAAAGGATCTTAGAAAATGGAAAGCTCTCCTGTGTTCTTCGATAAGCAGAATCCGTATTGTCAAAATGGCAACTACCCAAAGTGCTATAAAAGTTTAATGCAATTCCAATTAAAATCTCAACATTATTCCTTATAGAAATAGAAAAAGCAATCATGAAATTCATTTGGAAAAATAAGAGACCCAAAATAGCTAAAGCAATCCTTAGCAAGAAGAGTGAAGGAGGAGTTATCACAATACCAGACCTTTAACTATACTACAAAGCTATAATAAGAAAGATGGCATGGTATTGGCACCAAAATAGACATGTAGACCAATAATACAGAATAGAAGATACAGAGACAAACCCACATAAATACAGTTATCTTATTCTAGACAAAAGCACTAAAAACACACATTGGAGAAAAGATAGGATCTTCAATGAATCGTACTGGGAAAACTGGAAATCCATATGCAGCAAAATGAAACTAAACCCTTATCTCTCACCATGCACAAAACTCAACTCAAAGTGGATCAGAACCTAGGAATTAGAGCAGAGACCCTGTGCTTAATAGAGGAAAAAGTAGGGTAAAACCTTCACCACATTGGATTAGGCCCTGACTTACTTAACAAGACTCCTAAAGCATCAGAAATAAAATAAAAAATCAATAAATGGGATGGATTCAAAGAAAAAATGCTTCATCTCAGCAAAAGAAACAATCAACAAGGTGTGGAGAGAGCCAACATTTTGGGAGCAAATTTTTGCCTCATGCATATCCCATAGAGCACTAATCTCTAGTATATATAAAGAACTCAAGAAACTTAACACCAAAAAATCAAACATCTTAATCAATAAATGGGCTAAGGAGCTGAACAGACACTTCGGAAGAAGATACAGGATCAATAAACAAATATGTGAAAAAATGTTCAAAATATCTAGCAATTAGAGAAATGTAATTCAAAACTATTCTAAGATTTCAACTCATGCCAGTCAGAATGGCAGTTATCAAAAATACAAACAACAGTAAGTGTTGGAGAGGATGTGGGGGGAAAAGCACACTTATACATTGCTGTGACTGCAAATTGTTGCAACCAATTTGGAAAGCAGTATGGAGATTCCTCAGAAAACTTGGAATGGAACCACCATTTAACCCAGCTATTCCACTCCTTGATCTATACCCAAAGGACTTAAAAACAGCATACTACATTGACACAGCCACTTCAATGTTTATAGCAACTTAATTCACAATAGCTAAACTGTGGAACTAACCTAGATGCTGTTCAAGAGATGAATGGATAAAGAAACTGTGGTATATAGACACAATGAAATATTACTCAGCATTAAAAGGGAATAAAATTATGTTAATTTGGGCTGGGATTGTAGCTCAGTGGTAGAGCGCTTGCCTTGCATGTGTGAGGCCCTGGGTTCGATCCTCAGCACCACATACAAAGCAATAAAATAAAGACATCGTGTCCATCTACAACTAAAAAAAAGTTTAAAAAAATATGTTAATTTCAGGAAAATGGATGGAGCTGGGGAATATCATGCTAATTGAAGTAAGCCAATCCCAAAAAATCCAAAGGCTGAATGTTTTCTGATAAGTGGATGCTGATCCATAATGGGGTGGGGGCATGGGAAAAATGGAGAAATTTTGATTTGGCAAAGGGATGGCAGTGGAGGGGATGGATCATGGAGGCAGGAAAGAGAGTGAAATAAGATAGACATCATTACCGTAAAAACTGCATATATGGTGTGACTCTACATTGTGTACAACCAGAAAAATGAAAAGTTGTGCTCCATTTGTGTACAATGAATCAAAATGCATTCTGTAATGTATACCTAATTAGAATAAATAAATTTTAAAGGAGAATAGAAGTTCAGTGGAGTAGACAAAGGTGAATGATGGAAAGGGAAGAGGAATGAGAAAAGATTCTACCACTCTGAATCCTACCATTATTTACATCCACAAGAAATTATTTAAAAATAACAATGGTTAAATGGCAGAAAGATTACAGAGAGTAGAGAGTAGGGGATGGGAGAAAGGAAGGCAAAGGAGAGGTACTGGGAACTGAATTAGAACAAAATATACTCTATGCTTTTATAATTATGCCAAAATGTATTTCACTGTAATATATAACTAAAAAGAATCAATACAATTAAAATGTAATCAGCAAATCAATAAATGAAGAAGTTATCTAAGCAGATGCTTCTTGAAAGAAAAAATATAAATGGCCAACAAATATAGGACAAAACATTCAATATCCTTAGAAAAGCATGGAAATACAAATCAAAATTGCTGAGATTTTGTCAAACTAAAACTGTAAACTGGCTATCATCAATAATACAAATAATAATTGCTGGTAAAGATGTGGGAGAAAAGGATACATTTATATACTTTTTGTGAAACTGCAATTTAATACAACCACTTTGCAAAGCAGTATAAAGATTTTTCAAAAGTCTAGGAATGGAACGTCTATATGACCCTGCATCCAACTCCTTGGTATTGATCCATAAGAACCCAAATCAGCATACCATAGTGACATATGCATGCCAATATTTATGGCAGCACAATTCACAAAAGCCTAGGTCCTCACCAACTGATACATAAATTGTGGTATATATACAAAATGGAGTTTTAGTCAGCCATAAAAAATAATGACATTATGTTATTTGCTTGTAAAAAGATAGTATTGGAGAACATATTGCTAAGTGATACCCCAAATGCAGATCATCATAGGCTGAATGTTTTCTCTCACATGCGGAAGGTAGAGAGAAATAAGGAATATAAGTGGAGGTGTCATGAAAATGGAAGGGAGAACATTAAAGCAGAGGAAAGGGACTGAGGGGGACAAGGGATGTATGGGAAAGGGGAAGAACTTCAGAATGAATCTGGCCATATTATGCTATGTGAATGTATTATAATGAATTCTGTTATTATATATAACTATCATTCACCAATTTAAAATAAATAAATAGGAGAAAGACCAATAGAATAGAGGAAGGAGATTAGGCAGCAGGAAGAAGGGAAGGAAAAGGTATAACTAAGAATTGGAATGCCACAAATTATGTTACATGCATTTATGATCATGTCAAAATTAACCTCACTCTTATTTATAAATATATTACACTAATAAAAATATAACATTATTAAAAATTAAATGTTTTCACTGTATGTTATTTTTATTGATTTTTTTAGTTATACGTGACAATAAAAACCATTTTGATAAAATTATACAAGCATGAAATATATCTTATTCTATTTAGGACCCCATTATTATGGGTATACATGGTAGTGGGATTCACTTAGGTATTTTCATATGTGTACATAGGTAAGTTATTTTAGATTTATTCTATTTTTTCTATACCTATCCCCCTTCCGTTTCCTTCTTTCCCCTTTATCTAATATACTGAACTTCTCTTCTCCCATACTTTATTGTGGTTTAGCTTCCACATATCAGCAAGAACACTTGATCTTTGGTTTTTTGGGACTGCCTTATTTCACTTAGGATAGGATGAATCACTGTAGTATGCTTATTTTAAATCCTTTGGATGTATGCCACAGAGTGGGTTAACTGGGTCAAATGGTTGTTCCATTCTTCATTTTTTGAGGAATCTCCATACTGATTTCCAGAAGGGTTGTACCAATTTGCAGTACCACCAGTATGAACATTCCCTTTCCCCATATCCTTGCCAACATTTACTGTTACTTGTATTCTTGATAGTTGCCATTCTGACTGGAGTGAGATATAAATCTGTGTGTACTTTTAATTTGCATTTCCCAAATTGCTAGAGATGTTGGACATTTTATTATATATTTCTTGACCATTCATATTTGTTCTTTTGAAAAGAGTCTGTTCAATTCCTTTTTCCATTTATTGACTGGGTTATTTTTTTGTTGGTGAGTGTTAAGCTTTTTTATTTCTTTGTGTATCCTGGAAATTCATGTCCTATTTAGTTGCAGGTGGCAAAGATTTTCTCCCATGCTATAGGCTCTATCTTGTTTCGATTGTGATGAAAAAGCTTTTAGTTTGATGCTATCCCATTTATTGATTTCTGAAAATTTTATTTCTTGTGCTTTAGAAGTCTTGTTAAGGAAGTCATCTCCTGAGTCATTATGTTGAAATGTTGGGCCTACAATTTATTTTAGTGTGTGCAGGGTTTCTGGTCTAATTCCTAAGTCTTTGATGCACTTAGTTATTTTTATGCAGGGTGAGTGGTAGGGGTTAACTTTCATTCTATTACATATGCATATGGATTTCCAGTTTTCTTAGGACTATATGTTGAGGAGGCTATATTTTATCCAGTGTATGTTTTTGGTGCCTTTGTATAGTATGAGATTACTCTATTTATGTGGGTTTGTCTCTGTTACTTCTATCCTTTTCCATTGGTCTTCTTGCCTATTTTGGTGCCAAAACCATGGTGTTTTTGTTAGTATAGGTCTTTAGTATAATTTAAAGTCTGGCATTATGATGTCTTCTGCTTTGTTTTTTTTCACTAAGTATTTCTTTAGCTATCCTGCTCCTCTTATTTTTCCTAATGAATTTCATGACAGATTATTCTATTTCTATGAAGAACATCATTGAAATTTTGATGGGAATTGCAATGAATCTGTATAGTGCTTTTAGAAGTATGGCCATTTTGACAATATTAATTCTGACTATCAAAGAACATCTTCTAAGTCTTCCTCAATTTCTTTCTTTAATGTTCTGTAGTTTTTATTGTGGAGGTCATTCACTTTTTAAAATTACGTTGATTTCTATGTGCTATATAAATGCCCAGACTAGCACTCTAAAAGAACAACCTGTTTTGGATAACCTTTCTTCCTTCCAGAGCTCTGCTTCTATTTGTAAAAGATCCTACTCCTTCTACTCTTAACTTCCATTGTCCATGAATTTCTTTTTTCAGATTTGTGAGACAAAAACCTTGAAAAAGTTTGCAATGAAATGCTTAGTTCTGCTGCAACATTCAAGGGCATAGCCCGCTATATAGTGCTGCAACATATTTCTTTGTTTTAGAAGCCTGCAGATTATGCAGATCCAACCTGCCAAAAGGAGCTGAGAAACTCCAATTTCACTACTACTAATATTTAAGAAATTTGTCTCTCAGCAAAATATCACATAAAGAGAATGTGGTAATATATACATAACCAAACAACATTAATCCATAAAAAATCCTATTACTTGTAATATCAATGAAACTGGAGATCATTATTTTAAGTGAAATAAGCTTGGCATAAAATGATATATACTCCATGTTCTAACTAACATGTATGATCTTAAAAATTTGATGTCATGGCAATGGAATATTACTCAGCAATAAAAGAGAATAAAATTATGGCATTTGCAGATAAATGGATGGAATTGGAGAATATCATGCTAAGTGAAGTAAGCCAATCTCAAAAAACCAAATGCTGAATGTTCTCTCTGATAAGTGGATTCTGATCCATAATGTGGGGGAGGACATGGGAAAAACTGAAGAACTTTGGTCACAGGGTAGGAGGGGGGATGGGGCATGGGGACAGTAAAGATGGTGGAATATGATGGTCATCATAGCCCTAGCTTTATGTATGACTGCAGGTATGTTGTGATTCTACATCACATACAACCAGAGAAATGAAAAGTTGTGCTCTATCTGTGTACAATGAATCAAAATGCATTCTGCTATCATGTAAGAATATCTAAGTAGAATAAATAAATAAATAAAATTATTAAAAAAAGAAATAAGCCAGTCCCCAAAAACCAAAAAAATGTTGATGTCATGAAATTTGAGAATATAATGTTAGTGACTGGAGAGATCTTTATTAATGAGTGCTAAGTTATAGTTACATAAGTGGAAGAATTTTTGGATTGCTGGTCTTTGTTCTTATCTGCAGGGACTGCAGATAATAATTATGTTCTGTTTATTTCTAAAAGCTAAAAGAAAGATTTTTGAAAGTTTTCACCATAAATGAAGATTGTTTGATGAGATAGATCAGTTACATATGATTTTAATATTACATAATGTATATATGTATCACTACATTACATAATATACTGTAAACATGTATACATTGTTTTATGTGTTAATTAAAAAATAAATTTAATATCAATTAAAAATAAAAAATACAATGCAAAAATGAGCCACATAAGAAAAATTATATAAAAAGAATTAAAGTTAAAATAAATTCAGAGATACTTTATCATCAAGAAATTATGTCCAAGGGCTGGGGCTGTAGCTCAGTGGCAGAGTGCTTGCCTAGCATGTGTGAAGCACTGGGTTTGATCCTTACCACTGCATAAAAATAAACAAATAAAATAAAGGCATGCTGTCCTTCCTCAACTACAAAAGACAATTAAAAAAAAAAGAAATTATGTCCGAAGTTGGCTGACTTTTTCTATACGTAGACCAGTAAATTTTTTTTTATGCTTCCAGGTCATTGTTCTCTATCACTATTACTCAATACTGTTTTAAAACAAAATGACCTTAAAAACAACATGAGTGTGGCTGTGTTTCAATTAATCTTTATTTTTAATGCTGAATTTAAATTTCACATAATAATTTATAACCAAATTTGAATTCTGCTTGGGGATTTTCAATACTAATCAATTTACCTATAGGTCTACCCTATGACTGTACCAGATTTTGTACCTCAACCTTGTAGTAGGTTTTTGAAATGTGAAATTATATATTTTCCAACTTTGTTCTACTTTTGCAAGATTTTCTTGCTATACAGGATCAATAACTTAGATTTCCATGTTAATATTAAGGTCATTGTATCAATTTTGATAGAGATGACAGGAATTTTGATAGAGATAGCATGGAATTTGTAGAAAAATTTATGGATTATTGTCACTTAACAACATTAGGTATTCTGAACCATGAACATTAAATGATATTCCTTTTACTAGTTCTTTTTTAACTTCCTCACAAATGTTTTGTACTTTTCAGAGCACAAATTTGCATTTTGTTAAATATATATTTTATTCTTTATTATGCAACCATAAATAGAATTACTTTTCTAATTTAAAATTTTATTTTTCATGGTTAGTGCAGGGGCACTATAACCTTACTGCCTCAAAATCAACTGTTAGATAGGTAGACATACAAACAACATGAAAAAGGAAGGTAACAAATCACCTCAAACAAACTAAAATACATCAGAAACAAAATCCATTGACACCACAGTGGAAGAAATATCAGAGAAGGAATTTAGAATGTTCATATTTAAACTGATCTGCAAAATACAGGATGATGTAAGGGAGCAAATACAGGTTAAAAAACACTTCAATAAAGAGAGATTCTGAAAAAACACATAAATCTTCAAAATGAAGGAATCAATAAATCAAATAAAAAATTCATGGGAAAGTATCAATAGTAGCCTAGACAACCTGGGAGACAAAGTCTCAGGCAATGAAGTCAAAATATATAATCATGAAAATTAAGATAAGCATCAGAAAAAGATGTTAAGAGTCCATAAACAGTACTTCCAAGAAACATGGGATAGCATAAAAAGACCAAACGTAAGATTTATCAGGTTAGATGAAGGTTCAGAGATGCAAACCAAAGGAATGCATGATATTTTCAATGAAATAATGTCTGAAACTTTCCTAAACCTTAAGACTAAAATGAAATATTAAATACAGGAAGCTTACAAGACCCCCAAAATTACAAAATTACAACAGACCCACAACAAGCCATATTATTATGAAGATACATAACATACAGAATAAGGATAGAATTCTAAAGGATGCCTTAGAAAAAGTCAAATTTGGATCTCAGCTGATTTTTCAACCCAGACCCTGAAAGCTAGGAGATCTTGGAATAATATATATCAAGCTCTGAAAAAAAATGGATGCCAACCAAGAATACTATACCCAGCAAAATTAAGCTTCAGATTGAATGATGAAATAAAATCCTTCCTTGATCAACAAAAGTTGAAAGAATTCACAATAAGAACTTGCACTATAGAATATTATCAGCAATATATTTCATGGAGAACAAATAAAAATTAAAAATAAAATCTAGCAAAGAGGAAACCACATTAGAAGAATAGTAAATTTAAAAAGGAGTTATTTCAAATTAAAAACAAGATATATTTCAAAATGACAGGAAATAAGAATCATTTCTCAATAATAATATTGAATGTAAATGACCTAAACTCATCAATCAAAAGACATTGACTGGAAGACTGGATTAAAAACAAGACCCAACAATATGCCGTCTCCAAGAGACTCATATCCATAGGCATAGACATCCACAGACTGAAGGTAAAAGGATGGGGAGAAATTATCATCTCATGGATCTTGCAAACAAGCAGGGGTTTTTATCTTCATATCTGATAAAGTAGACTGCAAGTCAAATTTAATCAGAAGGGACAAAGAAGGCTATTTCATACTGCATAAGGGAATTATATATCAATAAGATGTAACTGTATTAAATATTTATGCCCCAAACAATGGAGCATCTACATACATAAAACAAACCCTTCACAATCTCAAGAATCAAATAGATCACAACACAATAATAATGGTTGACTTCAACACACCTCTCTCACTAATAGATAGATCTTCAAATCAAAAACTGAAAAATGAAGCCATAGAACTAAAAAATACAATTAATAATTTAGACATAATGGACATATATAGAATATTTCACCCAACAAAAAATCAATACACATTATTTTCATCAACACATGGAACACATTCTAAAATAGAACCCATCTTAGTCCACAAAGCAACTTCTAGCAAATACGAAAAAGATAGAGATAATACCTTGCATTCTATTAGATCATAATAAAATGAAATTAGAAATTAACAATAAAATCAAAATAGAAGCTACTATAACACCTGGGAACTAAATAATACACTATTGAATGAACAATAGGTAGCTGAAGAAACTGAGGATAAAATTTTAAAAAATACTTATAGGTGAATGAGTATAGTGAGACAACTATATTAAAATCTCTGGAACACTATGAAGTCAGTTCTAAGAGCAAAGTTTATTGCATTGAGCTCATTCATAAAAAGAACAGAAAATCATCAAATAAACAACCTAACTTTACATCTCAAAGCCCTTGAAAAAGAAGAACAAACTAGCACCAAAAGCCTTAGAAGAGAGGAAATAATAAAAATCAGAGCCAAAATTAATGCAACTGAAACAAAAAGTTCAAAAAAATGATGAAAGAAAAAGCTTGTTCTTTGAAAAAATAAAAATATTTGAGAAAACTGTAGACAAACTACCAGAGAAAAAGACTCAAATTCTTAAAATTCTTGATATAAAAGAAATATCACCATGGACACCACAGAAATAACCACTATAGTCAGAATCTTCTTTGAAAATCTATATTCCAATAAAATTGTAAATCCTGAAGAAATTGAGAAATTTCTAGAGACATATGACCTATGCAGATTGAATCAAGGGAACATGGAAAATTTAAACAGATCAATTTCAAGCAATGAAATTGAAGATGTCATCAGAAGCGTACCAATTTTAAAAACCCAGGACCAGGTGGATTCTCAGCTGAGTCCTACAAAACCTTCAAGGAAGAACTAATGCCAATACTCCACAAATTATTCCATGAAATAGAGAAGGAAACCCTTCCAAACTCATTCTATGAAGCTAGTATTGCCCTGAAACCAAAATCAGACAAAGACATATCAAGGAAAAAAATTCAGACCAATATCCCTAATGCACATTTATGTGAACATTCTCAACAAAATATCGGCATTCAAAAATTTATCAAAATAATAGGGCACATTGAATAAGTGGGGTTCATTCCAGGGATTAAAGGTTGCTTCAACACATGGAAATCAATAAACATAATTCACTACATCAATAGAGTTAAAGACAAGAATAACATGATTATCTCAATAGATGCAGAAAAAACATTTGACATAATTCAGCATCCATTCATGTGCAAAACACTAGAAAAACTAGGGATAGTAAGATCTACCTCAACATTGTAAAACCTATATATGCTAAACCAAAGGCCATCATCATTCTAAAAGGAGAAAAATTGAAAGCATTCTAAAACCTGGAAGAAGACAGGAATCCTCTCTTTTACCACTCCTATTCAACATAATCCTTGAAATCCTAGTAAGAGCAGTTAGACAAAACAAAGAAATTAAAGGAGCAATAATAATAATAGAGCTCAAACTATCCCTATTTCTCAACAACATAATTCTGCATGTAGAAGACCCTAAAAACCTACTAGAAGGCTTTTAGAACTCGTAAGTGAATTCAACAAATATCAAGGTATAAAATCAAGACCAATTAATCAATTGCATTTATATACACCAATGATATATCAGCTAAAAGAGAAATTAAGAAAACTATTCTCTTTAACATAGCCTCAAAAATAAAATATTTGTGAATAAAACTAACAAAAGAGGTGAAAAATCTTTATAATGTAAACCACAGAACACGAAAGGAAAAAAACTGAAGAAGACCTCAGAAAATGGAACAATCTACCATGTTGCTTGATAGGTGGAATCAATATTATCAAAATAGTCATACTACCAAAAGCACTATACAGATTTAATGCAATTCCTATAAAGATCCCAATGATGTTCTTAATATAAATAGAAAAACTAATCATAAAATTCATTTGGAAAAATAAGAGGCCTAGAATAGCCAAAGTGATCCTTATTGAGAAAAGTGATACAGGAGACAACACAATATCAGACCTTAAATTATGCTATACAACTATAGTAACAAAACAGCATAGTATTAGCACCAAAACAGACATGGAGTGCAATGGAACAGAAGACACAGAGACACTCACATAAATACAGTTATCTCATCCTACACAGAGGTTCCATAAACATACATCAGAGAAAAGATAGCTTCTTCAACAAATGGTGCTGGGAAAACTGGAAATCCATATGTAATAGAATGAAATTGAACCTATATCTCTCACCCTGCACAAAACTCAAATCAAAGTGGGTCAAAGACCTAGGCATTAGACCAGAGACCCTGCACTTACTAGAAGAAAAAATAGGCCTAACTCCCCATCATGTTAGCTTGGGAACTGAATTCTTAAATGAGACACCGAGAGTGCAAAAAGTAAAATCAACAATCAATAAATGGGATGGTAACAAACTGAAAAAATTCTTCACAGCAAAGGAAACAATCAAGAACATGAACAGAGATCCTACAGATTGGGAGAAAATCTTCTCCACATGCACCTAAGATAGAGCATTAATCTCCAGGATATACAAAGAACTCAAAAAACTTAAGGTGAAAGGTGAAAAGATACTTAATACTAGAAAAATGATACTTAATACTAGAAAAATAAATACCCCAATCATAAATAGGCAAAGAAATTGAACCAATACTTCACTGAAGAGGAAATATGAATTGTCAAAAAATATATGAAAAAATGTTCAAATCTCTAGCATATAAAAAATGCAAATTAAAACTACACTGAAATTCCATCTCACTCCAGTCAGAATGGCAATTATCAAGAATACAAGTAACAATAAATATTGGTATGGATGTGGGGAGAAAGATACTCTTATACATTCAGACTTCACATTGGTGCAACCACTATGGAAAGCAGTATGAAAATTCCTTAGAAAACTTGGAATGGAACCATGATTTAAAGCAGTTATCTCACTCCTCTATCTATACGCAAAGGACTTAAAACAGGATACTACAGTAATGTAGCCACATCAATGTTTACAGAGACTCAACTAACAATAACCAAGATGTGGAAATAATCTAAGTGTCCTTCAATGGATGAATAGATAAAGAAAATGTAGTATATATACACAATAGAATATTACTCATCCATAAAGAAGAATGAAAGAATAGCATTTGCCTGTAAATGGATGGAACTGGAGACTATCATGCTCAAGCCAATCTTTAAAAACCAAAGGCTGAATATTTTCTCTGATTAATGAATGACAACCCAAAACAAGAGCGGTGGGGAGGGGAATAATAGAAATCCATTGGGTTAGACAAAGGAAAATGAGCTAAAGGGAGGGGGGGAAGGGAATAGGTAAGAAAGTAGAATTAAGAAGACATAACTTTCCTTACCTTTTATTTGACTACACAACAAGGGTAACTCCAAAAGAGGGGAATCCCAAACAGAATAAGATATACTCTATATATGTATAATTTGACAAATATAATGTCATGTCTAACTAAAAAGAACCAATTAAAAAAATTTTACTAAGAGTATTAAAAATGAACAAAAGGAAGAGGGAACAGAAAAATTTGGCTGTTAGTATGGAAAGGGATCGAAGAAGGGGCAACAAGAGGGACAAAAACCAAGGTGCAAACAAACAAGCAAACGTAAGATCAGAACAACTCAAACCCACATATAATTATATCCCAACTATGTAAATCCAAAGCTGAATAATAAACAGATCCAGAGGAAAGAACTTAAAGTGAAAGTAAAATTATATGTATATATTTTAAACTTTTCTCAGTGAGAAACTCCCCCACAGAAACACATTAAAATCTTGCAGAATAAAGAGAATTTTTTAAATGAAATATTTGAAAAAAATTAAATATCTGAAAATATAAAGAGAAAAATTTAAAATTACAATATATATTTTAAATGGGGGAATATGGATGAAAAAGAAAAAGAAAAACAAGTGAAAAATGAAAAATCTTAATGAGAAATGAAGTTCTTAGTTTTACTGAGTTAGTCAAAACTGTTGGCAGGGATGGATATTTATGTATTTATTTATTTATTTGGTACCAGGGATTAAAACCAGAGGCCCTTAACCAATGAGCCACATCCCCAGTCCTTTTTATTTCTTTTATTTCATTTGTTTTAATTTTGAGACTGGGTCTCATTATGTTGCTTAGGATCTTGTTCAATTGCTGAGGCTGACTTTGAACTTGCAATAATCCTCCTTCAGCCTCCCAAGCTGATGGGTAGCCTGTGCTAGTATACCCAGTTTTATATTTATTTTTGACTTTGTAACTCTTGGTTATAGTGCTAAGGGTATTAAGTCCAGTACGTTTGTATTCCTGTCTTAGCTGCCAGCTATTTTTTGTTGGAGGCAAATCTGGTTTTAGCAGATCTCTGCTTCCAGTGTCCCAGTAGTGGGTGGGATAGAGTAGGCAGTGATGAAAACAATGTGTATTCCTATACCAGGTGTGGTACAAAGTTCTAAATTTGAACTTTCAGTAGTTGGGGTTTATTCTTCCCAGACCTTGGAAATTTGTTGGTGGGTATTTGAGAGTTCATTCACACCCTCTATTGCTGGGGAGATGCCAGTCTCTTCAGGACATCTGGATCTCCAGTACCTCTGGTAAAATCCACTTTTAGGGCATAGAGACTAAACTTCCACATATTTCACCTTCACAACTACAAATATGTAATATTGAGTATTTGCCCTTGACTTTGAATGCTCCTGCATGGCATCTTCCGTATAACAGTTATGGGGCACAATTTTATTTGTACCTATTTCAGTAATTGTTGTAAGGCACACTTTGGGAATTTACAAGTGACTGCTGGCCACATTCTTTATGGGCTTCTGATATCCTGTTTCTGCTCATCGTGATACACTGCTTGTAGTTGGAATCAATTTCTGTGCTCAAGAGCATTTTCCACACACAAAGGCTTTTCTGCCTGCAAACCAGGTTTCCTCCAATATATCTATCCCTGGAGCAGGGGATTTTTGCTTAGCTTTCACTGAGTTTCTTTCGCTGTCATCACTGTGCCCAATGATTTGACATTATATACATGTATTGGCATATCTTACCAAAATCAGCCTTCCTCTCTAACAGGTTTTGCCTGTTAACTAATTTTTCTTCATTTCTTGATTTCATTATCTGATGGTCAAACAGTCTTCTTTGTCTGCCTGTTCTCCTCGCTTCCGTTAGCAGCTGCTTCTACCATCAAGTCGGAAGCCAAGCTGGTACATCTCCTATGTATTATTTCTTATAATCTATTCAAAGTTTCTTACTTTCTGTGTCTCTCATGGTTTCTTTTGCAGTCTAGTATTAAGTTTCAGTGAGTTCCCTTAGTTACCCACCTTGCTAAGGAGGAATCTTCCTAATTTGTATGTCTGATGCTAAGGAATGATTGGGAAATGCATCCTTCCTCTTATCTGTCATCTTCTCTCTCTTTCCCGTTTCTAGTTTTTTAAGGTAAAAAAATTGTTGTTGATTTGTGATCTTTATTTTTCAATTTTTAATTGAAATATAATAATTGTACATATCCACAGGGTTTGGCAAGATATGTCAATACATGCATATAAAGTCAAATCAGACCAAAGTAATTGACATTACCACTTAAAACATTTATCATTATTCATATTGGGAGATTTCAGAATCTTATTACATATTTTATTTTTTATTTTTTAAAAAATATTTTGTTTTTAGTTGTAGATGGACACAATGTCTTTATTTATTTATTTTTATGTGGTGCTGAGGATCGAACCCAGTGCCTCACGCATGAGAGGTAAGCGCTCTACCACTGAGCTACAATCCCAGCCCCTTATTACCTATTTTAAAATAAAAATATTGTCAACCATAGCTATCCTACTGTAGAATATTAGAAGTTATTTCCTCTTATCCAACTGCACATCTTTAACTGTTTACTATTTTCTCTCCAACTACCTTCACTCCCATTCTCCAGTCTCTGGTAACCAGTGTTATACCCTCTACTTCTACTTCTAAAAAAATACATTTTTTAGCTTTGAATTCTGAGTGTGATCATGTGGTGTTTGTCTTTCTTTTTTATATATGGGTTTATAGTTTTAAATTTCTCCCTGAGCACTGCTTTAGCAATATCCTACACATTGTGGTATGTTTATTTTCTTTTATCTACAGCTATTTTATAATTTCCCTGGTGCTTTCTTCTTGGACATATTGTTTATTTAGGACTGTTTTAGTAAAGGTAAGTAGGATTTGTTTTAATCAAGTGTGACAAGACACACAGGAACAGAAATTACTGTCATGAAGAAAGAAATTTTTATACTTGATCTCTATAGCAGGAGGCATGACATATCGTGCAAGGCCACATGGGGAGTATTAGGGTTTGTCAGGAGGCCAAAAGAGCAAGGGGAAAACAGGGACAAATCTTCATTGTTTTATCCACAGGAATAAGGTAATTTAAGGAGAGCAAGTTTAATATTGGCTACTTTGAATGATTTCAATGTATTTTGGAGTATATGAACTGTTCATACCTGGTTTTTGTCTTGGAGTGATTAAGACAAGAACATAGCAACCCTGAGTGTGAGAGATACAGAGAGAGTGTAGTTAGTGGTGTGGGCCAAAACTGGTTAATTTTCTTTTGAAAGTCATGTTCTTGAGAATTGCTTGATATTTCTAGAAATTAGGTAACCATGGAAATGGCAAATTCTCCAGGGTCAGCATGGCCCCAAGATGTCAAAGCATCATGAAATGTAGAAAAATTGATTTTAAAAATTGGTACTGTGTTGCTTGAAATTATATTAAGGAAGATTTGGGTTGATAACAGTGGGTGAGTGGTTAGAGAGTAGTGCATAAATTGCCTTAAACATTGCATATCTTATGTCTCATTTTACCATGAGAATAGAAAGTAGAAACACATCTAGTATAAAGAATCCTTGTAGGCAACTATAACTAAGTTTCTCATTTGTATGATATGAGCCAAGAAATTAGATATAAAATATCTTGTTTCTCTAGCAATTGTCTTGCTGAAGTTATAAAGTGTGTTCAATGTATACACATATATTACATATAATATGCATGTGTATATACACACAAACACACATATATAACATTATACCAACATGTTATCATCATGTGTATATGTCAATAATACCTTATCAATTATATTATTATTTGAATTAAGGTGATAGCTCTGTCACTATTATTTTTTGAGGGCATGACCTACTGATTTAGTACTGTGTAAGGCATAGTGTTATTTGCGTATCCAGTGGAATTAAATAAATATATGTATTGGCAGAGAGCAAGGAGTATACCAGGATCATGGATTAAGACAATAGCAAGTTTGAGAATATAATATAATATCTAATATGAAAGGAAGAAAAACAATTTTGCTTTAAAAAGTAATATAAACTCATCACTGGAGTTTAATTTTGTTTTCCAGGGTAAAGGCATCTCCATATTAGGGGCCAAAGTCATTTTCAAAAGTAAGGTCTTGTACAGGGGTAATGTTGCCTAAGGAGACATAGTATTTCCAGTTGTGAGGTCCTGAGCTGGGGAATGCTGTCTAGAATGTGAGAAAAATGTATATATATATATCAAATGGATATTAAGTGAGTTTATGGATTTATGGTATTACAAAGAGGCTGATGTAAGAGCTCCAGCATTATCTTGTAAGCAGGCCCTCTAGTTCGGCCAGTTACTAAATTCCTTTGCCTCAGTTCTTGGTTTTGTTTGTGACAGGCAAGTAAATTGTGTCCTTGGATTGAAGGACTTGCATTAATCAAACTTAATGACATGTGAGTCACAAAATTTTGAATATCTTTTTGACAAAAATCTTGTGCTATAGAAAAGCTATTGGGGGGTACAAAGTATAACCTGGAAAAAATGTATCGTATTCCCTTAGAGATGAAGGGAAATTGTGGCTGAGAAACTGTGGCTGAGAAACTGTTAAACTAGGCAGTGGCTAAAACATATTTGTCAAATTTATAAGAGCAAAGTATTTAATGGTTGTTGGTTGTAGACATTAATTTTAATAATATTGGGTATTTATATTGGGAGCAGGTCTCCAAGGGATGGAACTATAACATTAAGTTTGGAGCAGTACACTATATGATGCCATTATTTTTATGGGAAAAAAACTGGAAAACTTTGGCTGTCAACTGAAGAGAGAGTGAATACAATCAGTCTTTTATTAATTAGGTCCTTTAAAAACTTACATTGGGCCATTGTAACTATATTCATTAGGATTACATAAGATCCAATTATATCTGGTCAACTTGTAAATGATGAAGACATAATTTTATTTTATGATGTATTATGTTAGAGCATTTATGCCAACTATGGGATATATTAGGGCAATGGGTACTATACTATAAAAAATTTAGTCAAGGCTACAAAGTTAAAGTGAAGCATACTTAATTTTCTCTATTTTTATTTGGCTTCTTTCCTAAAATTATAGTGTTTAAATGTATTGGAATTTGCAAGATATAATAATTTCAGACCTAATATTTATTATATCCATGAAATTTTAAAAATGGATTCATTTTAGTGAGTGTTGCAATTAATTAAATACCCATGTTGTAGAACACAGAAACCACTCAGCATCCTTATTTATATTATTGCTATGCAAATTATTTTAGTATATGAATTTTGTTATATTTTAGTATATTTATATAACGGTTATATATTTGTTATGTAAATTCATAGTATATAAATTTCATATTTCAAATTATGTCAAATTGCAGACCTTTGTTTAATTTAGTTAGGAAGGGAACAACACGGAAAAGAGCCTTTACTGTGTGTGTCTGTGTTTTCAGGAAAGACTATATGAAACGAACTAAGCAGGCTTGGAATTGTTTACTTCAAGTAATTTCACCAGACTCTACAGCATAAATTGTCTTTGTCTGATACTTGACCCCAGGGTGATTAGGGCAAAAGGAATTGTGTCCTAGAATGTGAGAGGCTGTGTGTAGGTGGAAAGTAGGTGGTTGGAAGTACATTTTCTGACTAGTTGGTTTACGCTTGGAAGTCATGCTCCTGGGTGAGTTGTTTGCTGTTCTGGTAACTGGCTAACTTGGTGCAGTTGTTGGAAACAGAATATTTAGTATTAAAGGAAAAAATAAAGGCCTGTTGGATCCAGTCGGTTGGTTGTATTGTGCAAGCTTTCTATTTCTTTGTGAATCAGTGCAATTGTTCTCTTTATTTTTGGAGATAGGAGGTTAAAATATTCAACTGTTATTATTGAGTTGTCTCTGCCCATTTCTCTCAGTTTTTACTTCATGTATTCCGAGGTACTGTTAGTACATATATTTACAACTGTTAAATTTTCCTAATCATTTCAAATTGTTGTTATAAATTTACTTCTTTAACTCTGCTAATATGTTTGTCTTTCTTAGATATTAGTATTGTCTTCTATTGATTGTTATTTACATGGAAGAATATTTTCCATCATTTTACTTTTGAAATATTTATATCAATTAATCAAAACTGTCTGCAGTATTCAGCACATATTATTGTATATTTTCTAAGTAATTCAATCTAATTACATCTGCTTTTGAATTGGACTAATCTGTTCACATTTAACATCATATTGATGTTTGGGCTTACATTTTGCTTTCTCTTCCTGTTTTCCATTTTTCATATCATTTTTACTCTTGGTTCTTTTTAGTTATATGTAACACTAGAATCTATTTTGACATAATTATACAAATATCCTTATTCTAATTCAGACCCTAGTACCTCTCCTCCCCCTGCTTCCTTCCCTCTATTTTCCTTTCTGCTATTTAGCCATAGTTATTATTTTTTAATTAAGTGAAATTTATTTTTAAATCTATTAGGAATAGAACAGAGAACAGAAATACAATATTACTTTTTAAAAAAAATTCTTTTTAGGTATGTTTTGTAATTGTATTTACAAATTAAATACCTTTACTACCATTCTTACGTTGTGCAGATTCAAATATTTCTTTAGTATCACTTGTTTTCAGTCTGAAGAATCTTTTTAGTGTATGTTACAAAGCATGTCATATAAGTCTGATTTCTGTCAGTTTTTTGTGTATTTGTGAATGATAGTACCTTCACTTTTGAAAGATAATTTTGCTAGATATAAGGTATATGAAGTCTCTTTAATGTTATTTTTGTTTTACTTTTCAGCATTTTAATGATGTCATCCCTCTACTTTTTGGCCTTAATTATTTCTGATGGAAATTTGGCTGTTAATTTTCTAAAGTTCTTTTTGTACATATTGTATTGAATAATTTTCTCTAGCTGGTTTCATATTTTTTCTTGGTCTTTGTCTTTTAATACTTTCATTTTGTTGTTTGTGGATTTGAATGTCTACAAATATCCTATTTGGAGTTTATTAAGATGGTTGGATATGTAGATTAATATTTTCATCAAATTTGGGGAATTTACTGCCTTTATTTCTCCTTACATTCTCTTCTCCTTTTGGTACTCCCATTATACATATGCCATTATATAGTGTATAATTTTTTTGGTCTATCTTTAAGAATGATGATTTTTTCTTCTGCCATTTCCAACCTATCTTTGAGCTTTTATAATGAAGTTTTTATCTTACTTATTGTACTTTTCAACTCCAGAATTGTAATTTAGCTTTTCAATATTACTATTTCATCATTAACATTCCATATTGCATGAAATATTGCCATCATAGTTTATCTGTTTGTTTGTCAGTGCTGGTGATTGAACCCAGAATCTCAAACATGCTAGCAACCTCTCTACCACTGAGGTATGTACCCACTTGCAGAACCTTTACTTTTTTCAATATGTTTCCTATAGCTTTTTGAAGACATTTATCATAGCTCCTTTGAAGGCTTTTTCTTCTAACCACCACTTAGAAACCTAAATGTTAGTTTACATTGCTTATTATTCCCTGTTCATATGTCCCACTTTCCCATTTATTTACATATTTTATAATTGTTTTGTGAAAAACTGCACATATTAAATAATATATTATGAATCTGAATACTGATTCTACTCCTCTCCCCAGGGTTGGTTAGTTGATTTTTTGTTCACTGTTTTTAATGACCTTTTAAAACTAATTGAATGAATCTATTTCCCACATAGTTTCTCTTTGCTGATGTGTTTATTCATTTTTAAAAAATAATTGACATAATATTTATATTTAAATATCCATGCAGTGTGGTTTGATAATTTGTTATGTGTATACAATGTATAATGATCAAATCATGGTAGTTATCATTTACCTCTCCTCTAACATTTATCATTTCAATATGTTGTGAACATTCAGACTCTTATTTTCTAGTCATTTTGAAATATATCATAAATTTCTATAAACTATAGTTACCTTTCCATGCTATATAGCACTAGAACTAAGTTCTTGCTCATATTTTTATTTCTTATAATGGCTACCTATTGGTTGTGTCTGAATTTTCATAAGCCAACTTATTGATCAAAGGTTGTCTTTAAGGCCCTTATATAGTTCTTATTTTTACTTTTTCTCTGAATATAGTGTAGCTTGGGAGTTTATATTACAGATCAAGGAGTTTACATTTGTCTTCACAGTAAAGAATTGGTAGCTCAGAGTGTTTCTAATTATGTTTGATAGGATGTGCACTATATTCCAATGTTCCCAAAGAAATTAATGTGATTTTACTTTTAATCTGTATTCCTAGAAATTGGCCCTGATTCAGAGTACCTTTTCCTTCAGTCAGTGTTTGATTGGTGATTATGTAAGATCCTTATGCCTATAAAGCTTTAACATATTTTGTGTTGATGGGTTTCTCTTCCTTGAGAAATGTTTCAATCATTCCTCATGCACTGCTCTGATGGGTACCTGAGTGGGTGCAGCACAGTTCATGCTCGTAGACTCACAATTTCTATTGTTGGCACTGACACCAGGAAGATTCCCCTTAGGTATCTCTATCACTAGTTGTCTTCATTCCATTTCTGGTTGTTCTGATATTTTCCTTATATTATGGAGATACCAACTTTATTCTATACCAAGATATTAATTGTTTTTATTCACACTCTTGGGCATGGAATCCTCCATTATCTGTTGCAAATAATCTGAGTACTCTCAGAGGAGCTGCAATGCTATTTATTCTTGTGACTTTTCTTTCTCCTTGGCAGAAATACTGTACCATTGCAGGATCAGACCCTCCATTTAATGGAAAGACATATTGCTACATATCAGGGTTGCCAGGGTGCTGGAAGCCTCTATCTTTATTGACTCCCTCTTCCCAACAATGTGACTTCCACTATGAGCAAGCTAGTGAAGAACATTTGGTGTCCTTATAATTGTTGGACTGCATCATCTAAAGTAAATCTTATACTATGTGAAGGTGAACTAAATGGAGAAAAAAAAGCCTTGATTTTCTTGGTAATATTTGCCTGCAAATTTTTGTACAATACATGGATTAGATTAATGGTGAGAAATGTAGTCAATCCTCCCCTCTTGGAATACATAAATTTGGAGTTTGGAGTGAAAGGGAGTTTTTGTATTTTTAGTTATACTTTTCCAGTATAAAGCATTCAATATAAATTTATATAACACAGAGCTAATATATATGTGGTGGATATAATGGTTCAAATAAGACAAACAATATTATCAATGATGTTTAATTGATTTTCTTCAATTAATATCTGTCATCTGTGTTGAATGTTGTGGTACACACCTGTAATCTCAGCATCTTGGGAGGCTGAGACAAGAAGATCATGAGTTAAAAGCCAGTCTCAGCAAAAACGAGATGCTAAGCAACTCAGTAAGACCCTGTCTCTAAATAAAATACAAAATAGGGCTGAGGATGTGGCTCAGTGGTCCAGTGTCCCTGAGTTCCATCCCCAATACATATATATATGTACATATGTATATATCTGTCATTTTTTATATATTTTTAGGGAAATTTCCAGAAATTTTCTTTATAAAGCTTTTTTTCACAAAGTTGTTGCTTTGGAAAGTCTACCCTATGTATATTTTAATGCTTGTCCTAGTGTATTTTGTCTTACTTTTCTCATGTTAATTCTCTATTATATTAGAGTCTCAATGACTTTATTTTCAACATTTAAAATTGGCAGAAATTTTGTGTATGTTTGAATTTTTTTGAAGTTTGATTGTGGAAATGAAAGTTCTAAGAGTACAACTTGTGAGTTATTATTAAGTTATCCAGTTTTATAAGTGTTTTTTCCTGAATATAGAATTTTTGGTTGAAAGGAATTTTTTTCTTTCTGCACATTAAAAATGTTATACTATTGTGTTCTGGCTTTGTAGTTTAGAATAGAAGTAAGGCTTAATATTTATTGAGATATTATTTATTTAATTAAGTTATTTTGTCTATGATTGGCCCAATCTGCTCTCAGAAGTATAAAATCAAATATATCTACATCTAGAAGTGTTATAGGCAAAATAAAAAATGTTAAGATCAACAAGAAAACTCTTGATATTATCAAGACAAAACGACTTGATTAAATAAGTAATAGATGATTCAATCTGAAAAACATGAGAAAAAAAATAATAAAGACAAATGTACAAATCCCACAAGAACTGGAGGATTGAAGGAATCATTAACTGAGTGTGTTTATATGTATGTGTGTACATGTGCATGTATACATATATATAATGGGGGTCCTAGAAAACAGAAAAAAAATAAATTAGCAAAAATAATTTTGAAAATTTTTATGAAAAAAATCACATATTATGGTTTTGATATAAGGTGTCCCTCAAAAGCTCACATGTGAGGCAATTCAAGAAAGTTTAAAGGTGAAATGATTGGATTATAAGAAATTTAACCTAATCAGTGCATTAGTCCATGGATATTGGATGTTCACTCTGGACAGGTAGGGTGTGACTGGAGGGGACAGGTCATTGGAAGCATGCCTTTGGGGTTTATATTTTGTTGTGCGGTGAGATCTATCTTCACCCTAGTTCTATGACCTGAGTTGATTTCTTCCTCTGAACCTTTCCACCATGATATTCTACCTTACCTTGGGCCCAGAACAATGGAGTTAGGCATCTATGGACTGAGACCTCTGAAACTATGAGCCCCCAAATAAGCTTTTTCTCCTCAAAGTTTGTTCTGGTCAAATCTTTTGATCACAACAGTGAAAAGGCTAACTATAACACGCCTATCTTGTCCAAGGTTTAAAAGTGTAGCAGAAAATACTATTGCATAGCAGGGCTTTTGAAAATGTATAGTACATCTGAATTGTGTATTGAATTGTACAGTAACATTGAATGATGGACTGGTCACATTTTATTACACATTTTATGTAAATATTATGTATGCATATTAGACATAAAAATAAGAGCCAATGTAGATCTGTAAATGCATGTTATCATTTGGTTGATGTTGATATAGCCATAATGAATGGTGGTGTCAAAGTATAGCTGGACATCTCTGTGTGTTCTTTAACATGGAGTATATGAAAATGTTGAGATTAGGTGCCTTGTTTTTCATCAGTTAGGCTTATTTTATTTCGTTTTTATGTGGGTTGCATAAAAAGTAGGCATTTTCTATAGCATTTTTTTAAATGTAAAAAGTCCTGTGGAGTATGGTTTTGCATACTATCAACATAGGAGCTTTTGCCTTTGACAGGAGAGAAAGGTTCCTGGAGCTGTTACTCATTATTGATGAAAGCAAAGCAATTACTTTAAAGAAGACCCAAATTGTTTGGAGCTGGTAAGTTACTGCTGCTTTGACTACACTTACATCTGTGACTTTTCATTCATGAATGCAACTTAAGACCATTTCTGTTTTGCTAGGGTTAGGCATTTGGGATATCAGGCTAAGAATAATATGAAATGCCTGAAATTACCTTTGCAATATCCTGAGAATAGACCAATAAAAGAAATGTAATTAGAGGCTGGGACTGTAGCTCAGTGGCAGAGCACTTGCCTAGCACGTGTGAGGAACTGGGTTTGATCTTCAGCACCACATAAAGGCATGCTGTCCATCTATAACTACAAAAAAATAAAAATAAATTTAACAAATAAATGTAATTAATGTTAGTATCAGCCCATGGCTGCCTTTTTTGAGCCATCCTTTTACTGATGGTACAAAAATGCTTTGCTTTCATGCTACTCACTCTATATACTATACAAAGGAGCTTCCTATTAATGTGAATTTTCTTCTCTAACTCTTCACATTATAATGTAAATTAATGATCACTTTTAACATTTCCCCCTCTCATGAGGTTTTCATTTCCATAGAAGGCAAAGCATATAAATGTACATAGTACATAAACTATTGATGTTCAATAAGTAAACATTTATATATATGCTATGTATTATTAGCAAACATAGAAATACATGTGATGATTTGGGTAATTCCTGAAGTTACATAAAATCATCTAAACAATAATAATATAGTGATAAATAATATGGACAAACATAGAAGACTAAAGTGAATCATAAATACGGATGAGGAAACACAATTTTAATAGTGTAATTAAGAAAGAATTAACCAGAAAGATAGCATTTAAACAAAAATATGAGGAGATGAAGTAGTAATTAAGATATATTCAGAAACAGTAGCCCAGACAAATAGGAGATATATGCAAAGGACTTGAGATGAGGCTCATGCTATAATATTCAAGAAAGAATAATGAGAAAAAAAGTAATAAAGGATAGCACAAAATATATAATGTAGAAGGGATATAGTAAGTATATAATGTAGTACCTCAATGCCTTCATGAAGACTTGTGATTTTACTTTTAGTGATATGGGAAACAATTGCAGAGTTTTTAAGAGAAGGTAAATAACTTATTTTTATTTTTAAAGGATCATTCTGACTCCCAAGAGGAGAAGAAACTTCAAAAGTGCAATGAAATAAGAAAGGAGAACAATTAGTAGGCTATTATAATGACTCATGTGAAGAAAGTTAACATGAACAAAGAAGGTGATAAGACATGGTGGTCAGGTACTGTATATGTATGTGGAGTATGAGTATCAAAGCAGAGTCAAAGATGAATATAATATTTGAGGCATGAGCAACTACAAAAGTGGAATTGCCATTAATCAAGAAAAATAAATTTGCAGGTACAGTAAAATGTTTGGAATGGGACAGGGTCAAAAGTTTGAGTTTGGACATGCTGTTTCAAATGACTATTAGACATGAAAATTGGTGATGTCACAGAAATGGATACATGTAGAAATTTTTAATTCAGAAGTAATATATAGGCTGAATGTGTAATTTTAATAAGCATATGGATAATATTTAAAATCATAAGAGTAGATGAAATCACAAAGAGAGGGGGATATAGACACAAGTAAAAAAACCCAAAGCCTAAGTATTAGGATATTCTACTAAAAAATGTCACACATTTGATAGTGATATATCTGTATTTGAAAAACATGTGTGCAATTCCAAAGTTTATGTTCTTAACCAGTGAGATATAAAACAAGTATATAAGGTTAGGCTTCATGATATAGGATATGATGAAGAAAGAATTACACAGTAAGAATAGAAAAAAATTCCCTTTCCTAAAATACTCTTTACCCTTAAAGAGTAGATCTCAAAATACATTTAAATAGTTTCTGGATGAAAATATATACAATTAAGTAGTCTTATGGATTAATTAATTACACACCTTTTATATCATTAACTTATTTTTAACTCAAATAATTTTTTGGGAAAGATCTTATTGTTCTATTATTTTGGTTTCTTCCACTGTTTTATCTCTGATATTCACATATATTTTATAGAAAATTTATAACCTATTAAAATATTACTCAACCAAACATCAAGAAAATTTGCATTGACAGCAGAAAGCCGCATGCAGTCTCCCTCTGGTAAGGTTTAATAGCATAGCAACTGATAATTGATATACAGTGACACTCAATGACAATTGTATTAAGATATTATCTCTATTGCATTAAAATAATTAATGGTAGTCATTGGTCAGGATGAGATCTAGAAAGTTATATCAGAACAACTCTGAATTAAAAGTTCAAAATTGTTTCAATTTTGGTAGGTCACATGTGTCTAGAAATGTATTGATATCTTCTAGATTTTTTAGTTTATTGTAATATAAATTTCCAAAATTGTCCCTTATGATCTTTTGGATTGCAGAAATATCTGTAGAAATATGTCCTTTGTCATCTCTAATTTTTTTTTAATTTGGGTCTTCTCCCTCTTTCTTTTAGTTAGTTTGGCTAATGATTTATCAGTCTTGTTTATCTTTTCAAACAATAACACTTTGGTACATTGATATTTTCAATTATTTTTATTATCTATTGCATTAATTTCAGTTATGATCATAACTATTACCTGTTTTCTACTGGTATTGGAATTAGTTTGTTCTGCTTGTCTAGAACCCTGAGAGGTAACAGTAGATTGGTTATTTGATATATTTCTGTTCATTTATACATTCAATTTTTTAAAATTTCTCTTATTACTGCCTTCATAGTATCTCAGGGATTCTGGTACATTGTGTCACTATTGTCATTTGATTCTAGTAATTATATAATTTTTCCTATCATTTCTTCTATGATCCTTTCCTCATTCAAGAGTCTGTGATGCACGCCTATAATCCCAGCATTTTGGGAGGCTGAGGCAGGAGAATTGTGAGTTCAAATCCAGCCTCAGCAACGGCGAGATGCTAAGCAACTCAGAGAGACCCTGTCTCTACAGAAAAAAACACAAAATAGGGCTGGGGATGTGGCTCAGCAGTCGATTACCCCTGAGTTCAATCTCCAGTATCAAAAAAAAAAAAAAATAGAGTGTATTGCATAACTTTCACGTGTTTAAGTGCTTACTCTCTTTTTGTCTACTATTGATTTCAATTTCCTTTTGCTATTATCTGATAAAATGCAAGATATTATACTGATTCTTCTTTCTGTATTTGCAAAGATGTATTTTGTCATCGAATATATAGTCTGTTTTGGAGAAGGTTCCATGATGAGAAACTGAGAAGAAAGTGAACTCATCTATTGTTTGATAAAATACTCTGTAAATGGATGTTAGATTCATTTGTTTTTATAGTGAGATTTTTTTTTATGTCTGAAATGTCTTTATTGACTATATGTCTGGAGGACATACATATTGGTGAGAAAAGTGTGTTGAAATCACTCTATTACTGTACTGGTGTCTGAGTTTGTATGTCCAGTAGTGTTGGATTTATGTAATTAGGTATACCAATATTTGGGACATCAATATTTACTATTGTAATTTCTTCTTGTACAATAGTTACCTATACCAGTATGAAGTGAACTTCTTTGTATCTTCTGATTAATTTTTGCTTGAACTCTATTTTGTTGGATATAAAAATAGTTACTCTTGTTGTTTGCAGGCTCCATTTCCATAAGATATTCTTTTTATCCTTTAACTTATAGCCTGTGGATATTTTTGTCCATGAGATAAGTCTCTTGGAAACAGCATGTGGTTGAGTCTTATCTTTAATCCAATTTGTAAGTCTAAGTTTTTAAATTGGAGAATAGAGACCATGTACATTCACAATTTTTATGGAGAGTTTTTCATTATTTCCTGCCCCTTTGATATGTTTCATATATTGAATTCAATCTTAATTTCCATTTGTTTAACTGCACTGTTAGTGGTCTTAATACATTTGGGGATTTGGAAGTTGAAACAGGAGGATACAGATAACATGAATGGGCCAATGTCAAGCAGTGATTTTGAAGAAGCAAGTAAAGAAACCTTCATACAAATCCATATTTAACAAAATAAAATTAATCCTGTATGTCTCACCCTTCACAAAACTCAATTCAAAGTGGATCAAAGACTTAGGCACTAGAACAGAGACTCTGTGCCTAACAAGGAAAAGCAGGCCCCAATCTTCACCGTGTTGGCTTAGGAACTGACTTCCTTAACAAAAGTCCTAAAGTGTAAAAAGTAAAATCAAGAATCAATAAATTGGATGGATTCAAACTAAAAAGCTTTTTCTCAGAAAAGGAAACAATAATGTGAAACAAGAGCCTTCAGAATAGGAGAAAAGCTTTACAACATGCACCTCAGATAGAGCATTAATCTCCAGGATATATAAAGAACACTAAAATCTCAACACTAAAACAAAAACAAAAGCAAAAAATCAATCAGTAAATGGGCTAAGGAACTGAACAGACATTTCAGAGAAGATATACAATTCATCAACAAATATATGAAATAATGTTCAACACCTCTAGTATTAGAGAAATGCATATCAAAACTACTCTAAGATTTCATCTCATACCACTCAGAATGGCAATTATTAAGAATACAAGCAACAATAATTATCGGCGAGGATGTGGGGGAAAAGATACATTCATACATTGCTGGTGGGACTGCATATTGGTGCAACGACTATGGAAAGCAGTATGGAGATTCCTCAGAAAACTTGGAATGGAACCACCATTTGACCCAGTTATCCTACTCCTGGGTTTATACCCAAATGACTTAAAATAATCAGCATACTACTGTGACATAGACACATCAATGTTTATAGCAGCTCAATTCAGAGTAGCCATGGAACCAACCTAGGTGCCCTTCAACAAATGAACAGATAAAGAAAATGTGGTATGTATGCACAATGAAATACTATTCATGCTTAAAGAAGAATGAGATGATGGCATTTGCCAGTAAATGGATGAAACTGGAGAGTATCATGCTAAGCAAAATAAGCCAATACCCAAAAAACAAAGGTCAAATGTTCTCTCTGATATGTGGATGCTAATTCCAAGTAGGGGGTGCTAGGGAAGAATATAGTTACTTTAGATTAGGCAGAGGGGAGAAAAGGGAGGGGAGGACATATGGGTGCAGGAAGTACAGTAGAATGAATCTGACATTATTACCATATGTGCATATATGACTACACGAGGGGTCTAATCCTACACCATACACAACCAGAATGAGAAGTTATGCTCCATTTATGTATGATGTGTCAAAGTGCATTCTACTGTCATGTATAACTAATTAGAACCAAAAAACAAGCTACAAAATGGGCGCGGTGACACAGGTCTGTAATCCCAGTAGCTCGGGAGGCTGAAGCAGGAGGATCAAGATTTCAAAGCCAGGCTCAGCAAAAGCAAGGTGCTAAGCAACTCAGTCTCACTGTCCATAAATAAAATACAAAATGGGGCTGGGGATGTGGCTCAGTGGTCGAATGCCCCTAAGTTTGATCCCTAGTACCCACTCTCCAAGAAAAAGGTACAAGGAAAAGCCAAGGAACAGGTAGATTTTCAACTGACTCTTACTAGATCTTTAAAGAAGAATTATTGCCAATCCTGCTCAAAATACTCAATGAAATAGAAAATGAAAAAAACATTCCCAAATTCATTTTATGAAGAAAAGATAACCAAGATTGCAAAAGCAGATAAGTTATCAAGGGAAATAACTACAGACCAATATCCCTGATGAACATAGATGAAAAAATCATTACTGAAATATTAGCAATCCACCTTCAAAAATACATTAAGAATATGCATCATGACCAAGCTTTTTCATTTCAGGGCTCTCAGCCCAGTTCAATAAATGCAAATTAGGCCACCTATGGTGGTGCACACTGGTAATCCCAGTTACTTAGGAAACTGATGCAAGAGGATCACAAGTTTGAGACCAGCCTCAGGAACTTTAGTGAAAACCTCAGTAATTTAGCAAAACCTTCTCTCAAAATAAGAAATAAAGAAGGACTGAGGATGTTGCTCAGTGGTAGAGCACCATGGCTTCAATGTCCAGTACCAAAGAAAATCAAATTAATAAATAGAATTCATGACACAAAGAGAATCAAGGACAAAAATCACATGTTTATATCACTAGGTACAGCAAAACTCTTCAATAAAATCTATCAGCCATTAATATTTAAGACACTGAAGAAAGTAGAGATAGAAGGAACTCAAATCAATACCATAAAGACTGCATGACAACACCAAAGCCAATGTTCTAATGAACAAAACATTTTCCTCTACAATCAGGAACATAACTAAGATATTCATTCTTATGATGCCTATTCAATATTTCTTGAAATTCTAGCCAGAATATTTAGACAAAAGAAGGAAATTAAAGAAATATAAATAGGAACAGAAGAAGTCAAATTATCTCCACTTTTTCTACAATTAGAATACCTAGATAACTCTACCAGAAAACTTTTAGAATTGATAAACAAATTCAGCAATACAGTGGGATACAAAATCAATATTCACAAATTAATAGCTTTCCTATACACCAATAATGAATCCACTGAGAAAAAAATCAAAAAACAATTCCATTCACAATAGCTGCAAAATGTATACATAGGAATAAATCTAACTGATTAGGTAAAAGACCTCCACAATAGAAGTTGTAAACACCAAATAAGGAAGACCTTAGAAAATCTAAAGACTTCCCATGTTCTTGCATTAGGAGGATTAATACTGTCAAAATGTCCTTATATCAAAAGCATTGTACAGACACACATTTCTATCAAAATACTGATGACTGTCTTTACACAACTAGGAAAAACACTCTTAAAATTAATCAGAAGAATAAGAGAACCAAAATAGCCAAAGCAATTCTGAACAATAAAAGCAGTACTGGAGGCATAACAATACCATATCTCAATTTTACTACAGAACTAAAATATCAAAAACAGCATAGTATTGACATAAACAGAGACATGAAGACCTAATGAAATAGAATGGAAGAAAATGTGACAAATCCACACAGATAGTCATCTGATCTTTGACAAAGTTTTCAAAATATTCATTGGAGAAAAGATAGATTTTTTAAACAAATGTTGCCAGGAAAATTAAATATTCTATTTGTAACAATGAAACTAGAGTCCCTACTCTCATCCTTCACAAAAATGATCCCATAGTGGTTCAAATACCTAGGAATTAGACCAGAAACACTGCAACTGCCAGATAAAAATATAAGGTCCACATTTCAACATATTGTTGTCGGCATTCACTTACTTTATAGGACTCATAAGGCTCAAAAAATAAAATCAAGAACCAATACGTGGGATAACATCAAATTTAAAAGATTTTGTAAAATAAAGGGGGAAATGAAGAACATGAAGACAGAGCTTATGGAGTGGGATGAAATTTTGCCAGTTACTCTTCTGAACAAGATATTAATATTCAGAATACATAAAGAACTTAAAAAACTTATTACACACAAAAAGACTATAAGTAACTCAATCAATATATGGATAAATGATCTAAGAAATATTTGTCAAAAGAAGAAAAACATCTCATTTCACCATCTTTCCCTTGTCACAACTTTTCATTGATTATGTTGTACATACAAATATTTTGCATAAGAATAAAGACAACTTTTGTCCTCCTTCCAAATAAAAAGAAGAACAACAAAGAGTTCAATTATATAAAGAAATGTTCAACATCCTTAGCAATCAAATAAATGCAATTGACACTATATTGAGATTTCATCTTACTTCAGTTAGAGTGGCAATCATCAAGATTATAAATAACAATAAATATGGCAAGGAAGAGAGGGGAAATGTACACTTACATACACTGTTGGTGGGACTACAAATTATTACAACCACCGTGCAATTCAGTTGGAGTTTCCTCAAAACGTAGGAGTGGAACCACAATATGACCTAGCTATTCACCTCTTCAGTATTTATCTAAAAGAACTGAAATCAGCACACCATATTGAGAAATACATACCAATGTTTATAGCAACTGAGTTCACAATAGCCAAATTATGGAACTGGCCTAGATATCTGTCAACATAGAAATGGGTATGCATGTGATACATATATACAATGGAGTTTTACTTAGCCATAAAGAAGAATGAAATGACACCATTTACTGGCAAACAGATATAACTAGAGAACAACATGCTAAGTTGGAGAAAAAATTAATAAAAAACATATCACAAGAATAGAGGGGGGGGACAAATAGAGTAGAGGAAAGAGATTGAGTGCAAGAGGAGCAAAAATGCATGGGATAGTCCTCGGGGATTAAATCAACCAAGTTATATTGTATGTGTGTATGAATATACAACAATTAATCCCACTTTTCTACATAGGTATGATGCACTAATTAAGAAAATAGTATGAGAGACCAGTAGGGTAAAGCATGGGAAATAGGGGAAGAAAAAGGGTGAATGAGATTGACCAAATAATGAATCCCACTACTGTGTATAATAATAGTGTATCATTAGCAACAAAGTTCCCACTTGTAGTCAATTCTACTATCTGTATTAAAGCATGTAAGCAATTCCTAAATGCACTTGAAAACTTAAATGGCTTTTAAAAAGCTTTAATTTTAAAATCATCACAAATATGGCTATATCATATTTAGAAATTAGTATTCAAATTATAAATCTTAGGGCTGGGATTGTGGCTCAGTGGTGGAGCACTTGCCTTACATGCATGGGGCACTGGGTTTGATCCTCAGCACCACATAAAAATAAATAAATAAAGATATTGTGTTCATCTACAATTAAAAAAAATAAATTATAAATCTTAGGCAAAGCAATCGCTGTGAATCTTATGTACAATGATGAGAATTCTCAAATTTAAAGGCATAGATCAATCAGCTGTGTAGAAAACCAAGCATACTAATATGTAATGTTCATCAAACTTACTATGTAGAATCCATTTATACTCATTTTCTTATTTCCTCAACAACCTAAAAGGTAAGATATTACTAAAGAGCCTTTTATCACTCCTAAATGCTTGGGAGACAAAGGATGCACAAGAGTGCCAATACAAAGTCTGGAAACAGCAGAAAACTCAACCAGGGTATGGGGAGCAAAAGTGAAGTAACATGTGGGCCAATGTCTTTGTTATGGTTCATGGGTTTTATCATTTAGGCTTTTCAAAGGAGTTTGAGCAATGGCTTATATAATGAAAGACACACATCATGAGGGCTTATTTATATGACTCTGGCATATCATAAGTGTTATCATAGTCAGCAGCTGTAGGGTGTGTTGGATTTGGGTTAGTGAAACGAAGAATAAGCGCACAATTTGTTTTAGCTTATTTGGGGCACACTTTTCAAAGGTCTCAGTCCATAGACAGCCTGTTCCATTGTCTGGGTCCATGGTGAGACAGCACATCATGAGTAAAGGTCCTGGTAGAGAAAAGCTATACACCTTATGGCACAGTCAGGAAGCAGAGAACGGAGAGAAAGGTGCCATAGGGAAGATGCACACTTCCATGTCATGTCTCCAGCAACGCAAATCCAACTTCCACGCCCCACTTGCTTACAGTTACCACTCAGTATGTTCAAACTAGGATGAACTGATTAGGTTACAGCTCTCGTTATCTAATCATTTTACCTATGAATATTCTTGCACTAACAGGAGATGATTTGGGACACTTCATATCCAAACCATAGCACCATATCACAACCAACCACATGAGACCACTTGTAAATGTGAAGTTTTAATTATACTAAAGATTATGAGGTACAAATGGGTTACAAACTAATAATATCCTAAAAATGAAAGCTGAGGCAGAAACTCTTTCTTTCTTTTTTTTTTTTTTGGTACTGGAGATTGAACTCAGGGGCTCTCGACCACTGAGGCACATCCCCAGCCCTATTTTGTATTTTACATAGAGACAGGGTCTCACTGACTTGCTTAGCACCTCGCCATTGCTGAGGCTGGCTTTGAACTCGCGATTCTCCTGTCTCAGCCTCCCTAAGTGCTGGGATTACAAGCTTGTGCCACCGTGCCCGGCTCAGAAACTCTATTAAATAAACTTATGTCACCATGTTTCTGACATGTTTAGATTATTCAAAATTCTACATAAAATTCACTTTGTCCCTGAAGCTCTTTTGTTGCCTGTCATAACTCCATTGCCTCAAAAACAGAATACTCAATCATGGTGAGTACAATAATAACATAAAATTTTTCCTTTGGCTATCTAAGTACATTTTTTGATATTGATTGCTAGTTTAGGGGATATTTGAGAGAATAGGAGACATTTTCTCAGCAATAAGTTGTCATCATCAATGGGTTGGGTGAATAAAATTTAACTTTGTTTGACATACAAGGGCTGCTTCTTTCTAGAAACAGGGCACCAAAAAGCTCAGGCTACTTTCCTACCAGTGTGTTTTTTCCAAATAAGTCAAGTTATTAAGAAAAAAAATTGGATCCTTGGAGAATAACAAAAATTTATATCCTTGGAGCATAACAATTATCACCATATAAATCATGATTGAAAAAAAATACCTATATACATTTTTCACTGTGTTCTATGTTATCTATTTTCCAGATCCAAGAGAAGCTTTCTGAATTCAACCAAAACATTAAGTATGTATATTTCAGGTATTCTTTCATCTGGCAGAAGCAGATCTGAGTGTAAGTCAAGCATTCAGTGGAAGAAACAACAAATCAAGTTTTACATAGAATCCACTAGGCATTGTTATCAGTGGGCAGAAAAGGCCAGTAACTGATCCACAAATGAATGGGTATCAAGTAGGAAGTTGAGGGTAGAACTTATAAATACACTTAGAGGAGATAAGATGGGAATTAGAGGTAGTAGTCATGTATCAGCACTAAGGTCAAGAGCCTAGTTCCTCGAAAATTATGATTGCTTAAGTGATAACTTGACAACTTTTATTAGGTCAATTACTTTTGCTACTAGAAATAGCCACCAGAAAGCAGACACATGAAAGTTAAATGTATGAGCATACTTTTATTAGACTAGGTCAATTGTGTTTTATTATGTAGAAATTTCCGCTATTCTTAGGGAATTTTTACTTTGATACTGCAATCACCAGGTTCAATTGTACACTTGCCATAACTTGTTCCAATGAATTTGTGGAACATCTATGCACTGAAATGATTGAGATGTAGCAGAAAATAATGGTCCTCTCCCTGCTCAAAAATATAACTTAACTTTTACTAATGACTGAATTTGTAGGTTTAGGTTTTAAAACAAATATTTAGGAGTGCAAAGACAATCAGTTCTTAACAAAGAGGAAGAGTTGGTAAGGCCAGATTGGTTGGAAATAATTTGATAGTAGTGGGGCCCTGGAAGAAAGAGACCCTGAAGGTGAAGGAGTACAAGATAGAGTGAAGAAGGAAAAAAGATAAATTGTAACTCCTTTAGAATTCTATTGGCTGCTCCTACATATTATTCTTTAGTCAAAGCAGCTGCTTTGAAAGGACTGCCAGAAAAAGAGGTCAAGGATGGTTTCCTTATTAACATCGTGGACATAATCATCCAAGAGAAAAATTCTAACTTTGTTCAACTTTTTAAAATAAGCTTACACAATTTTTGACATTCCTTTTATTCAAAGACAACCTTTTACTACATGAAGAACATAAAATGCAACTTTGACTACATCAATGTAGTACAAAGTGAGCAAAAGTCTTAATGATTATACAAATTTCTTGATAAATGAAGACAGTTAATTGGGGTAATTGAGATGAATCACATGAAAAGGATCATTGAGTCCAATTAAGATAACTGTAAAATTGATTAATATCCAATTCATTATGCATGGTGTTGATTCATCCTAACGTCATGGCTAATTTGCTATGGTGATTTCAATAGACAGCTAAATCCTCATATGTTGCTCTGAAATGAGCTATGGAAGTGCATCTTAAAGTTATGTCAACATAGTGTCTAAACCTGTAAGTTAGAGAGTTAAAAATTCATTCATCTTTTTTTCCCATGCTACATTAAATATTTGGGAAATTTTTTTGTATTGGTATGATACGTACTTGTAAAGTACTGAAGATTGAATGCTCTTTAAAGGAAGAAATGAGCATTTTTTGCAATAGAAAACACACTGGACTCAGAGATCTGACTTTTGCCCTAGCCCTGATGGTAATAAATTGAATCACTTTGACAAGCCCCTTAATCTCCTTGAATCTCCATTTCTTTGAGTATTAAACTCACTGCAATCATTCCTGCCTACCAAACTCATAGGGATGTTGTAGTTATCAACTTGCAACAGATAAAAACTATTTAGAAAATTTGAACATGAAGTTTAAATTCAGCTACTCTCACATGTATGTTTAGAATCATACTGATCCAGTCTATTATATGAGAAAAGTACACAGGTAAATGCATTAAATTTTGAGTTCTGCATAGACAAACATAAGTATAAAACTCTAAAAGTAGATTATCTAGACAAAGTAATTTCAAAGATGCTTCAATTTTTGTGTCTCAAAGAAGCAAAAAGTTTTAAGCTTTCACTTACAATTTGACTATCTTTGAATGCTTATTATTACAGTTTAAGAATAAGCAATTACAGATTGGCCAACCCCATACATTCATATCAATGGCAGAAGAATACACATGCAATGCACATATTTCAGTCATTGTGATAATCAAATTTGAGAGGTTTAATTTCTAACACACAGTTTGAATTATACCATTTTTGCTCAAATCCCTTTGATAGTACTTTTGTAATTAAAACACAGAGTCCAAACTCAATGACATTCAAGCTCAACCTGACTTTCCAATTTTATTTCATTGTTATTTCTCCTCACATAGACTGTTCCAATTAGATTGTATTACTTTCATTTATACAAATAGAGTTTTCACTTTTATTGTTCTTATGATTTTGTTCATGCTACTCCCTCCAAATTAAATTTTCTTTTTCCCTAGATGTATTTTATCAGTTCTTTAATTTTATGCTTAAGAATTACATCTTCCATGGAACTCAGTCTTGATCAACCCATCTAAATTGAATTTCTCTTTTCTGAACTCACATAACATTTTGTCCATCTATTTTACCACATTTTGTAGTGTTCTTTAAGTCACATACGTATATGTTTTTCTGGAAGTCTAAAGTATCTACACAGTTCTTCCTAGAAGGGAATTCTATCTCTTCTGTAATTGCATCGTATGCTATAATTGGTACATAACATTGTATACAATAGGTGTCCACTATGTTTTTGTTGTTTGTACAAGTAATTTCTAAGCAAAAACCTGGGAAATCTATGCAATTTTCTAGATTGCTTACAAAAAGGATTGAGTCCCATCCAACACAATAATAGGCATAAGTGCTAATATTCTCATTAAAGAGACTGAAAATATAGCACATAGAAATTAGATAAATGTCAACATGTAGAAACAATTTTAGTAGAAATGAAAACATATGCAAATGAATCATTATATTCATGTGCCTTGAACATGATGCTTTTGACTCTAAAATAAATTAAGTTTCACTATGAAGAGGAGAAAAACTATTTGCTGGCATGATAATTATATGAAGAATTTTAAGAAGGTAAGTAGTGCACAAATGTATGAATACTTCTTGTATCACAGTAGTTAAGTAAAACAGACTCAGTAATAACAGCCATATTTTGTATCCTGCCTTTGCAATTTAACAACTATTTATCCTTATATATATTAAGTAGTCTTAGTTTTCTCATTGGTAAAACGAAGAGACTAGTAGTAACTAAATTATATTATTATTGTATGAATAAACTAAAAATGCTATAATTTTTTCCACAAGGAATACTAATAAGAAATTTTCAGAATTCAGTAAGTTTGATTATGTACAATTCTATACACATAAACACTTGCATTCCAAAAGCAAATCTGCAGACTGAACACCTAGAAAATGTCTGTGTGTTTACAGCTAATGTTCAAAGTCAAAGATTTAATAAACCAGAGCTGATAATTTTGTATCACATTGTATGTTTATTTCCTCTGAATTTTCCATGAGGGGAAATAACCTGATTCTTTATTTAATGTTTAAAGTAATATATGTAGATGATCAAATACTTAAAATGTATATAATTCACTTAATTTTTGATGTCATTTGGTCTCTGATATAAAAGAAATAGTACAGGAAGCATATGAGAATGATACGTCTATGGCTATTGCAAAAGAAATATTCAAGAAAAATAAAATTTTCCTGCTAAGGTTTATGTGCTTTTATTCAGTCCTGATGCTGCAAAACTACAACTCTTCTGAGAACCTAAAATATGTCACATATAAATCAAAACTGTGATGTATAGTATTTAACATGACACCAAATTTCAATTGTACCTTATTCCCTGAATTTAAGTAGTACATAATTTTTAGCCTGCACTCTATGCCAATTGTTTTTCAGAATTTTTAATGTGAGTGATAGGAATGAAAGATGTGGGTCTGCAAAAGGGGAAGAACAATTATTAAAATTATAGACACCAAGAGCTTTTCTTTATTGTTAGGCCTTCACATTGAGTGTTATATCATTTGTTATTAATTCCATCACCTGTGCCAAAAATGAATCTCATTTCATGCATTCAAATGTTTGAGGATAAGGTGCCACAAACCATATGGATCTTGTTTGAAACTCTTCCAAATCATAGATATCCATGTGAAACTGATAAAAGCCAATTTACTTGGTGGTAAGGGAATAGAAGGCTGCTATCCAGTCAAGTCCAAGGAGATCACCATATAGGTTTTCGAAGTACTAAGCTCAGGGGAAATTACTTCATCACAACTTGATCCAGGCCACAGTAATGAAGATTGTGATGTAGCCAGTGTTCAACTATGTTGACTTTACAGTACTGGAATTAATCCATCTGCATTGCAGCTCAATGAAGTCATTTCCAGGCTATAGTGGTTCTGAGGCTGATTTTATCTTTGCAGACCCAGATGCTGAAACACATAATCCTAAGAATTAATGATATTACTGAAAGGCTGTTAACCTTATGATGATAATAGCTGTTTTACATGGATAAGCATGCCAAATTTAGATTGAGATTGTAGTATTCTAAACTGAAGATATATTTTAGTGGCAGTTAGCAAAAGTATCAGTATATATTTTTTGTGTAGAAGAATACATTATGCTAGTGGTTAACTGTTTAATAATGAAGCAAAATTCAAGGATTTTAGTATGTATAAATTTTGTATACAGCTAAAGACAAAATTGTATATTAAGTAACATACATACTCCAATAAATTTCTTACTTTTAATTTTACTTTGTCAACAAATTTGAATTGCAACTACAAGATTGAGATATGATACCATCATAGCTTTTCCAGATCTAGAGCTCTAGTAAAGCTATGATATCTCCTTACTTCTATCTATTTTTCTCCTACACTTTTAATGTACTCTCAAAGTAGCAGCTAAAGGGATTTTGTTAAAATATATCAGACCATATCATATCACTTTCCTGATCAAGACCCATTAATGGTGTCACATGTCACACCAAGGAAACTAAAACCCTTAGAGTGTACGACAATATCTTAAATGACTTTCCATCTCCTTTAATCATTTTCCCTCTGAATTCATCTCCAGTCCTCTTCCTTTGTTCACTGTGCTCTAGACAAACAAGATTCTTTACAATTTCTAGCATATGCTATGGCACATCTTGACTCTTAGTCATTACTCTTTCTTTTCCCTATGACTGTAAATAATTTTCTTCACAATATTGACATGGTTCACTACCTCATTGCTTGCTTCCATGTCTTTTTTTTTTTTGGTACTGGGGATTGAACTCAGGGGTACTCGGCCACTGAGCCACATCCCCAGACCTATTTTGTGTTTTATGTAGACAGGGTCTCACTGAGTTGCTTAGCGTTGCACCGTTGCTGAGGCTGGCTTTGAATTTGCAATTCTTCTGTCTCAGCCTCCTTAAGTACTAGTTCCATGTCTTTGTTTAAAATCAATGTCAATGAGACCTCCTTGGATCACTCTAAATACATTTCACTTCCATCTCAACATTTCTATCATTCTTCCCTCTTGTATTATTTTCAGAGCCTTTAATATCTTTGAACATTATGAAATATGCATGTTTGTTTGGTCTTCGTAGTTTTTCTACCTTCCAACACTAAATTGCAACTATACAATGTTAAGGATTTTTATCTTTAGTTTTTCATCGCTACATCCTCAAATATAAACCTCTGTCTGGGACACGTAGTCACTCAGTAAATATTTTTTAAAAATAAATTATTGACTTAAATTGAGATTCAGTCATATAAAATAAGTAAAGTTTATTTCACATAATGAAAGTCAATATTTATTTTTATTATCATTCTGAGAGAATTATCTCAATTAGTTTGAACCCACTGGTCCTCAAAGTAGGGTTGAAATAATGAATATAAATATTTCTGAGGTGCTTGTCAAAAATACAAGTTTTGTGGCCTCAAACATACACATTAAATATCTGTAAGTGAAACCCCAGAAAGCTGTTATTAATGCGCATGTTCTTATTCTTTTAAGTACAAAAGTTTGAGAAAAACTTCTCTAAAACTAGCTGAAGTGAGTTACTATAATGGGTTTGGTAACATTTATTTTCTTTAAATCACTATTCCCTTATAATAAAAATAATCCTGAAGTAACCAGGGTACTTACAAAAACCTTAATATGCGTACACAGTTAGCTGTGAACAATTCAAAATGATCAAAGTGATTCTGAGGATAAAAACTCAGCCTTGAACAATTCTACCTACATGTAAGTTGGGCATTTTTAAAAAATTCAAAGATCTGTTCAAAAGACTCTCATGCCTTATATTTGGGAAAAGAGAAACAAAAAATAAATTAATTAAACAAAATAGCTTTTCTCTGCAATACTCAAGAACCAGTATTTTAATATTAAGAACCTTCAAGTTAATGAAAACTTTAAACTTTGAGTGTAATTGCATTTTTTCTCTTTAAGAAAACTTATTAAAGACCCTTAAATGAAAACATAAAATAGTTTTTACTTCACAAGTAACTAAACAAATATTAAAGACTTCAGTAAAATTTCCATAAGTGATATTTTGATTTTTTTTTTTGGTCCTGGGGATTGAACTCAGGGGCTCTCGACCACTGAGCCACATTCCCAGCCCTATTTTGTGTTTTATGTAGAGACAGGGTCTCACTGAGTTGCTTAGCGCCTCGCCATTGCTGAGACTGGCTTTGAACTCATGATTCTCCTGTTTCAGCCTCCCTAAGTGCTGGGATTACAGGCGTGCGCCACCACGCCCTGCGATATTTTGATGTTTTATCCTTAATGATTATTTAGTGAAGAAAAAATGATAAAATTGCCATTTTCTATATTTCGCCTAAATGTTGTTTTTTGTACTCATTCTTTCATCTTGTTTAAAACATGTCATAATATAATCATTCATGTATAAATCATTTTTATAAAATGCATGAGGGATTAGTGAACCAAATTAAGGCAGAAATACTATTAAATATTCAGGTGTAGCTCTAATTTGATTTAGAGTATTGGGCAATCAATTTTAACAAGAGTAACCTGATAAAGCCTCCTGTTTTTCTTTAAGTACTTACTAAATACAAAGTCTAAGTGTTTGCAGAAAATTATATTTAATGATATGAAGCAGACTACCTGTCTTTATTGTTGCCTTTAAGAATTTTGTTTGAATTCAATAAAAACACAATAACAAAATGCAAATAATTTTCTCTCACCTATCACAAAAGCAGATTTTTAAAATATTTTGTATATTAAAAATGAAAAAAATCAATGACAAAAGGATGTAGGATATCTAGTTAAGGAAAAGTGAAATGATTGACATAGTTTGCTATCAAACAAATATAAAACAAAACAAAATAAAATTATCAAATATTAATTTAGGGTTCTGGAAATGGAACAACAACAAACTGAAAAGTACTTTTTATATTAAAAAAAACAGCTGACTTTAGGTAAGATCAGTGGGAGTCTGTGCATTCTTGTATGGTATGTTCCCCATCCTCATGTATCAGGGAGACTGAATATAAAAATCAGCAATTTGCTGCCAAAGAGACTGACTGATTTGGATCAAGGGAGTCTTAGTCCTACTAGTATATGGGAAAAACATACAGTCCTAGCTGCAGGCTGGGGTCTTGGTTAGAGCAAAAGGTAGACGTGAAGATTAGACCAAAATTTAATGGGGAGATCCTGAAATGGTACAAACATCGAGGGGTTCGATTGTCATCTTCCACATCTCTGTTTCTCTACTATCCTTAAATCAAGTACAGTGAAGAACTGAGATGAGATAACAGAAAGTAAAACTAGAGAATACTTGAAAATTGCTGGTAAACTTCCTAAAGTAAACATACACCTGTAAGTAGAGAATGAAAGCTTTACAGATTTAAGAGAAACCTCTAGCCAGTTACAAACTAATCAAAACACTAAAAGATTTATGGGTTATCCCTAGGAATAAAGAGTATAATGAAAAACTGGAATGAAATTTTAAAAATTTAATGGACATATTAATAGATACACAATTCAGGGAGGTAGATTTTATAGATAAAATCCAGGAAAATTAATTACAAAATCAAAATCAAACAGAAACCTTCAAAAGATAAAGCAATCAGGACTAAGAGTTGCTTTAAAGTATTAAATTTTATATCTAGTTTTTTTAATTTCAAGAAATGTCAAAAGAAAAAAATAAGATCAGAAAGCATGACACACACTCAGGAAAATAAGCAGTCAGTGAAAATTATCCCTGAGTGGGACCAGATGTTGAATTTAGGAGATGAATATATCAAAATATATATTATGAATATGTTTAAAAATATGAGCTAACCATTTGTAAAGAACTAAGAAAAATATAAAACAATGAATTTTCAAATATAGGATGTCAGGAAAGAAGTAGAATATATAAAACAACACAATGGAAATTTAAGAGTTGAAAATAATGAATGAAATAAAATTTTTACTCAATATATCAATATTAGGTTTGAAATAGCAGAATAATCAGTGAACTTGAAAATAGGATAATTTTTTTTATAGTCTGAAGAGAGATGAATTAAATTTAAGAGAAATACATCAAGCCCACCAATATATAGCTAAAGGCATTAGCAGAAAGAACACACAGAAGCAAAGTGATAGACAATGTATTGGAAGAAATAATGACCACCCCTTAATAAATTTGATGAAATGCATTAATCTATAAATCAAAAATAGCTACCATAAGCACTATAAAGCATCACTGCCAAACATTTAAAAATTTTAAAAATCTATAAGATAGAAATGACTGAGCACTTAAGAGGAATAACAACATGGTTACTAGAATTTGTCTGATGGATACCATCAGATAAAAGAATGGCTTATTTAAAATACTAAAAATGCAAAGAATTCTACATCAAACAAAACACTTTTTCAAAAATAAAGATAAATGATGGCTGAGAAAAGTTATTGTTAATGGATCTTTAAAAGATCCTTACAAGAAACATAAATAGATATTCTTTCTGTAAAAAGAAAATGACTTTTTATGCTTACTCATCCACAGGAATACACTGAAATTAATAAATATATGTATAAATATAAAATACTACATAATTATATTTTCTATTTTATTTTTATTGTTTTTTCTTAGTTATATATGCAGGAGAATCCATTTTGACATAATTATAAAAGCATGGAGTATATCTTGTTCTAATTCAGTCCCCAGTACTTTCTTAATTACTTTCAATGACATAAGACATTATATAGTAATGATTATAGAATTGTATTCAAGATTTATTATATATGTATGAATATATTATATATATTATTAATTATTATTATTATTAACTATATATATGAAAGAAATAAAACAGAAAAAAGATTCACATCAAGGAATATTGGAATGATGTGGTTATTTTTTATTGTACCAGAATTTACTTACCATCAACCAGAGTTAGACACAGGCAAATTAAAATGTATATTGTAGTTCTTTACAACAACTACTAAAACATCAAGAAGAAATTAAAATGCAATACTAAATATATTTGCTTCACAGAAAATAAGCAAATAAATGAGGAACAGATGAATATAAGATGTGAGAAATATAAAACATGACAATTACAAATCTAAATCCTAAAGATATTTATAATAAATAAATTAACACAAAACCCCAAAGCATTGATTTTAGATTTGATAAAAGAGAGTGATCAAGGGAAAGTAAAATCAGCAGAGTATCAGATTATAAGGCATTAAGGTCTTGGTCCCTCATGGAAATATTAAAAAACAATCACCAGTTGAGATAACTCGATAGAGTACTAGAAATCAAACAATGAACCACAGCAGCAAAATGAATGTTGAATCCAGAAAAAAGGCACATTCAAAATTTTAGTAAATTTCATGATATTTTTACATGATCTCACCCCACATTCTGCATGGTGTGGGGTGGACTTAGGATATGGCAAACTATTTCCTACTCATCTCCTTACAACAAGTGGAAGTAGAGCAGCCCTTATTTATAATAGTATTATAAGTCTATGAACTGCCTAAAGTACTCATCTCCATCTCGCCTAACTCAGGGGGAAAGTGCAGCTCTCTCCTTGTGAAAGCTAAAGGAGAATTTTTGCTCTTTGTTCTTTCATGAGATAGGCATAGCTGCAAGAGAAGATACAGGAAAATAAACATATTATACTTCCAGATCCTAGAGTGACAGAGTCGTGTTATGCCCCAATAGGTCCACACATTGGGAGCGCCAAGAGAGTGGGATCAAATAAGTGGGAAGCTGAGAGAGAGCAAGAAACTATGGGCAGGTCTTTTTATTGGGAGTAAGTATGGAGTAAACAAAAGGCAGAAAGGAGATTGAAGGTACATTTGAATGTCACAAATAACAATCAAGAAAGGACGAGAAGAGAAATTTTTGAGGGAGGTACCAGAGATTGAACTAAGGGGCACTCAACCACAGAGCCACATCCTCAGCCCTATTTTCTTCTTTATTTAGACACGAGGTCTCACTGAGTTGCTTAGCACCTCACTTTTACTGAGGCTGGCTTTGAACTCATGATCCTCCTGCCTCAGCCTCTGGAGTCACTGGGATTACAGGTGTGCTGCAAGGCACCTGGCAAGAAGAGAAATTTTGTGGTAAGACCATCCCTGTTATTTTGGTGCACCTTGTCACCTGTAAAGAGTGTTTGTAGCCTGTTTGTGGGAATGTTGAGACAATCAGAAAATATGAGATTTTAAAACTTAAAATATAATTCATCTGGTGGTGCCTTAATATCATTAACAATACAAATTATAATGGACAACACATATTACTTAGGTTGTGAATATGGTAAAGGTGACTAGGGCAATTAGCTATCTAATGTTACCTCTAATAAGGTGACAACTAGGAATAGTACTATTAAGTGTATGATGAAGATTAGAATCCAGCTTTCAATTAGGAACTCCACACTATGGGAAAAAGACAAAAGGACAGGACACTTACTTCTAGATTTAAGGGATTTCATTGGAAGATTTGATTACACTATAAGAATTTTACCTCTTGGCCAATTCTCATAGTTTTGACTGCACATGTCTACAGTTATTAATATGTATAATAGAAGATACACTGAATGACACAAACCCATTATTCCTGGTGTTATGTTTTAAATGTGAGGTGTCCCCCAAAAGCTCATGTGTGAGACAATGCAAAAGGATTCAGAGGTGAAATTATTGACTTATAAATGAGTATTAACCTAATCAATGCATTTATCTGCTTGGACAGATTAATTGGTTGGTCATTATGGGCACATAGGGTGTGGCTGGAGGAGGTGGGTTACTGTGGGAGTGCCTTTGGGATTTATTTTGTGTCTTGTTGAGCAGAGTAGTCTTTCTTTGGTTCCTGGTTTCATATTGTGAGCTGCTGTCCTCCACCACACCTTCCACCAAAACGTTTGGCCTTTCCTTGGGCCCAGTGCAATGGAACCAGCTGTATATGGACTGAGACCTCTGAAACCATGAGTCCCAAATAAACTTTCTTTTTTGAAAATTGTTCTTGTCAAGTCTTTTGGTCACAGAAACGACAACTACAATAACTGACTAATACGCCTGGATAGTAAATAATCATAATCCAGTCTGTTATCCATTACCATTTAGGCTATAGAATCACGTTTTTTTTTTTACATAAGCGACAATATTTCATGCAGTCTTTGGACATAATTTGAAAGGTTGACTCAAAGATGCCAGTTTGCAATTATGATTTGACAGTTTTTGAAAAATCATAAGCATGAGGGAAATGCTTCATAATATTGAAATGATAAAAATTGTTTTAGACCAGATCCCCTAAGCACAAGAAAGAAAATAAAAAATAGACAAATGAAATTACATAAAACTAAACATCTTCTGCATGATAAAGGAAACAACAGAATGTGGAGACAGATTATAGAAAGAGAGAAAATATTTGCAAACTATATCTTATAATATATTGATATTCAGATTATTTAAGGAACTCCAAAATTTCAATAGCAAACCTCCAAATATCCCAATTAAAAATGGTCAATAGATATAAATAGACATTTCTAAGTAAAGACATACAAATAACCAACAGAAATATTTTAAAATGCTCACCATCACTCATTTCAGGCAAATGCAAACCAAAATCACTATTCATTCAGGGAAATGAGAGCACTTCACTTCAGGAAGAATTACTATTATCAGAAAGCCTAAAGATAACAACTATTGGTGAAAATAAAAATTAAAAGAGCCATTATGCAATACAATATAAAGTTTTCTCAAAAATTAAAAATAGATCTATACTATGATTCAGCATCCCATTTATGTGTATATATTTAAAGGAAATGAAATAAATGTTAAAGAGCTATCTGTATTCCAGTATTCATTGCACAGTAGCCTAGAGATGGAAACAAACTAAATGCCTATCAGCTTATGAATGGACCAATAAAATGTAGTACAAACATACAATGAAATATTACTTAACCATAATAACTAAGTCTTGTCAGTTGCAGCAACCTAGATGGAACAAGAGACCATTATGTTAAGTGAAATATGCCATGTACTGAAAGTCAAGTATTGCATGATTTCATTCATATCAAAATATAAAAAAAGTTCATCTCACAGAAGTTGAGAGTAGAATGGTGGTTACTAGAAGCCAGAGAGAATTGGGAAAGGGGAAAGAGAAAGGAGAGGTTGATCAATGGGTATTAAGTTACAGAGAGATAAGAGCAGTTCTGATGTGGTATTGCACATATGGTTGAAAATTGATAACATGAATATTCTGTACATTACAAAAAGCCATAAGAAAGGATTTTGAAAGTATCTCATAAAGAAATGAAAGATATTAGACATGATAAATATCTTTAACCTGATTTAATAATTATGTAATATATGCTTTTGTCAACATATTACATAATATGCCATTAGTATGTACAATTTTTAAGATTGTTATGTACTAGTTAAAACTAATTTTCAAAAAACCCAGTTAAGTTCAATAGTATATTTTTCACAGGAGAATACATAATTAATTGAAGATGAATATAGATAAATCACAGAATATAATGAACAAACATCCAAAGATGAAAAAATTTGATTATTAGCACATATTGATCATACATGTTAATGGATTTTATTGTAACATTTCCATACACACATATAACATGATTTCCTTATACTCACACTTACTCCTACCCTCTTACCACCCTCTCCTCTTAGTCCCTTTAGCTTTCCTAATTTTCTGGATTTAGGTATATCTGTGGTGATGTCTTCATTTTCATCTCTAAGTTTGTTAATCATGGTCTATTCTCTCTTTATTTTGATTTAGCTAGGCACTTATCCATTTGTTTATTTTTTCAAAGAACCAAGTGTTTGTTTCACTGATACTTTGTATTTTTTCTCAATTTCATTAATTTTGGATCATTTTAAATTATTTCCTCTGTTCTACTGATTTTAGAATTAGTTTTTTCTTCCTTTCTAGAGCATTGACGTGTAAAATATGATTATTTGGGACCTATTTTTTTAATGTAGGAACTCAGTGCTATAAACTTAACTCTTACAATTGCCTTTATATTTTTCCAGAGATTTTGACACATTGTATCATTATTCTCATTTGGTTTCAAGATTAATTTTATCTGTCCAATGATTTTTTTCTGTGATTCATTATTCATTCAAAGGTGTATTATTTAATCTTCAGGTGTTAGGACTTCCAATTTTTATCTTGTTATTTATTTCTAATTTCATTCCATTATTATCTGCTAGTATACATGGAATTATCTCTATTTTTCATTTGCTGAGATATGCTTTGTCACATAAAATATGATCCATTCTAGAGAAAGTTCCATGAGTAGCTAAGAAGAAAGTAAAGTCAGTTTTCATTTGATGAAATATTCTACAGATGTGTTTTAAGTCTATTTGATTAATACTATTTTTTAATTATGAAGAGTCTTTATATAGTTTATGTCTGAATGACCTATCTAATGGTGAGAGAGCTGTGTTGAAATTCCCCAGTGTTATTTTATTGGGGTATATTTGATACTTTTTATTTATAGAGTTTGTTTTAAATACATAGGAACTCTCACTTTAGGGGCATAAATATTTACAATCATTACATCTTCTTGTTGACTGATTCCATTAACCAATGTGAAGTGACCTTCTTTGTTTCTTAAGATTAAGTTTGACTTGAAGTCTACTTTGTCAAATATGAGAGTAGTTACCCTTGCTTGCTTTCAGTTTCATTTGCATGATATATGTTTTCCCATTCTTTCATCTTCAGTCTGTGAATGTATTTAATTAGAGATGAGTCTCATATAAACAACATATGGTTGCATCATTTTTTCTAACCCAATCCGCCAATTTTTGTCTTTCATTTCATGAAGTTGGATCATTTACTTCCAATGTTATTATAAAGGGATGCTTTACATTTTGCCATTTTGACCTCTTTCTGATGCTTACTTCAGGCTTGATTTTCCTTTATTAACTGTTTATTAACTGCTCTTCTAGTGCAATTCATTCCTATGCTGGTTTTTATCTTTCTTTTTCATTTCTTCTTCATGAAATATTTCACTGAGTATATTTTGTATTGTAGATTAAGTGGTAATTAATACATTTATTTTTTGATTATCATAGGAAGTATTTTTTTCATTTCTAATTCTGAATGATAGTCTTGCTGCATATTGTAATCTTGGTTGACATCCACATTCATTCAGGGCTTGGTATATATTATTCCTAGTCCTTAAGGCTCTAAGGTTCTGAACTGAAAAGTCAGTTGAAATCTGAATTGGTTTACCTCAAAAGGTGACCAGCCATTCTTCTCTTGAAGGTTTTCTATCCTTATTCTATATATTAGATATTTTTTTTTGGTAATATGTCTTGGAGAAGATCTTTTTTTGATCTCATATATTTGGAGTCTTCTATGCTTCTTATATTTGGATTTCTATCTCATTCCTAAGATTTAGAAATTTTTAGAATATTACTCCATTGAAAAGATTATTTGCATTTTGGAGACTTCTTCTACCCAATAATTCTTAAATCTGATCTCTTTTTTTTAAAATATTTTTTTAATTGTAGATGGACACAATGTCTTTATTTTATTGCCTTGTATGTGGTGCTGAGGATCGAACCCAGGGCCTCACGCATGTGAGGCAAGCGCTCTACCGCTGAGCTACAATCTCAGCCCTTAAATCTGATCTCTTAATGTTACCCCAGATTTCTTGAATATTCTGGTCATGATATCTTAACATATTTTTATTTTCAAGATTATATACTTTTTCTTCAAGGCCTCAAATTTATCTTCAAAGTGATGATAATGTTTCTATTGGATTTTTAATTGGATTTACTGAGTATTTAATTCCCAGCATTTCTTTTTGTTTCCTTTTTATAATCTCCATCTCTTTATTAAAATGATCTTTCATGTGCTTAATATTCTCTCTAAATTATTCTTCACCTCTTCTTTTAGTTCATTGCACTTTTTAACTATGAATTTTCTTAATTTTTTCTGCAACATTTCCTCCACTATGGTGTAAATCACATCAATTGGTAAAGTGTTGTGGACTGTATGGGGTGGTCTTTTTAAATACTGTTGTATGTCTTGCTTTTTTTTTTCATGTTGTGTGTATGTCTACCCATCTCTTGGTATCATTATCATGTCTACTTTCATGCTAGGGACTATTCTTTCTATTTAGAACCCAAGACTGGTTGAATATCCATGTATTGATATTTTCACTCAGTTTGTGTCTCCTTCTGTTCCCAGTATCAACACAAGTTTAAGAGAAAGACACTAAAAACTATTTATTACATCACTTCACAGCAAAGGCATGATGTATTAATCTTAGGGGGAAATGAAATCAAAAATTTGTTGATAGTGTTCTACACAGTCCCTCTAAACTAGGCATAGACTTTTAGAAATGTTCTGGAATATATTAAAAGTTAGTTATTTAGGATAATAAAATTTCTATAATATTATATAGGGGTTGAAAATTTGGATAAGAGATAAAACTAAATGAAAAACAAGAAATAAAAGAAATGATAGAAAAGAAAGATATCTATCAAGTTAAAGAGAAGAAAAAAGATGGATGTGGGATTTTATACCATATCAGGGAATGTACTAGGTAAAAGAGGGGTTAAGAGAAGCAAGTGTAATCTTTTGCTATGAAACAAAGATAGAATGATCCCAGTTAATGTATTCAAATATTAGAATAAATACAATCAAATGAGTTGAGGGCAAAATATCAAATATTAAAATAACAGCTATCAAGTCAAAATGAAAAAATATATATATTCAAAATCAAATTTTATATTAGAGCTATTTATAGTATACCAAGCCAAGATGGAGAAAATTCTTATTGAGTCCTACTGGTTTGAATTTTATCAAATTTGGGGCCTCTTCATCTTAGAGTATCCTAGAGGTGCTGGGGCACAGGAAGCACTCCTTTGATTGCTATGGACCTCCCACTAGCCCCTTCTCTGTTCTCATTTGTCAGCCCAGAGGCCTGAGCTTGGATGCTTCTAGGATGCTGTGCTATGTGTGCTCACTTTTCCTATTGTGTGCAGGAGCAGAGGATGCATAGCTCAGAACTGTTGCTCTTAGTGCAAGAGATCACTGTTCACCTACTCCACTCCACATGGCCCTCTTCAAAGTGACATAGAGCTTATTCGTTGTCTGCAAGCTCAGTACCCATGGTTGTGGGTTTTTGTTGTGTGGTCTGTGGTGCAGGTACTTCCCCCCAACTAAGGCAGATTGTCAGGGCACTGTCCATCTGTCCATATGACCATAAAAAAGACAGTCCGTTTGCTTGGGTCTGAGCTCCTACTGCCTGAGATTTTTAACAGTGGGTAAAGCTCCCTTCTGCTGAATTAGACAGAGAAAGCCATCCTGCCAGTTTCCAAACTCCTACCACCCAGACCACAAATATTGTGAGTTTCCCCTACCCTGTCCAGGACTAAAAGAGCTGTCTAGCTTGAGCTATCACTTTCTTTCTCCATGAATCACATGTCTTCTCTCATCTCTGCCAGAGCTTCTATGGAGGTTATATGGAGTGCTGATTAGTTTAGCACTTCCAAGGAGTGGCCAGTTCTTGCATTTGCTCCACCATATTCCCCTTGTACACAAGGAGTGGGAGAGCATTTAAGAAACTTTTGGCTAGTATCAATTCCTCAGAGAGTTCCTTCTAGATGGATGATTGAGACATTGCACTGCACGGGTATTCCCTCTGGTTTTATTTGTTTCTATCTGAAGGTGAGGATATGCAGTGGTGATATAATTTCTACTACAGATGTTGGCCAACTGTGGACTCCACAGAATGGCTGCTGTGCCCAAGAAGGCTTTCCTTCCACAAATTGAATTAAATGGATTGATCTTCAATTACCCTGCTGCTCCTGTTATGCTTTAATTCCATCTAATTTTCTTTCCAGCTATTGTTCAGGGAATGAGGTTATGTGTTTCTTCTTTTTCTCTCTGTTACCCACTCTCCCCAGTTCCGGTTGAGGTTTAAGTGACTCTGTCGTTATGTTCTGCTCCAGTAACCAAACTTCAAATATCTCCAGTTATCAGACTGTCTAGTATTGGGTCATAGCGCATTTATTCTTCACCCATCTCTCTGGTTAGTTGTTCCTTCATTGCCTTCTTTCTATGCTGTGGAGGAGTTGGAGTTTTACACCTAGTTCTGCTTTACCGTCCTTTAGTCTTTTCCTCTTATTTTTCTTCTTCTTCATCTTGTTGTTGTTATTATTATTATTAATATTATTATTATTTTGATATTGAGTATTGAATCCAGGGACACTTTACCACTGAGCCACATCCTCACTTCTTTTTATTTAGCTAGTTATTGTTTTAATTTTGAGAGAAAGTCTCTATAAGTTGCTGAGTGTCTCACTAAGTTGCTGAGACTGGTTTCAAATTTGCAATCATCTTGCCTTAGCCTCCCAAGTTGCTGAGATTAGAGGTGTGCACTACCACACTGGCCTTAGCCTACTGTTCATTAACGATTACTTTATGTGGAGTAAAAATGATCATAGAATGAACGAAAAATGTGAGTCAATTATTAATTGAAAATAAATTACATAGATATTTATGTGATGCAATATGATTTAAAGTAAAACATGACACAAATATATTTGTTGTCAAACTTTGCACATATATTTAAGGCTGATCATGAGTTGACAGCATTTGCATTGTTACTATGGATTTTAAATATCATTTTCAATAATGATGATGGTATTTATATAAAACAGGTACAGAACATACTCCAGAAAAGATGTATTAATTATTTTAAAAATATTATTGAAGAAAATTAACAATATAAAATTTCTTTACAGTTGATATACTAATTTACATTTCTAGCAAATGTGTATCAGGTTCCACCTTCTCACCAGGTTTGATCCACATCCTCACCAGCTTTTTATATCTTTTGTATTTGATAGTACATTCTAATTTGGGTGAGATAATATCTTATGGTTGTTTTGACTTGCACTTCTCTAGTGACTCATGATGTTGAACATTTTTTCACAAACTTTTTGGCCATTTAAATTTCATCTTTTGACAAAGTATCTATACATTTAATTTGTCCACATTATTTTTAATTTCTTATTGCTTCATATATATTGTACATATTAATGCAGTTTGGCATGATGTTCCTGTACATACATACAACATGCACTATTGTACATATTAATGCTGTTCAGCATGATATTCCTGTACATACATACAACATGCACTGTTTGAATTCAATCCAACCTCCTCTGTACCATACACTTTTCCCAGCCTTCATCAATCACTATTCTACATTCAAGTTGACTTTTTACAGATTCCACATATGAGACAGAACATGTTTTATTTGTCTGTGTGCTGATTATTTCACATAACATAATGTTCTCCAGTTTTATTTTTTTTGGATGAATAACATACTATTTTGTATATGCACAATATTTTCTCTATTCATTTATCAGTTGATGTGTACCTAGATGGATTCCATAGTTTAGTAATTATGAAAAACAGAGGGGTATGTTCAGCTTAAAGACTTTATGCTGAATTTTGTTCTTACAGGAACCCAAAAATCCTAAACACATACTTTCACTGTCTTTCAGCCAGTGCTTACTGCATGATGGAAAGTGAACCTGTCAAACCATGACTCCCAAGCAGTTATAAGGAATAGTGAATCTAGGGGTAATCAGCACAGTGGTAGAGAACAGTGGAATCTGCTCTTCCTTTGAGTCTTGTGGTGTGTGAATGCAATGAGAAAAGATTTGGGAAACTGTTCATGCAAGCATAATTAATTTGGGGACAGGAGAATGCAAACTGATTCTGAGCTCTGTGGTGCAAAAAAACAGCTGAGAAGCATTAAGGAGAGATTAATTAGGTAGTCATGATTACATTTGGGATAGAGACTTGGAAATTTGTACTTGGGTGGCAGGTGGCTACAGAAAATCTGCTGTGCACCATCCATCGAGGCTTGTCTGTCACTGCCCAACAAATAGAAATCAAGAGATGCTAGGAGCTCAGATGCCCAGTCGAGATGGATATCTATCTACTCAGTCCTAGGAATATAAGGATTTAAGCACTCTGGAGTACATGTCTCAAATGAAGGTTTACAATTCCATTTAGAACTACTCTCCAGCAACTAGAACCTTCAAATCAATTTTTTTGCCACTTCCAACCCAGGAAGAGCAGCAATCTAATACATCTAGACAAAATTCTAATAGAAAGAAATTCCAGTTTTATCCTTCTGCACTACTAAACACAAGGTGAGACTCACTTAAACTGGCTACAGTTCCAATCAACTCCAGCATGCAGAGTGGCGAAAATCACAAAAGGATATTTGGTTTAATATTACCCAACCTTGACTCCCTGTAAGTGGTGCATAGCTCAAGAAGTAAGGCAAAATAGGAAAATCTTGGATAGGATATAAATACTCAACTTCAGCTACCTCAGTGGAAAATTTAAGCATTTTTATATTAAGAATATTTTTAAATTTTTCTTATCAATATTTTCAGTTGTTGTCCTGACTATATTTGTTGATTGATTCGTATATATAGCTATATACATATGTTTCTAGAGGATTTTTGTCTTTTTTCCTATTTTATGATTTATTTTTCTTTAATTAAGCTTCCCTTTTTCTAAGAAATAGTAAGGTTTTTTGTGTTGTTTTTGTTGTTGCTTTTGGGTTTTTTCTCTTGTTATTTTTATTTTCTTATTTTTATGTTTTTTAGTTTTGTTGCTTGACAAAGAGGATATTGATATTGTTTTGTCATACTTTTTGCTTGATCTATTACTCTTACTCTTCTCAGCTTTTCCTCTATTATCAATTGTTTTTTGTTTTCTCTTCTACTTCTTCTTCCCTCTTTAGGACTTTCATGTACAACCTTTTTTCCACTTTTTCTCCTCTGACCATTTCAATATTTGAACCTTTCTACAACTTCCTTACTTTTAATGAGCTACATCTTTAACATCTTTCCAACTTATCTCGTATATCTCTTTGGGAAGTGAAATAAGGTGGTTCAGAGGTAACTACACTATCATAGAACTCCCTAAGTGAATCAAACAAGCAATTTAGTATCATCAAATTGAATCTACAAAGCTGAGAAAAGTGAACAACTATTGCACTTGAAACAGGTAATCTGAGCTCAGATTAAAATCCTGACTGATACTGGGGAGTAGGGGGTGAGTAACTGAGACCACTCGAAATCATGACAAATCTTGTGAATCCTGAGCCATTTCTTCCAAGTCTAGAAAGGGCTGGAAAATGATCTGACACATTCTAATCTTCTCCATGCAGCATGTGATCTGAAAGTCCAAGAAAGAGAAGGCATCAAAGCTGTCCAGACAAGAAGAGAGTGAAAACCTTCAGTAAAATTCTACATGTGGACTCCCCTAATAATTTTGATCATTGGGGTCAGACCTGAGAATAAATAAACGGCACAATAATTGAAATACCCAGGAAGAACACACTTACTTTAATAACCTGACCAAAAACAATTGTTTAGTGGACCATTGAAGATCATTACTAATACATATATTTTTGAATTTTTTAATATTTATTCATTCATTAATTCATTTACATTTGTGATATGAGGGATTGAACTCAGGGCTTCAAGCATGTTAGGCAAGCTCTCTTCCACTGTGCTATAATCCTCAGCTCTACTAGTAAGGATTTTAACAGATGTATTAGTATAAGGCATTGTTCCAAAGTGGCTGTGAATACTGAGGTCCAGTATCTCTTCTCAACAGGGTTTTAGAGACTGGACATTGTAATGACTTCACATTGAATGGAAATACTTACATTAAGACATTTGCCCAAGCTGGCACAAATGGTAAAGAGACATTTGCTCACTAAATGTTCCCTAACATAAATTAGAAAAAAGAATCATTCCAGGATATGGGGGAAAACACTAACAATATGAAAAGTCAAGGGACAAAGCCACCCTAAATAGCTCACAATGCATGTGACCTCACGAAAATTACAGGAGATAAAATGACAGAAAAATATTGTAGAGAGTTGTTGATTAAAATGTTCAATAAACTAAAAGAAGATATAAGAAAAGAACTAAGAACATTCAGGAAGTGAAAGAACATTTTATCAAAGAGATAGAGATTCTGGAAAAGAACTAAATGAAAATTCTATATATGAAAGAGTAGATAAATCAAATTTAAAATTTATTTGAAAGCATCATCAAAACATTAGAATCATTTGAAGATAGATTATCAGGCCTTGAAGACAAAGTATAAAACCTTGAAAATAACAATAATGAAAAGATGTTAAGAGAACATGACTAGTATATTCAAGAAATCTGGAACATTAAGAGACTAAATCTAAAAATTATCAGTGTACACGAAGGAACTAAAATAAAAACTAAAGGAATGAGTAAATTTTGAAATAATATCAAAAAAATTTTCAAACGTGCTAGTCACTGAGGCACACACCTATAATTACAGTGGCTCAGGAAGCTTAGGTAAGAGGATCAGGAGTTCAAAGCCAGCCTCAGCAAAAGCGAGGCACTAAGCAACTCAGTGAGACCTGGTCTCTAAATAAGTTACAAAATAGGGTGGGGGCTAGGGATATAGCTCAGTTGGTTAAGTACTTACCTAGCATGCACAAGGCCCTGGGTTCAATCACTACAAAAAAAAAAAAAAAACATGTAAGGCTGGGGCTCAGTGGACGAGTGCACCTGAACTCAATCCATGGTGCCCCTCCAAATTCTTTTTTCAAACGTTAGCAATGAGCTACAAATTCAAATACAAGAAGCACTTAAAAATGCAAATAAACAAGATTTGAAAAATTCTCCCAAGACACATAATTAAAATGTCTTAAAAGAATAAGAATTTTAAAAGTCACAAGAGAAAAATGGGCAGTCATATTTAGAGGTAAACCAATTAAAATTTGTACTGATTTCTAATTACAGATCCTAAAAATCAGGAGGACTTGAAATAATATATACCAATCCCTTAAAGATAACAAATTCCAACCATGGTTGTTATATCCAGCAAAACACAGTGAATTTTGGGCTGTGATTATGGCACAGTGATAGCGTGCTCACCTAGCACACGTGAGGCACTGGGTTTGATCCTCAGTACCACATAAAAATAAAATAAAGAAGCTGGGTGCAGTGGCACAAGCCTGTAATCCCAGCACTTTGGGAAGCTGAGACAGGAGAATCACGAGTTCAAAGCCAGCCTCAGCAACGGTGAGGCACTAAGCAACTCAGGGAGACCTTGTCTACATAAAACACAAAAAATATGGCTGGGGATGTGGCTCAGTGGTCTAGTGCCCCTGAGTTCAATCTCCAGTACCTCTCCCCAAAACTAAAAAAATAAAATAAAGATATTCTGTCCACCTACAACTAAAAATAAATATTAAAAAAACACAGTGAATTTTACATTTATGTATATCTATAATGCAGTAATTTAAAAACCTATAAATATATAGAAGAAAGATCACTAGAGTAGTGAGGAAAGAGAACAGGGGGAGGGTAGAGAGAAAAAAACAATGAAGTACTGGGGACCAAGCTGGAAAATATATATCCCATGTTTTTATAAGCATGTCAAAATAAATCCTATATATAGGGTTTATGTATAACTAAAAAGAACTAATAAAAAATTTTAAAAAACCTATCTTTAAGATTGATGATAAATAAAAACTCTCCATGAAAAACAGACACAAAGAATTCTTAACCACTAAACCAGCATTACAAAATATACTCATGTAAAATAAATAAAAGAAAAATATCAAAGCCAACATAAGGATGAAGCACTGGATGAACAGTTAAGTAAAGGAGAATCAAGTCTGGATGAAGCATCAGAAATAAATCAAAATAGCAGGAATAAAAATCATCACTCTATACTAACAATGAATATACATAGTGTAAAATTGCCAATCAAAGGCACAGTTTGTTTAAATGGATCAATAAACAAGACACAATGATATGTTGTTTACAAGAAACTCACATTATAGGCAAAGACATTCAATACTGAAGGCAAAAGAATGAAAAATTATGTACTATGAAAATGAAGACAAAATTCAAGCTGGAATAGCTACTCATATCTGGCAAAGAAGATTTCAAGCAAATATTAATCAGAACAAAGAAGGTCACTTCATAATGGTTAAGGGAATCATCCACCAACATGATATAATAATTGTAAATATTTATGCCTAATGCTAGTGCATCTACATACATAAACCTAACTTTACTTAATGAAAAAATCAAATAGACCTCAATGCAATAATACTGGGTAATTTCATCATGGAAGCTCCACAAAAATATACCATACTTCATGAATCAAAGAAAATCTTAGCAAATACTAAAAACTGACTTAATACTTTGCATTCTTTCGATCATAATACAATGAAACTTGAAATAAAAAACAAGATAAAAAAGAAGCCATTTAACACCTAGAGATTTAATAATACTTTTTTTTCCCCTTTGGTACCGAGGATTGAACTCAGGAGTACTCGACTACTGAGCCACATCCCCAGCCCTATTTTGTGTTTTATGTAGAGACAGGGTCTCACTGAGTTGCTTAGTGCCTCACCCTTCTAAGGCTGGCTTTGAAACTGAGCAATTCTCCGGTCTCAGTCTCCCTAAGTGCCAGGATTAGAGGCATGTGCCACCATGCCTGGTGATTAATAATACACTTTTGAATGAGGAATGAATAACATGATTCTACTAAATGTAGAACCAAAAACTCATCAGAAGACTTCCAGAGATGATAAAAAATATTGCACAAAGTAGCAGGATACAAGATCAACATACAAAAATCAATAGCTTTCCTATATTCCAATAATGTATCTACTGAAAAATAAATCAGGAAATCTATCCTATTTACAATAACCTCCAAAAAATACCTGGGAATTAACATAACCAGGGAGGTAAAATACCTCTACAATAAAAACTATAGGCTCCAGGTTGTGGCTCAGTGGCAGAGTGCTTGCCAGCATGCATGAGACACTGGGTTCAATCCCCAGCACCACATATAAATGAATAAAGAACAGGACGTGGTGGTGCACACCTGTAATTTCAGCACTTTGGGAGGCTGAGACAGGAGAATCGCCAGTTCGAAGCCAGCCTCAGCAACGGTGAGGCACTAAGCAACTCAGTGAGACCCTGTTTCTAAATAAAACACTAAATAGGGCTAGGGATGTGGTTCAGTGGTTGAGTACCCCTGAGTTCAATTCCTGGTACCAAAAATAAACAAACAAACAAACAAAACAAAGGTATTAAAAATGACACCAAAAAAGTATAGAACACTGAAGAAAGAATTTGAAGATATTAGAAGATAAAAAGACTTCCCATGTTCTTGGATATGCAGAATTCATATTAAAATGTCCATACTACCAAAGGCATTGTACAGATTCAATGCAACTTTTATCAAAATAATACTATCATTCTTCACAAACAGAAAAAAGAATGGCTCTAAAATTCATTTGAATAAATTAGAGACCTGATAAAGCAATCCTGATAAAGAAGAGTGATGCTGAAAGTATCACAATACCAGACCTTAAATTATATTACAGAACTATAGCACAAAAACAGCATGATTTTGGCACCAAAGCAGACATGCAGACCAATGAAACAGAATAGAAGACATAGAGACAATCCCACATAGAAAGTGTCAACTGATACTTGACAAAAAAGCCAGAAACATGCATTAGAAATAGCCTTTTAAAAAATGGTCCTGGAAAAACTATATATGCATCTGCAGAATAACAAAACTTGAACCATCTGTCACTCTTCACAAAAATCAACATAAAGTATATCAAAGACCTAGAAATTAGACCAGAAACTCTGCAATTGCTACAAGAAAAGGTAAGCTTCAACACTCCAATGTATTGGTACAGGCACTGACTTCCTTAACCAGACTCCTAAAGTGCAAGAATTAAAACCAATAATCAATACATGGGCTAACATCAAATTAAAGTTTCTTCACAGCAAAAGAAATAATTAAGATTGTGCAGAGAGACACTACACAATGGGATATCTCTGTGACCTTCTCCTCAGAGAATTAATATCTAGAATATATAAAGAACTCAAAAATTTAACATCACCCAAACAAAAAGCCAATAAATAAGTGGGCTAAAGATCTAAAGAGACTTCTCAAAAGAAGAAATACAAATGGCCAACAAATATATATTTTAAAAAGTTTAACATTTCTAGCAATCAGGGAAATGTAGAACAAAATTACATTGAGATTTCATCTCACTCTAGTCAGAAAGGCAACTAATAGAAGTATTAACAAATGTTGGCAATAATATTGGGGAAAATGTAAACTCATATATTGTTCTTGGGGCCGAAAATTACCATAAACATTGGGAAAAGCTGCATAGATATTCCTCATAAAACTAGGAATGTCATCACCATATAACCCAGCTATGACTCTCCTTGCTGTAACAATATAAGGGGGGAAGGAGGGCACACTATGAAAATGGAAGGGAAATCAGTAGAGTAGAGGATGGGTATTGAGGGGGCAGAATGAGCAACAGGAAAAGGAAGAACATTAGAATGAATGAGATCAAACTCTCCATATATATATATATATATATATATATATATATATATATATGAATATACCATATTGATTTTCACCTTTATGTATATAATTCATTAACAAAAAATACTAAAAAATTAAGAACAACCAATAGAGTAGAGGAAAGGGAAGAGTTGGGTGGAGTAGGGAAGTGAAAGGAAAGTACTGGGGTCCAAATTGGAGCAAATTATATTATATTCTATGCTTGTATAATTATGTCAAAATAAACCCCAATATTATGTTTAACAATAGTGCACTAATATCTTTTAAATGTATATATTCTTTATGGTTAATACATTCAAATTCCTCTATTCTTATTATTTTGAATTGTGCAAAAATTGTTTATAATATTATCCATTGTGCTGTGCCATAGAACACCAGTACTTAATCCTCACGTAAACAACAATATAATAACCATGGTTTGACCTCTCTCCTATCCTTCCCCCATTCTCCTCAATCTGTATTAACCACTATTCTTCTCTCAACTATCAATAGATTAATGTACAACTTATTTTTAAATTATTTTACACATCCATTTCAATTTTGGAATAGGCAACTATGGAATACACTAAACAAAGAATTTTATTTAATATTTTATATTAATATCTTAAAATTAATGCCAATTTTATAGAAGCAATAAAAATATGAAATATTTAAAATAACACATAATTTTGAAAATATTTTAGTTTGAACAATGCTGCCTAAATTTACTATATTGTATCTATTAATTCACTCTAATTTGTTGGAAAAAAAGACAGGTTGAGTTTGCTTTCTCTAAAATAAATCTGATTAATGAAATATATGTTATGTGACATCATACTTGTAAATTATGACTCCATGAGAAACATTTCTCAAATCAGGTTATGGTAGAATATTCAGTCTTAAGCTTTAATTTGCTGTTGAAATACCAGCCTGTTAAATAAAGACTGAATCAGTAAATCTGGTGTGAGTTCTGAAATTATTCATTTTAAGACATTTAGAGTTGATGCCCACTCTCATACTCCATGAACCAATCTTGGAACAGCCAGTATATAGAACAGTGGATCACATCCTTGACAATATTTTCAATTAACACAAGATCTTCATAAAATAATTGACTCCATCTGGAATTTCCCTGGACTTTGGAAGTTTCTTTCTTGTAGAAATATTTAAAGTAGTTAAAGGTTCATGACAAAACTGAACAGAAAGAACAGTGTGTTCCCATTTACCTCCATATTCCCATATATTCACAGCCTCCACCCATCAATATCCTACAACAAAGTGGAATATTTTTTTAAATTTTTACAAACTATGACACATAATTACCATCCAAAGGCATACTATATATTACAGTACAATCTTAGTGTTGTACACTCTATGGATTTTGAAAAATGCATTATTATATGTATTCATCATACAAAACCATTTCCCTACCCTAAAAATACTCTGTGGACTGCTCATTCATTCTTATTTCCTCTCAACCCTTGCACATACTAAAATTTTTGCTGTCTACATAATTTTGCCTTATTCAGATTGCCAGGTAACTGAAATCATATGGTAGGGTTAGGTTGGCTTCTTTTGTTCGAGGGCACTCAACCACTGAGTCAAATCCTCAGCCCTATTAAGCATTTTATTTAGATTTAGATTTAGAGACAGGGCCTCAGTGAATTGCTAAGTGTCTTTTTGAACTAGCATTCCTCCTGCCTCAGCCTACAGAGCCTTGAGAATATTGGTGTGCCACCATGCTTGGCTGGCTTCTTTTACTTAAAAATATGCATGGAGATTTCCTCCAAGTTTTCTTCTAGCATGATAGTTTAATTTTAGCACTGGATAATAACCTGTTATTAGTGTATACCAGAGTATATTTGCATATTCACTTATAAAAGGGAATGATTGTTGTTTCTAATTTTGTTAATTATGAATAAAACTGCCATACACATACATGTGAATATTTTTTTGTGAACATAAATGACAATTCATTTGAGTAGAAATCAACAGCACGAATTTTGGATCATATGGTAAGAGTATATCTAATTCCATAAGAAACTTCTAAATTATTTTCCAGTGTGTCTGTATCATTTTGCATTTACATTAGTCATAAATGAAGATTCCAACATAAGAGAAATAGAGGAACACTGGACGCGACATGGGGGAGGCAGGGGGCAGGAAAGGGGAATGGGTATAGTAAAGATGGTTGATAAAAGCCGGGCGCGGTGGCTCACGCCTGTAATCCCAGCACTTTGGGAGGCTGAGACAGGAGAATCGCGAGTTCAAAGCCAGCCTCAGCAATGGCGAGGTGCTAAGCAACTCAGTGAGACCCTGTCTCTACATAAAACACAAAATAGGGCTGAGGATGTGGCTCAGTGGTCGAGTGCCCCTGAGTTCAATCTCCAGTACCAAAAAAAAAAAGATGGTTGATAAAAAAAAATATATATATATATATATATTGTTCATTGAAAGTGCATATAAGGGTGTTTAATATGAAGAATTTAATCTGCTTATAATTTTGTGCAAAGTTAGAAAAATCATGATTGTAACAATTTTTTCTATTTGCCTCAACAAATGTTTTCAGTGAACAGTGTACAGCTTCTGAAAATTTTTTTCTGTTATGTTTGATAACATGCATTAAAATGCAATTTTTGAGAAAAAAAATGAAGATTCCATTGCTCCTTTACCTCACAAATATTTGGTATTAGTGTTTTAGAAACATTCATTCTAATGTGTATGTAGTAATATATCATTGTTGTTTTAATTTGCATTCCCTAATGACATATGATGTTGAGCATCTTTTGTATGCTCATTGACCATCCAATGGTCCGTCTTTTTTAAAGAAGCATCTATTTGAGTATTTTTCCATGTCCTAATGGCTTATTCTTTTTCTCATTATTGAGTTATAGATCTTTTTTGTGTATTTTGTATAACATTTCCTTATCAAACATGTTTTCAATTTTATTATCCCACTTTGTGTGTTGCCTTATTATCTTGACATTAATTTTCACATAGCAAAAGTCTGTTTGCTTTCTTGCTTTCTTTGTGATGCTGGGGGTTAAACCCAGGACTTCATGTATGTGAGAAAATCATTCTACCTGAAGTACACATCCTGTCCAAGCCAAAGTTTTTAATGTTGATAAAGTCCACTTTAGCAATTATTTTTGTCATGTATTATGCCTTTGGAGTTGTATGTGAAATTTTACTACCTTACACCAAGTAATCAAGATTTTCTTCTGGTTTATATTTTGGGAATTTTATAGTTTTGCAATTTACATATAAGTCTATGATCTATGATCCATTAGAGTTAATTTTTTGAAGAATATAATTTATGTAGCTAGATTAAATTTTTGCATGTGGATATATAGTTGTCCTTGCACCATTTGTGGAAAATATAATTTTTATCTATTGTGTTTTCTTTGCTCTTTTGTCTCATATAGGTTGACTATATCTACATGGGTCTATTTTTTAGCTGTTTTTTATGTTCCATTGATCTATGTGTCCACTCTTTGCCAGTGCCACTGTCCTGAACATTATAAATTTACAGTAAGAATTGAAGTCAAATAATGTTAGTATTCTTTGTTCTTTTCCTTCAATATTACATTAGCTATTCTGGATCTTTTGCTTCTCTGCATAAACTTTAGAATAAGATTGCCAATATCCACAACGTGACATGTTGGAATTTTAATAAAAATGTATTAAATGTATAGATAAATCTGGGAAGAACTGACATCTTGGCAATGGAATATATTTTCATTTATTTTGATCTTTACTGATTTCTTTCGTCAGAACTTTATTGTTTTCCTTGTATATTACTTGTACATATTTTATTAGATTTATAAATATGTCACTTTAGGGATACATACATAAATGATATTGGTTTATTTTTTGCTTCCAATTCCATGTGCTAATTCCTATTACATAGTAAATCAATTAACTTTTGTATATTAATTTTATATACTGAAATTTTGCTATAATCACTTATTCCAGCAGGAGTTATGTTTATTCTTTTGACCTGTCTACACGTAACATTATGTCATCTGCAAATAAAGACTTTTTAATTTTTTCTTTCTAATATGTATACATTTTTTCTTTTAATGGTTTTTGTTGATGCATTATAATTATATATAATAGTGAGATTCATTGTGACACATTTATACATGCACATAAAATTTGTTCAATTTCATTCTCCAGTATTTCCTCTCCCCACTTGATATTCTTTCTCTTCTTTACTGGTTTCTCTTCTTTATCATTTGTGTATTATAATTAGACATAGATGTGGGATTCATTGTGATATATATGGACATAGCATAATTTGATCAATTTCATTCCCCAATACATCTTCTTTTTAATTTCCCTAGTTCTCCTTCAATTTCCTTCCCCTACTCTTCTGGTCTCCTTTTATTTTTCTGGGATCTATTGTTTTATTCCTTTTTTTCTCTCTCTAGCTTACACATATGAGAGAAAACATTTGACAGTTTATGGTGAATATGGTTTATTTCACATAGCATGATGTTCTCCAGTTCCATCCATTTACCAAAATGAGATAATTTAATTCTTCTTTATGGCTGAATAAAATGTATCATATTTTAAATTTATTTCCTTGTTCTTGTCTTATACCATCAGGCAGAACTTCCACTATGATGTTGTAAAGCAGTAGTGAAAGGAGACATACTTGTTTCATTCCTGATGTTAATTGGGAAACTTCAAGTTTCTTGGCATGAAATATGATATTAACTATACTTTTATTTTATTTTTTTCTGGTTTTCAGCACTGGCACTAAGATGTCATGTTGGGTCATTGCCACTCAATATTAGCTATAATTTTAATATATACTCTTTATCAAGTTGAAAAACTTTCTCTCTACTCCTAGGGTTTTGTTTGTTTATTTGTTTGTTGGTTCAAGAGATTTAACCCAGGGGAGCTTTACCACTGAGCTACATCTCCAGCCCTTTTTCTTTGTTTTGCTTAGGAAAAGGGTTTCACTAAGTTGCTTAGGGCCTCGATTACTTGCTGAGGCTAGTCTTGAACTTGTGATCCTCCTTTCTCAGCCCCCTGAACCACTAGGATTACAGGCATGGGTCAACATGCCTGGCTCTACTCCTGGTGGTGTAAAATTTTGTTATCATGATGTGTATTAAATTTTGTCAAATGCTTTTTCTATACTCATCAAAATAAATTATGTGGCTTCCTTAGCCTACTGGTGTGATGGAATACGTTGATTCTTAAACGTTGAATCAGATATTATCACTGGGATAAATCCCACTTTGTTACAATGTGCAATTATTTTTATATACTGTTATATTTATATGCTAATATTCTGTTCAGGATGTTTACAGCTATGTTTACAAGAGATATTGGTACATAGCTCTTCTTTCTTTTTAGATATTTGTCTGGTTTTAATATTAAGGTAGTACTGACTCCTAGAATGAGAACTTAGTATGTCCACTTCTTTCTTTTGAAAGAAATTATAGAGAATTGGTATCATTTTCCTCTTAAATGTTTAGAAGAATTCTCTAGTGAACTTACCCAAGTTTTGTGTTTTCTTTTTCTTTTTTTTTTTTGGTACTGGAGATTGAACTCAAGGGTACTCGAGCAGTGAGCCACATCCCCAGCCCTATTTTGTGTTTTATGTAGAGACAGGGTCTCACTGAGTTGCTAGCACCTCGCCATTGCTGAGGCTGGCTTTGAACTCGCGATTCTCCTGTCTCAGCCTCCCTAAGTGCTGGGATTACAAGCTTGAGCCACCGCGCCCGGCTACTATTTTTTTTTTTTTTTTGGTACTGGGGAATGAACTCAGGGGTACTCACCACTGAGCCACATCCCCAGCCCTATTTTGTGTTTTATGTAGAGACAGGGTCTCACTGAGTTGCTTAGCGCCTCGCCATTGCTGAGGCTGGCTTTGAACTCGCGATTCTCCTGTCTCAGCCTCCCTAAGTGCTGGGATTACAGGCTTGAGCCACCGCGCCCGTCTGTGTTTTCTTTTTCCTTGTCAGATTGTCTTTTTATTTCTGTGATTTTTAATATATTGTATCTTTCAAAGAACAGGTCTAACTCATGTGTGTCATCAAATCTTTCAGCATAGAGTTGTTCATAGTTTTCTTCTGTTGTATTTTTCATGTTCATGGGATCTGTAGAGAGTTCTTTTGTCTTTTTCATTTGAGATATTCATAACATGTCTTCTTTTTCCTTAGCCTAGTGTTATAGTTTAGATAAAAAATGTCCCCCAAAATCTCATGTGTGAGACAATGCAAGAATTATTCAGAGGAATAATTGTTGGGTCATGAGAGTTTTATCCTAGTCAGTGGATTAATACTGTTAATTAAATGGGTGGTAACTATTGACTAGAGGAGATAGGTCACTTGAGGTGTGCCTTTGGGGTTTATATTTTGTCATGGCTAAGCAGAACATTCTCTCTCCTTCCTGATTGCCATGTCCTAAACTGTTTTCTTCCACGATTCCCTTCCACCATGATGTTCTGTCTCATCTCAGGCCCAGAGCTATGGAATCAGCCAACCATGGACTGAACCGCTGAAACCATGAACCAAAATAACTTTTTAATCTTTATGTTGTTCCTGTCAGATCTTTTGGTCACATATATGAAAACCGACTAAAACATCTGTCAATAGGTTTATTGATTTTGGTAATTTCTTGAAAGAATCCACTTGAAGTTTCAATATATTTTTGTATTTATTCATTATTCTTTTTCTTTTTCTTTTTTATGTTTTATCAGTGCATTATATTTAGATGTAATAGTGGTATTCATTGTTACATATTCACATATGCATATAATTTCATCCAATTCATTTCTCAGCACTCCACGTTTCCTTCACTCTCCCCACCTCCTGTTTCTCTTCCTTTACTCTTCTGTCCTTCCTTCTACTTGTTTACATATTTTTCATCAGTGCATTATAATTAAACATAAATGTGACTATCATTGTGTTATGTTCATAAAGGCCTACAGCATAATTTTGTCTGTTTTATTCCCCTGCTCTTTCCCTTTCCCTCCATTCCTCCCTCCTCCTTGATTTGCTAACTTTATTATCAACCTTCAGTTGTAATGAGATCTTCCTTTCAATTTATTTTTCTCTTTCTACATTCAGTACAAAAGAGAAAAAAATTGAATCTTGACTCTCAGAATCTGGCTTACTTCACTTAGCATGAGGTTCTCCAGTTCCATCCATTTACCAGAAGTTGACATAGTTTAATTCTTCTTTATGACTGAGTAAAAATCTGTTGCACCTATTTATCACATTTTATTTATCCATGTATCTGTTGACAGACACCTAGACTGGTTTCATAAATTGAGTATTGTGCATTTCACTACTATAAGCACAGAATACACAAATTCCTATAGTATACTGACTTTACATCTTTTAAATAAACATCAAGAAGTAGAATAAATGTGTCATATGGTTATTTCATTCATAGTCCTTTGAGAAATCTCCATATTGAATTCTGTATAATTTGTACTAATTTTTAGTCTCATAAACCATGTATAAGCATTCCTTTATTGCCACATTCTTGCGAGCTTTTATTATTACTTATATTCTTAATTGTTGCAATTCTTACTTGGTTGAGATGAAATATCAGTGTTTTATTTAAAAATTTATATTTCCCTCATTGCTAATGATTGAGATTTTTGTATTTGTTGTCCATTGTTATTTCTTCTTTTGAGAATGCCTGTTTAGTTCATTTTCTTTTTTATTAATTGAATTATTTGTTTTTATGGTGTCAAATGTTATGAGTTCTTTATATTTTCTGACTATTAATTTTCTGTTATAAGAGTGACTAGCTAGGATTTTGTTTCATTCTGTGGGTTATCTACTCACACTCCTGTTTTACAGAAGCTTTTTAATTTTATGTGATCCCACTTACAGATTCTTGGTTTTATTTCTTGGTTTTAGGGATCTATTTTTATCTTCATTTATTTATTCTCTATTTTTATTTCTTTCATTTATTTTGGGATTTTCTTTATTCTTTATTCTTTGTTTTCCAATTCCTGATGTGGAAGTCTGGATTATTAACTGTAGATCTTTCTTTTTTTTATAACCATGTAAATTTCAATGGTATAAATTTCCTTCTAAACATTTATTTTGGTATATCCCACACATGATATATTGCGTTTTTATTTACTTTTAATTGAAATGTTTTAGAATTTATTTTTTTATTATTTCTTTGGCCCATTTAGAAGTTATTTAGATGTTTGTTGCTGAATGTCGGGTATGTTCTGAAGTCTTGTGTCCCTCCACCTTTACAGTTATTCTGATTGTCAACTTGATTAGATTAAGAGTTCTGTAAGAAATGATTAGGATGGAGACATCTGAGTATGTCTATGAATGTGCTTCCAGAGATAATTGGCAAGTGGGACAACAAGCTAATGGGAAAAATCAAATAGGACGAATGCTAGAATGGAACAGATGATGGATGAAGGAGGAAGTTACAACCGATATAAGACCAATTATCGAGCTGGTATATCTATTGCTGCTGAAATTATCTGTGAACATATGAGTCCAGTTTCTTCATTCTTCCAATGTTGACTTTCACCAGCAATTCTCCAGGGAGTTTACAGGAATCAATCTCAGACAGGAGCTTCATATTTGGTACTTGTTGTTTTGAGGTTTCCAGCTTCTTTGAGCAGCTACTGGTTCTTCCATATCATCAGTACAGTTTATAGATAGTTGTTGTTGGACTATCCATCTTCTGATAAAGTAAGTCAATACAAAAAAATCTCCTTTTATATTTATGCAAATATATACCCTGTTGTCTTTTTTCCTCTAGAGAATCCTGACTGATATTGTCTCAAAATTAATATGTTCAAATCCTAACCCCAAGGGTGATTATGATAAGATGTGGGAGTGCTTTAGGATGTGATTAGGTCATGAGTGGTAATTAATAACAGTATAAAAGAAAATGAAAGGACCTCATTTGCCTCTTCCATGTGAAGGCAAAAGGAGGAGTTATCTATGCAAAGGAAGCTCTTACCAGACATTAAGCCTACCAGTGTCTTGGTCAAGACTCTTCAGATACCAATTTTTGAGAAATAAATTTCTGTTGCTTATAATTTATGATGCCATATTTTTACAACTTTATCGAATGAGTAAAGACAGCCCTGCTTTTCCTCGCAGAGACCAAGCAGGCCCAGGACAGCCCCACCAACCCACGTGGAGCACAAGCCTGGGACAACCACTGCCAACCCATCGACCTGCCCAAGGCCTGGGACCCAAGCCCAGGCACAGAACTGCCCATCGCTCTGAGGAACACGCCCACTCTCTACACTGCTGCATCTCAAAAAAGACTGCCCAAAGCCATCATTCGACATACCCTTTCAGCTCCATCTCTAAAAGTGGTTGCTGCCATCTTGGGACACCTCCAACACCATCTCAGGGTACCTCTGCTGCTGCCACCACCATTATTAGTTGAGGCAGCTTATATCTTGGGACACCAACTAGGGGCTAGAAGCTCAACACCAAGGTATTTCAGGTTAGATGCCATCCCCTCACCAACTAGTGATAACAGCCAGGACCTGGACAACCATCACCAAGGTCCCTGTAGGCTTGGATACACAACAAATATCCTTGCTAGGTGTGCTAATAACCAACATCTTGGTACAGAGGCAAGAGAGAGAGCCTTGTACTGGGTCACCTCTTTCTCTCTTTTCTCCTGTTAACAGCCAACTTCTTTTGATTCATAATTCATTCTTCCTATGATCTGATACCTCTATATTCTCAGTCTTACTTCATAAACATCACACAATACACCCCTCTGTTTCTCTCTTTGTTCACCATTAGAATCTGTAGACCCTTTTGCAAATCTAATGTTTATCTTGCAGATAATAATTGAATACATCATTTATGTTTATTGGGACAAGATTGTAATCATCTAAACAGGAACTATTTAGTTTAAGGTTGTATATCATTTGCATTTGATGTTGTTAATATTGATATACCCCTTAAACTCAAGACATCAGTAACCTGCAGGGACACTATAAGACTATAGGGTAGAAACTCTAATACTTTGGATCTGCACTGCTGGAGGGGAAGACACATGCAAAGCATGAAAAGACAAGGGAAAAAAGTGTCCCAAACAAACCAAGATGATACAATAATAAAATCCATTGACAGCACAGTAGATGAAATGTCAGAGGAGTTCAGAGTGTACATAATTAAAATGATCTGCAAATAAAACAATAATATAAGAGAGCAAACACAGTCAACAATTGATCACTTCAACAAAGAGGTAAGAGAGTAAATATAGGTAGTAAAAGATTACATCAAAAAAGAGAGATTCCAAACAAAAACCAAACAGAAGTCCTTGAAATAAAAGAAACAATAAACCAAATAGAAAACTCAATATAAAGTATCACAAACAGACTAAATCACCTGGAAGACAGAGCCTCAGACAATGAAGACAACATATATACTCTTGAAAATAAATTTGGCCACACAGTGAAGATGATAAGAAACCATGAACAGAACATCCAAGAATTATGGGATAGCATCAAAAGACCAAATCTAATATTTATAAGAATAAGGAAGGCACAGATACAAATCAAAGGAATTCACAATCTCTTAAATGGAATAATATCAGAAAATTTCCCAAATATGAAAAATGAACTGGAAAATAAAATACAAGAGGCTTACAGGACACCAAATGTACACAATTACAAAAGATAGACACCAAGGTATATTAAAATGAAAATGCCTAGCATACAGAATAAGGATAAAATTTTAAAAGCTGCAAGAGAAAAGCTGCAGATTACATATAGGGAAACCAATTTGGATCTCAGCAGATTTTTCAACCCAGATACTCAAAGCTAGGAGATCCTAGATAAACACATACCAAGCACTGAAAGAAAATGGATGCCAACCAAGAATATTATATCCAGCAAAATTAAGCCTCAGATTTGATGATGAAATAAAAACCTTCCATGAAAAACAATTGAAAATTTTGACAAAACAAAAAGCCTGTTCATTGAAAAAATAAATAAAATTAATAAACCCTTAGACACCCTAACAAAAAGGAAAGAGAAAACTCAAATTACTAAAATTTGTGCTGAAAAAGGAAATATCACATTAGATACTACTGAAATAGAGAAGATAATTAGAAACTATTTTGAAAATTTATACTCCAATAAAATATAAAATATCAATGACACTGACAAATTACTTGAGAAATATGATCTGCCAAAACTGAATCAGGATGACATACACAATTTAAACAGATCAAGTTTGGGCAAAGAAATAGAAGGGGCCATCAAAAGCCTACCAACCAAGAAAGGCACTTGACTAGATGGATTTTCATCTGAGTTCTACAAGACCTTCAAAGAAGAATTAACATCAATAGTCCTCAAATTATTCCATAAAATAGAAAATGAGGGAACACTTCCTAACTCATTCTATGAGGCTACAATCATCCTGATACCTAAGCCAGACAAGAACACACACCAAGGAAAGAAAACTTCAGACCAATACCTATGATTAACATAGATGCAAAAATTCTCAATAAAATTCTGGTAAATCACATACAAAACATAATAAAAAGATAGTGCATCATAATCAAGTGGGGTTCATCTCAGGGATGCAAGTTTTGTTAAACATACAGAAATCAATAAATGTAATTCATCATATCAATATACTTAAAGATAAAAGTTATATGATCATTTCAATTGATACATAAAAAGAATTTTATGAATTACAACAAACTTTCATGTTCAGACGCTAGAAAAACTAGGGATAGTAGAAACCTACCTCAACACTGTAAAAGCTATCTATGTATGCTAAGCACAAGGCCAACATTATTCCAAATGGAGAAAAATTGGAAGCATTCCCTCTAAGATCTGGAGTGTGACAGGGATGCCCTCTCTCACCATTCCTATTCAACATAGTCCTTGAAACTCCAGCCAGAGAATTAGACAGACAAAACAAATAAAAGGGATATGAATAGGAAAAAAAAGGACTCAAACTTTCACTATTTGTCAACAACTTGATTCTGTACTTAGAGGATACAAAAAACTCCACCAGAAAACTTCTAGACTTAATAAATGAATTCAGCAAAGTATCAAGATATAAAATCAAACTCATAAATCAAATTCATTTCTATACATCAGTGATGAATCCTCTGAAGGAGAAATTAAGAAAACTGCCCCATTCACAGTAGCCTCAAAAAATAAAACTTGGGAATCAATTGATCAAAATAAGTGAAAGAATTATATAATGAAAAGTACAGAACACCAAGGAAAGACATTGAAGAAGAACTTAGAAGATGTAAACGTCTCCCATGTTCTTGGATAGGAATAATTAATATTGTCAAAATAGCCATACTACCAAAAGCATTATACAGATTTAATGCAATTCCAATTAAAAATCCCAACAACATTCCTTATAGACATAGAAAATCATGAGATGCATTTGGAAAAATAAGAGACCCAGAATAACCAAAGCAAACCTTAGCAAGAAGAGTGAAGCAAGAGGCATCACAATACAAGACCTTGAACTATACAACAGAACTATAGGAACAAAAACAGCCTGGTATTGGCACCAAAATGGACATGTAGACCAATGGTACAAAATAGAAGAAACAGAGACAAACCAACATAAATACAGTTATCTCATACTAGACAAAGGTGCTGAAAACATGCATTGGTGTAAAGATAGCTTCTTCAACAAATGGTATTGGGAAAATTGGAATTCCATATGCAGCAAAATGAAATTAAACCACTATCTGTCACCATGAATGAAACTCAACTCAAAGTGGATCAAGGACCCTGGAATCAGACCAGATATCTTGCATCTAACAGAAGAGAATGTTGGCCAAAATCTTCATCATGTTGGATTAGGTCCTGACTTCCTTAACCAGACTCCTAAAGTATAAGAAATAAAATCAAGAATTAATAAATGTGATACATTCAAACAAAAGCTTCTTTCAGCAAAGAAACAATCAATAATGTGAAGAGAGGGCCCACAGATTGAGAGAATATCTTTAGTACATGCACATAAGATAAAGCACTAATCTCCTGGATGTATAAAGTACACAAAAATCTTTACACCCCAAAAATAAATAACTCAATCAATAAATGGGCTAAGGAACTGAACAGAAACTTCTTGGAAGAACACATACAATCAATCAACAAATATAAAAAAATGTCCAACACTTCTAGTAATTAGAGAAATGCAAATCAAAACTACTCTAAGATTTTATCTCACTCCAGTCAGAGTGGCAATTATCAGGAATACAAACAATTATGAGTGTTGATGAGGATGTGGGGCAAAAGCTACACTCATACTTTGCTAGTGCCACTGCAAATTGGTGCAACCACTATGGAAAGCAGTATGGAGATTCATTAGAAACCTGGGAATGTAACCACCATTTGACGCAGCTAGCCCACTCCTTAGTCTATACCCATAGGACCTAAAATCAGCATGCTACAGTGACACAGCCACATCAATGTTCATAGTAGCTCAATTCACAATAGCTAAACTGTGGAAGTAGATTAGATGCCCTTCAACAGATGAATGGATAAAGAAATTGTGATATATTTACACAATGGAATATTACTCAGCATTAAAAGAGAATAAAATTGTGGCATTTGAAGATAAATGGATGGAGTTGGAGAATATCCTGTTAAGAGAGGTAAGCCAATCCCCAAAAACAAAGGCCGAATATTCTCTCTTTTAAGTGGATATTGATCCATAATGTGGCGGGGGGCATGGGGAGAATGGAGAAACTTTGGGGAAAGGAGAGCAAGGGGAATGGGGGGAACATGAGGGCAAGAAATATGGTGGAATGAGATTGACATCATTTCCCTAGGTACATGTAAGACTGCACATAAAGTGTGACTCTACATTGTGTACAACTAGAGAAATGAAAAGTTGTGCTCTATTTGTGTACAAGGTATCCTGATGCATTCTGCTGTCATGTATAACTAATTAGAACAAATAAAAAAGAAATTAAAGAAAAAAGCAAAAGGACAAGGATGAGGAGGAAGAAGATAAGGAACAAGAAGTTTACAACTGTATAGTGAGATTTTTTTCTACATCATGTTTAAATTCTGAGATTATTTATCCTATATCATTGTTGTGAACTAAGTCCTTTCTCTTATTAAATAATTCTGAAAGTAGATGTTCTTTGCAAAACAAAAAAGGAAAGAATGAGTAAATACTTTTCTCACGTATTTGGCTAACACAATATTTTCAGTGCCTGTGTCAATAGTCTTTTAGCTCAGTTCACCTTCACCTGATGAAACACAATACACCTTTTCCAAACTATCTGTGGCATACCTCAACATCTTTGCAATTGTACACAATGATCACATTCAAGATATTAACATTCTATCTCCAGAAACACAGGTATGACATTACATTAATAGCATCCTCCTGTTCAGTTGGCATTGCATTGTTGTGACCGAAATACCTTTTAAGAACCACCTAGAGGAAGGAAAATTTATTTTGGCTCACAGTCTCAGAGGTTCAGTCCATGCATGGGTGAGTCCATTGCTCTGGGCACAAAGTGAGGCAGCACATGAAGGTGGAAGGATATCGTGGAGAAACTCTGCTCCATTCATGGCAGCCAGAAAGCAGAGACACGGGGAAAGGAAGGAAGGGGCATCAGCAAAGATGGATCCTTAGAAGAGAACACACACAGTGACACATCTCCTCCTGCTATGTCCCACTTGCTTACAGTTACCACCCACTTTATTCAAAGTAGTATGGAATGATTAGGTTACAGATCTCACTATCTAATCATTTCACCTTCAAAAATTCTTGTATAAAAACAGGATCTTTTAGGACACATCATATCCAAACCAAAGCACTCCTCCCTGAGCCTCAAAAGCTCATGTTTATCTTACAATGCAGAATGCATTGTGTTTTTATCTCCAGGAGTCCCATAGTCTTAACAATTCCAATATTGCACAAAAACAGATACTATAACTCTTCCTGTAAGTCTGTATGTAGCCTTTAGGACACATGGCCATGAGACATCCTTACCAATGATCTTGGACAGCCCAGCCCGATCTCTTTTCCCTTGTCAGACTCAGTACATATGGGCTCTTTTTTAGCTTGGCTATCTCCATAACCATAAGCTTTCTTCAGCAGACAATATATTTTACTGGCATCTCCTAATTTCTGATGTGTCCATTCCAGCTTCTACTGTATTTTCACAGCTTTACATATCACTTTTCAAGGACAGCCCACAGAGACTCTGACCATAGTACATTTTCCTGACCTTCCAGACATTCCTTTGAAATCTCAGTGGAAGCTTCCATAAACCATTAACTCCAGTATCCTGCATCCTGGCAGAATCAGCATCACATGGACGATGCCAAAATTCTTGCCAATTCCTGAGATGCTCTCAAGTCATTTTTCCTTTATCTCTGTCCACAATACTTAGCATCCCTTTAGGAACCAAAAAATATTTAACAATCACAACTGCTTTGGTCCCAGATTTACACAGTTTTCTGGCCACACTAGAAATTTTTAAAATCTTTTAACTGTTTTATGCTCTCAATTCTCATAGTCAACCTGGCTAAAAGTTGCTGCCAGTAATATTCATGTCACTGACTGAATGCTGTGCTGCCTTGAAATTTCCTCTGGCAGATAAATTACTTGATCACCTTTAAATTCAGCTTCACGTGTTTCAGGATATGAGGAAAATATATATAGGTTCTTTACCATAATATTACACAAATTACCTTTTGTCCAATTTCCAATTAAGTATTCATTTCCCTCTGAAACTTCATGAGCACAGTCTTTATGTCTCTATTCTGGTCTTCTGAACTCCTACCAGAATCTCTTATTAACTTTACTTACAGCAATCCAAAGTTTCTTCAGTCTCCAGTCCCAATTTTAAATTTTCCAAATTCCTCCTGAAAACCATTTCCAAATGACTCTGAATCATATGGTTAGGTTAGTTACAGCAATGACCCTACTTTTCAGTAGAGTCTGTTTTAGTCAGTTTTGTATTCTTGTGACTTGTCTAATAAGAACCACTTAGATGAGGCAAAGTTTATTTTTGCTCACAGTCTTAGAGATTTAGTTTTTTCAGAGATTCATTGCTCTGGGATTAATGTAAGGCAACACATCATAGTGGAAGAGAGCTGTTCCATTAATGGCTGCCAGAAAGTAGAATGGGGGAGAGTGATAGTGTTGCAGGGAAAATGAACCATTATAGGGTATGCCTATGGTGCCCAACTCCTCCAGCCATGTCCCATCAGCATAAATATACCACATAGTTCATTCAAATTAGGATGGACTGATTAAGTGACATCTCTCACAGTCTAATCTAGTCACCTTCACACATTCCTGAATTAACATTGAAGCTTTTGGGGGACACCTCATATCCAAATCATAATATTCTCCAAACAATTTTATATGGCATACTCATTACACATACATAAGTTCAAAATATTCTAATATTTTATAGATTCTAATGCAACACATTCCTCATTTATAAATTTTATTGCCCAATTAAAATCAACAGACATTCATGTTTGTTTTCTTGGAAACACTCTCATTTTAGAGGCTTTAGCAGTCTCTTCACATGCCTCCTAGTGTCTCTGGACCACTCATAATGGCAATAAGTTGCACCAGGGTTTCTAATGCAAGATGTTGCCTCTAACTTTTATGTTACATACTATTGAAATGAAAATTGACTACTTGCTAGAGTCTCCTGAAAACATTGGTTATCAAAGGCCACAAGCCTCCACCATTAGCTATATACAATGCTTTAGGTCATAAGAAACAATACTCAGCACCTTGACATGGCTATTGAATCCTCCTTTAGTCACAATGGAGCCAAAACTGGGCCCTTTGGTCTTCTCCACCTTCAGGATAGAGTAGCTTTCCTTGTTCTCAGTCCCTTGCCATATTACATGATGCTGGAGGTCACATGTACCCTAGCTAGACCTTTTCCTAGAAAGCTCATTGAAATCAATTGAGTAGAGATGAATAGGTACACATAGACCATGCAAGTGGCACTACTATCATGTGTGATGGAGATCAGTGGAAAGTTACTGCTTTCATCCCTTAAAGATTATCCCTAATAAAGAAAGGGATCCAATAAACAACATCATTTTCCAAGCTCCAGGTAGTCATTTGTGTTGGCCAACAAATGATCCTTTCTTCACATTTGTTATAAAACTTTGGACTCTAGCTTAAACCTTTTTTAATTTCAGGATACAAGAATCTGGAGATCACTTGTCTTGTAAACAGCCAAAATATCAGTCAAAGTAACATGTATCAGGGCTGGGCTGGGGCTCAGTGGTAGAACGCTTCCTTGGCACACATGAGGCACTGGGTTCAATATTCAGTATCACATAAAGATAAAATAAAGTTATTGTGTCCACCTACAACTAAATATACATGTGTATGTGTGTGTGTGTGTGTATTTAAAAATCATATATATATCCACATATACCAAAGCCACAGTACAAAGGATACTTTTCATTCTCTTAATAGTTACAGAGATTACTGGTAATATCCTAAATACAAACAATTTCTTAAAATAGATAATGTTGAATTCTTGGAAGAGACATTCAATAAAACATTCATATCCCTGATAGATTTCAGACTGCTTGTTTAACTGAGAAATATGATTATATCATCAAATAACATGTTTTCAAATTATGGTCAAGAAAATCAACCCCTAAATGTTTATTTATATTGCACAAGTTTTAAATAATCCTAAGAATTTTCAATCTTGTTCCTATCCTATAAAATCTAGAGATCTGATAGCATACTCTATCATATATACCCTCCTGGAATCTATTAACCCTAGACCGTCCCACAAGCCAGGCAGGTACTCTGAGATCCATTTGAATATAAGTTTACACACACACACACACACACATACACACACACAAGAATACCAGAATTATTAACTTGTCAACTGCAGCTATGGAGCATTATTATGATTTGATCTTCATACTACTGCTCACAATCTAGAGGCCAAAACTCTCCACATAGGCCACTGAATCAAGTAAACATTATAAATGCTAAGTCCCATAACTATTTGAATGGTTATACACTTAAAAACTGATACTTCAGTATCACATTCCAGGTGACACCATCCTGGAAGTTCACTGATGGTTATGATACTGCAGTCCCAGACTGCACTATTCAGAGATTACTTCACTTTCTGCCCTGAAATCAATTTCAAACCAGACACAAATCTCTATCCTAGGGATGCCAATGGACTGCCTTTCCTGTAGCATAAATTGCATTCATGGTATTTTTGTTTTCATCAAATAATATTTGAGAATCTTTTACATTTTGAAGCATACTGTCTGCTTAGCTCATGATCCTGGTATACTCTCTAACCTCTGTCACAATATATATCCTATACTCCTGTCTCTAAAAGTAAATGTGAAAGAGGTTACTATTAACTATGTCATTCTAAAAATTAATGGAGATTATTGCTTTACCCAGGCAGCATCTTCCTCATATCTATTAAGCCCTTCACCACCTAGAGAAGAGTATCCAGTTCTCAATACCTCTCACTATCCTCCTACAGTTTTCTTCCATAGTCTACTACTTTGCACCTCTGATTTAGCAAAAACAACCAGTCTTTCAAATTAAGTGTACAGAAATACTACAAATGTTTACATATGCCTTATTAATTTATCAGGTCATGCCATAAAACAAGATAACTGCTAGATCTTCCACCATGATGTAAGCCTATTTCTACCACATTCTTCAACCCTTCAGAGATATTCTTACGGACAACTGAAATTTCAGTCTATTTTCTTGGCTAATGCCATATAAATAGAAGCCTACTTATAGGTTAGATTATAAAGATCCTTTATACCTCTACTTTTGTTCTTCCTTTCTACTCACATAATAAAGAATTTTCTATATTGTTTAAAATAACTTATACCCTACTCCCTAGGAAACTTTGTGGTCATCCCAGAATGTCCTTTATATCATGCAAACAACACAAGATCAATATAAAATTATATTTTATGTGCTAACAATGAACAATTTGGTGATGAAGTTAGCAAATAATTTCACTTGCAATGGCATGAAGAGTAACAAAATATTTGGGAATAAATTTAATAACAAATACCAGACTTGTACACTGAAAGTTACAAATTCATTGATAGAATAAGTTAAAGAAGTTATACATAAATACAAAGATATGCCATGATCACAGAACAAAAGATTGAATATTGCTAAAATGACAGTACTCCCCAAACTCATCCACAGATTCAACACAAAATATTCCAGCTTCCATATTTGCAGAAATTGGAAGCTGATACTAAAGTCACATGAAAATGCAAAGGATGCAAATAAGCCAAAAAAATCTTGAAAATGAGGAATTAAGATGACTCATACTTGGGGCTAGTGATGTGGCTCAGTGGCAGAATGCTTGCCTAGCATGTGTGAGGCACTGAGTTCTATTCTCAGCACCACATACACATAAATGAAGAAAACAAAGGCTCGTCAATGTCTAAATTTTTTTTTAAAAAGATGGCTCATACTTCATAATTTCAAAACTTACTACAAATCTACAAAAATTAAGGCAATATGGTTCTTACATCTGGCTTGATAATATAAATCAGTCAAGTAAAGGTTAAAGTCAAGAAATATAAAAGTGAACAACTGATTTTGATAATTGTCAAATAAATGGGAAAATAATAGTCTTTTCAATAAATAGTAATGTGACAGCTGGACATTCACATATACAAAATTTGAAGTTCAGCTTTTATTTCATAAGACATACATATATATATAAACTCAATATAGGTCATAGAACCAACTCTTATAGCCAAACCAGAAAAATTTTAGAAGAAAGCCTATAAGTAAATCTTCATGACCTTGGAATAGTCAACAGTTTCTTTGATATCCCACCAAAAGCAACGGCAACAAAAACAAAACTGAGAAATCCTTCAAAAACGAAAATTAACACACAAATGCTAAAACAACCAAATAAGTGAGAGAAAATGTTTATAATTATTAAATATGATAATGGTCCAGATATAGTGATGTGCATCTGTAATCTCAGCGACTGGGGAGGCTGAAGCAGAAAAATCAGCCAGTTTGAGGCCATCCTTGGCAATTTAGTGCTACTATCAGTAGCTTGGCAAGACTGTCTCAAAATAAAAATAAAAATAGCTTATTATGTATCTCAGTGTTAAAGAGCACCATGGTTCAATCTCAAGTACCGAACACTCACACACAATAAAAATATCTGATAATGGTCTACAAACCAGAATAAAAAGACTATTTCTAAAATAAAAATTAATAACGAAAATGATCAAATTTTACAAATGGACAATTGTATTCTTACACATTTCTCCAAAGAAGATATATAAATAGCTAAAAATCTCATTAAAGATGCTCAACATATGTAACTAGGGAAATGTAAATCATTAAAAAGATAGCTGTAAACTAAATAAACAACAAAAACAACAAAACAGTGACAACTTTTGGCCAGGATAAAGAGAAATTGGAGCTGTGCATAAAAGGGTTCGCATAGCAAGCTTCAGATTGATATATTTAGAAAGAGTTGCTTTTGCTCTTTTCTGTTGCCTTGAAACTCAGATTTGGGGAGAGTTTCCATTTTCCTAACTGATAAGAGGGATTCAATGTGCCTAAACTGTGCACATGTGGTTTATGTCTAAAACCTGTTTCCCCTCTAAAAGTCTGGAATTTTTGTGTGTGCTAGGCTGTATGTACTTATGTGACTGACTCCTGGTATAATCTCTGGTGTCCTAAATTTAGGCAAGAATTCCTGGTGGACAACATTTCATGTGTGGTGCCATAATTGGATGCTGAAATAATTAAGCATGTTTCCTGGGACTCCATGGGTGAGGATACTTTGAGGGGATTGCATCTGACTTCCTCTAGACATTGCCCTTATGCCTTTTTCCTTTCCTGATCTTGATTTTTATTCCTTTGCCATAATAAATTATATCTGCCAGTAAGACTATAGGTTAAGTCCTATGTGTTCTCCTAGTGATTCATTGAACCTGGATGGTGATGGTGGAATTTTTGAAAATGATCCTGAGTAAGTGTAATATATGAAAAACACTGTTTGGGAAAAAGAAGAATTAAGAGAGTAGGGATGGGGCTAGGGTTGTGGCTCAGTGGCAGAGTGCTTGCCTAGCATGCATGAGGCACGGGGTTCGATCCTCAGCACCACATAAAAATAAAATAAAGATATTCTGTCCATCTACAACTAAAAATAAATATTAAAAAAACAGAGAGTAGGGATGATGAACACTTCCTGTATGGGTGGCTACATAGTACAAAATAGCTGCTAAGCTTCTGTTTATTATGAACATTAAAACTTATGCTTGCCATCTCAGAATGATAGACCCAACTTTAGAAGAATTAGCTTATAGTTGTCTACTTTCAGCTGTGAAAAATCAAGCAAACAATAAAAAAAAAGAAAAAAAAAGCTCAGCCTGTATGATTCCCTTGCTTTTCATTCTCTCTTCCAGGTTGTTGGAGAAAAGGGCTAAACTTTCTTAAAGGGAACTTTGGTTGGGACAAAAGTGTTTCAAACATATGCAACACTCTGCTCTAAGTAGGAGGGGGAAAAGGTTAAATTAGTTGCTAGAGTTGGAACAAAACTTCAAATAAAACAAAGGGAAAAGTAAAAAAGATACTCTTGCAGCTGTTGCAGCAGTACCCCACCCCTCATTGACATTCTGTATGGATCTTTCCTGGCAGCTCTAATATTAACCCTGTAAGTGCTAAATTTACTGATAGGACTTTGGATAAACTTACAATGAAACCAGGAGCAATTTTTAAAAATGACTTTGCATTTTGGGGGTATTGCAACTGGATATATAATATATATTAATACAAATATTATATACTTGTAATTTCATAAACATCAAATAGATGTACCAATGAAAGCCAACTGCAAAGAAAAAATGTTAATGGGACACCACTACCTCTTATCCCTGGTAGGTGGATTAAATTTCAAATTCTTTGAGAATTGGAAACAGAACAAATCTCCATGAGTGATAACCTTTACTTTGGTTTTTTGCCTTATTGAAATTTCTAGTAAAATGCAGATAACATTAAAAATAGGTAATCTTTAGATGTAGATACATGGCTGTTTTTTGTTTTGTTTTATGTTTGTTTTTGTTTTGTCCTGGAGATTGAACTCAGGAGCAATTAACCACTGAGCCACAGCCCCAGCCATTTTTATTTATTCATCTATTTTTATTTTGAGACAGGCTCTCACTATGTTGCTGATATTGGCTTTAAACGTGTGATCCTCCTGCCTCAGCCTTCCAAGCCACAGGGATTATAGACATGCACTACTGTGCACAGTCACTGCTAGGGTTTTTAAAAAACATTTCTTTGTTGCCAATGAGTTCTTGTGAAGTCATATGCCTGAATTTAGAGTCTAATGATTTCCCAACACAATTTCAACTCAGACTGACTAAAGTAAAACTTTAGGAAAGTCTTGCTTGACATTTAGCCTTGGAATATGGCTCTCTGGACCTGTACCATATTGGCTTTCTTTAGTCAAAGAAAAGACTCTGCTTTTTTGGAATATTTAATTAATGGATCATTATTGCCTATACCTGATTCTAAGGTAAACATAAGGCTATCTATGTATTATATTTTATCCTCTGCACATACTATGGTGAGCTGAAAGCAGTCATAATTTTAATGAACAGGACATCAACTCTGGGACATTCACAGATATTGAGATGAACATCTGTGGGTTCATGAATTAGAAAAACATCACAAATGCTAGATGAATTGCTTGGGTCACTTGTAGGTAACCAAAGATAGAGTTTATTTCTTTTTAGAATCATTTGAAACTGAGCTTCTTGCTGATTCAATATTTACTTCTAACAAAAAAGTTGAATATATTCTTCTAATTACTGTTGGAAACTGTCAGATAGAGAAAGGAACGTCACAGGAATTGTGGCCACTCACCCATTCCTGACAGATTGGATACTCGAATGTCTCTTTCGAATGTCTAGATGAACCTACCTTTGACTTGTTAGGTTCAGCTTTCTGGAATAGTTACAGTTTACAAAAATGGACTATGCTTCATTCACCTTTCTCCTGGTACACATATCTTAATAAAACAATTTGATTTTTAAATGCATTTGCTCCCAGAAAGGGATTAATTTATTCTAGGACATGTAGTATATAAAAGACAGGACCAAAGGTTTTAAGATGCAAACCCATTTTGAAATTTTTTGAAACTTTAATATTTTGTCCTGACAAATTCCTAAATATAGCATGTCTTTCTGCTTATGTTGTATAAAATATTTTTTCTATAAAAATGTTTTTGGGATGGAATACATTGATTTTGGAACCAATGAAAACAAAGAATTATTATACCTAAAGAGGAAGAAGGGGAAGACATTAATGATTTTTGTTTTCAAAACTGTTTCTGGAAGCTTTCATTTCTCCCTAAAGAAAGATGCCTGTTGCTGTCTTTCTAAGCTGTTGGGAGTGTTTTAAATTCAAACTGACAGCTTAACCTATACCTGACAGCTTGCTGACTATAAGACAACAGGAGGAAGCCAGGTGTGGTGTTATACTCCTATGTTTCCAGCAACTCAGAAGGCTGAGGCAGGAGGATTACAAGTTCAAAGCCTGCCTCATAAACTTAGTGAGACCCTGTCTCAAATTGAAAATTAAAAAGGGTTGTAGATGTGGCTCAGTGGTTAGGTGTCCCTGAGTTCAATGACTACTAAATCCCCTAAAAAAAGAAGATATAAGGAGATGGTCCCAACTCCTGAATTTGTACACAAAACACCTCCAGATCTTATCCACATATATGAAGTGGATAAACTAATGTCATGGAAAAGCATGATGGACTGCCATCAGGCAATCCCTGAGTTAACCAAGGCCTGAATCAAATCAAATAGACTGGTCTGGGAAACCTAGAATAGGAGACCGCATAATGGGAAGTTACATTGGCCCTATTAGCTTGTACTACATAACTAATGTGTATCCTGTTTTGGCTTCCTTAATAATTATAAACCATTTGTTTTCAGGGGAACCAAGTTCCCTCTTGGATTGTCCTGATAGTATATACTGTGATGCTTCTGCCTTAGCCCTGGACGGCTTTGGGGTCATCTTCAACCTAATGGCTAAAATTGTGTTGTTCCTCAAGCCATGTAAGAAAAAATTAATAATAAACACAAGGAGAAAAACAATTGGATTTCTAAGATAGATCTTTATTTTTTATAGGATTCATTTTTTTCAAATATTTTTTTTTAGTTGTAGATGGACACAATGTCTTTATTTTATTGCTTTGTATGTGGTGCTGAGGATCGAACCCAGGGCCTCACGCATGCGAGGCAAGCGCTCTACCACTGAGCTACAATCCCAGCCCTATAGGATTCATTTTAAATAGCAAACTCCAGACACCTAAAAAGGCATGACTGAAATCAATACTGAGATTGGTTTCACTCTGGTTCATGGCGTAATAGTGATAATTTTGTTGTAAAGATAACTTCTTTGACCAATAAAATGCGTGTTTAAAAAATAGCATAACAGACCTAAGACTGCTATTCTTAGATGGATCTACTTGCAACTCTGTCTCCTACTAATGTCTAGGAATATAGATTTTAATAGGTTTCCCACCATTCCCTAACTGATAAGAGTTGTGTGTTCTACCTAACTATTTTTCATGAATACAGTCTGTTTTATGCTGAATACCTGCTTTCCTTTTGTGAATCTAGAATTTGGGAACATTGTGTGAAGCAGGAGTCTATGTGACTTACATATGGTCAAAACCTTAAACTCCTAGGCTAAGGTGAATTTTTCTGGAATGCAACATTTCACAATCGTCCCAATTGAATGCTGGAAGTATTATTTCTTGTGTGACACCATGAACAAGGAACCTGATGCTTTTGTATAATTTCCCCTGGATTTTGTGACTGCTGACATTTTCATTATATTTTTATTTTATTGCCATAATAAATCATTACATACCTGAGTATGATTATATGTTGAATTCAGTGGTTCCTCATAGCATATCACTGAACAGAGGAGGAGTGTCTTGTAGACTCATGACACAGGAGCCTTTGTACATTTTGGTGACAATGTAAAATAGTACAACCACTTTTGAAAACCATCTGTTATTTCATCAAAATGGCAAAGAACAAGATACTTTATGGTGTAGCAGTTTCACTACTGGATTTATACCTAAGAGAAATAAAAACATACATATATACAAAAACTTCTCCACAACTGTTCATAGCAACATTATTCATAATAGCCAAAGAATAGAAAGAATATAATTTTCCATCAACTTACATAAGAGAATACACAAAATGTATATTGTTAATATGTACATATGAGAGTAGCTTAATGAAACACATTAATTTGTATTGGTAATATGCACTAAAATTATAATAAAGTGTGGTATATTATTTAACAATGAAGTGAATGTATTATTGATACATTATAAATCATGGATGAATCCAATGTTGTGCTAAGTTAAATAAACCCATCAAGAGAGAATGTATTATATAATTTCATTTATATAAAGTGCCCAGAATAGACAATATAGATAAAGAAAGTAGTTACCTAGGGTTGTAGAGGGGAGCAAAGGGAGTGACTGCTAACATGTTTTCTTAATTTTGAGATCTAAATATTCTAAAACAAGTTTGTGTTTGTTGCACTTACATTAGGAATCTACTCAAAACCAATAAAGTTGTGCTTTAAAATGCAATTTTGTGGTATTCAAATTATATTTCAAAAAAATGTTAAAATTTACCCCAAGTAAAATATGTGCATATGATTTAACCCAAGCATGTATAGGAAATTTAGTTTGTAAGTAATAAGTTAAAGAGTTAAGGGGCAATTCAGGAGAGAGAAGCTACACTGATTATAGGAATAGAGATTTTTATATAACAGATTAACAAGTAGGTATAAAATTACTATCAAAGTAACTGAAGAGTAAAAGGGAATGCTACAGTATCACAGGTAGCTAAGTGCAGAATCTTAACAACATCTCTCAAACTGAAAATCAAAGAAAAGAGGTTTAAATTATTAAAACTTGAGAAATTAGAGAAGGGTCCCATGTAGGTAAATTTCAGACGTCTGATAATGTGCTTTTTTCTCTGAGGCTGGGTGGGAAGAGATGGTGAAACTGGTTTTGCAAATGTTAGAGAAACTTCAAAGGGATTCAACTGCTGCTGTGGAATGGAAGAGTTTTGCTAAGGTGATTCTCATAGGAATTGGAAACAGAGAAAAATGAGAGGATTCCTGCTTCTTAATATAACCTTACAAATTTCTTTCCAGTGACCTCATTACCAAACCAAAACAAAATTCCAGCTGGAAGAAAACAAATGTGATTTGAAGAATCTCAGCCCCAGCATCACTAAACTGATTATAGAAGATTGGGCTTGGAGAAGAAAAAATTAGCTTAATAACTGACACATATGGCCTGATGCAAACTTAACTCAAACAGAATTATAATTGACTGCAAAATTCAGAACTAATATACTCCAGAATTCAAAAGCTATTGGCTTAAATTGCTTAATAAATTCAATTGTCTAATGCAGCGTAACAAGTAGATTTTATTTCTGGATATTTTCTAAGATTGCTTTTAGCTTATTTGTCTTATTTTTCATGAGTGTCCTTTTGCATATAGGCTAATGGATTTACTTAAGTTCCACTAAAAACATGATGAAGTTATATTTGTAAGTAATTCTTAAAGCCTATATTTTTTCATGTGTTTTATCTGATCCATGACTTTTTCTACATATTCCAAAACTTGCAAATCAATCAACTTGCAATAAAAGTAGCTTGGAATTGTGGAAATATTTGGCAGAGAATTAAAACTATATATTCTTAAATTTCACTGAATGTAAATCAACTAATTGGTAGTGTACTTAAATTTATAGAGTAAATTTAGGATATAAAGTGGTTTTTAATTATAATTACTAGTATACATCAATTGTACATATTAATGGATTTCTTTTTGACATTTTCATATAATTTCATATAATTTACTTTGATCATATCTACCCTCCTTATTCCCCTTTCTTACCTCCCATCCCCACTCTTGCTGGTGATGCTCTTCTTCCTAAATAGTGTCCACTTACACAGTTACAGGCATCTAGACTGATTCTAAAACTTGACTATTTTAAAAAGTTCAATCATAAACATAGGTATTCAAGTATCTTTGTGGTATGCTGATTTCTAATTCCTATATAGCCTTGAATAGTATAGCTGGATCACATGATAAGTTTTTTTTCTATTTTAGTTTTTGGAGGAATCTCTATACTGATTTCCACAGAGACTGTACTACTTTGCATTCATACTAACCATGTATAAGTATTCCCTCTGTAGTGCAACCTTGCCAATATTTGTTATATTTTTCTTTTCTTGATAATAAACATTCTATCTGGAGTGATATAGAATCTATTTGTAGATTTCATATACATTTCCATGATGGCTAAATATGTTGAGATATTTTTATAGAATTAGTAGACATTTATGCTTTTTTTGAGAAATATAAAGTTCTCATTTGCCCATTTATTGGTTTGAATTTCTTGTTCTTTCAGCATTAAAATTTTGGAGGGGCTGGGGTTACGGCGCAGTGGTAGCGTGCTCGCCTAGCATGCGTGAGGCACTGGGTTCGATCCTCAGCACCATGTAAAAATAAAATAAAGATATTCTGTCTGCCTACAACTAAAAAATAAATATTAAAAAAATTTTGGAGTTCTTTATATATCATGGATATTAATTATCTGTCAGTGAAATAGCTGGTAAATATTTTATCTCATTCTATAGGTTCTCTTGCTACTGTTTCCTTTGCTGTAAAAAAATATTTTTTGGCTTGATGCCATACAATTCATTGTTCCTTGGTATTATTTCCTGAACTACAAGAATCTTATTGATAAACTCACTGCCTACCCTTATATGTTGAAGTGTTTCACCTGTGTTTTCTTCTAGAAGTTGCAGATTTCTGGTTTTATTCACAGACTTTAATCAATTTTGAGTTAACTTTTATATATGATGAGGGATGGGAGTATAGTTTTACTATTTTTATATGTGGAGATCTATTTTTCCTAGAATCATTTGTTAAAAAAGAAAAGAAGAAGTACATAATTTATGTTTGGTGATGATATGATTCCACACACAAAAGATCCTAAAAGTACCATTAGAAGACCATATAACGAATTGAGCAAAGAAATAGAATAAAATATCAACATAAAAAAAATCAGTAGCTTTTCTATGTACCAATAATTAGTTTGGTAAAGCAAAAGTGAGGAAAACAATTCCATTCAAAATAGTTTTAAAACATATAGAAATAATTATAAGAAAGTTAAATAATAAACTTCAGAAACCAGAAAAAGGAAATTAAAGAACACCCAAGAAGTTGAAAAGACCTCCTATATTCATGGATAGGCTGAATCAATATTGTTAAAATAACCATGCTACAATAAGTGGTGTAAAATTTCAGTGCTTTCCCCATCAGATTTCCATGGACATTCTTGTTAGAACTAGAAAAACAATAACACTAAAATCCACATGGAGGAACAAAAAACCCAGAACAGTCTAAGGAATTCAACTGGGAGATTAAGTAGGAAACAAATTAGGTTTTAAATTGAATTTTTCATTATTTTTCTTTTCATATGAGTTTAAAGAACGTATTCAGATGTCATTTTTTATAGTCTTCTGTGTGTCTTTTTATTATCTTCACTCTTATTGTATATATTTATGAAAATTTGTATGTAATAAAATTTATGAAAATTTTATTAATGCATTATAGATATACATAACAATGAGGTCATGTTGACATGATCATAAATGTATGAGCTATCTTTCCTTTTATTTTTAAATTTAATTTATATATTATAAAAATTACTTTCATATTTTTCTTCATTCTCATTTTTATACAGCCCCCTTCTAATTTGTCTTCCTTTGTTTTGTGATTTTTCTTCTTCTTTCTTTCCCCTTCCTTTTAAGTTTTTTCTTTTTCTTTATTTTTCCCTTTTATCTCCTTTTCTGTTTATTTTCTCTATAGTTTACCATTCATTTTTTTATTTTATTGCATAATTCTCAGTTTATTCTGTATTTTTCCTTTTTTACCCTTTGTTATGAGGAGTTATTTAAACATTAAGATGGCAAAATAGAACTAGACAGTGATTCCTGATCTCCTCATAACACAGAAAGTAGACAGAGAAGAAACAGCTGATCTGAGGTGGGTTACCAAATAAATGCTATAAGAACCAATATTACAAATTCTGAGAGCTGGAGAAATTTGAAGAACATTTATTGGAGCAAAAAATAAGCACAGACTTCTCTAATTCCAAACCTGAACCAGGGTTGGGGAAGCGGGTGGGGCAACAGTGAGAGAAACAGAGCAAAATAGGGAGCAGAAAGCACATAAGCTAATCCCCTTAACAATATCTGGAAAGAAAAACAGAGCATATTAAAAGTTGATAGGAACCATGGTGTCCTTGAAGCAAATCAAACAGTTTAAAATAAATGTGAATGGAAAGTCATGCCAGACTCTGCAGCCATATTTTGGAGCCCATAGCTGACCAGTCACCTTTTAAATCATCATGGAATCTTATCACCTCCAGATTGCAACAAATTAAACCAGAGGAAGTATCCATGCAATAGGATGTCTTAAAAATCTGTCTAGAAAAAACTTGTAGAGAGCACTACCAACCCAAAGTCACTGAAACCCTCTTCGTCATCACCAAGAAGAAGCGGCAAGGCAAACCCATCCCAGAGCTCCATGCAACCTCTGTGAAAGCCTAGGAAAAGAAGGAGTGCTCCCTACAGTCCCTGAGGTAGCCCAAGCAAAAATAAAGTGCTCCATGCAGCATCTACAGGACCTCTGGTAGAGACAGAGTAGTTGTCCCCAATTTGTGGAGGCAGGAAATGAGAGTTTCAGACCCATGTAGGAAGGCAGTTTTGGCCCACAGAATAGAATAGGGAAGCTGTCAAGATCACTGCTGCCACTGACCAATGATACCGGGCAGAGGCACCATGGGAAGTTTTCTGAGTTTAAGAACCCTAAAGGGACTGTTAGACTGATTGTTGCTGCAGTTTACATGGGACTCATCCTGGAGGAAAGCTATCTGGATGTACAGCTGCATAGAGAGACTGTCTCTGGATCATAATAGCAGCCAGTGGAAGGCTGGGACTAGAAATTGCCTGAGTTCAAAGAAGCTTAATGGGAAGTTGCCAACATCATTATCACTACCAGTGGGAGATCAGTCAAGGTGGAAAGTTGCCTGGGTCCAAGGCAACAGAAAGTGATGACAGACAGCCTGACCCTTAATCACAACTGTCAAGTGACTAGGCATTGTTTGAACCCTGGCTAGACTTTGCTTCAAGTCAGCAGAGGGAAGCACCATATGCCATGTACAACTTGGAGCAATGGAAGCTAAAACCCAGTTGAACTGGCTAAATCTCTTTTTTTCCCCAAATTTGTCTACTTTTATTTTATTTTTTAATATTTTTATTTGTTCTTATTAGTTATACATAATAAAAAACAGTACCTCAGTGAGCTGGATTGGCCAGCATGGATGCTTCTGCATCACAAATCACCCATGTAGAGCCCACAACCACAGTATATGTGCTTGTGGACAGTGACCAGGCTCTATGACACCTTGAAAATCATTCTACAGAGGGAAACAAGTACACAATGACCCACAGCCATCACAGCAACAGCCCAGAGCCTTACATCCTGAACACTGGCACCCAACAGAAACAACCAACAGACACAACATTGCATCCTCTGAGCATTAAGCCACAGGCCCCTGATCTGATAAACCAGAAGTGGCTGGGGAGGTTCATAGAAAATAAAAGAGTGGCTTCTGTGCTTCAGCACCTTTTGAAGGATCCCAAGCTAAAGAATGATACACATCTTCTAAACATCCTAAATCTTAATAAAATCCCAAACCAAGATTCAACAGAACTTTCTTCACATTTGCATGCTTTATTATGAATAACTCTAACCTAAACTTGAATCATATATATCAAGTCTTTATCTTGATTAATAGATGTTACCCTAATAGCCAAAATTGTACCTTCAATCTATTTGAATACATTTTTCTAATGCTTTAAAGAATTATCAAGGTTTAGATATAAGATATTCCTCAAAGGCTCAAATAACACACAATGCAAGAAAGTGAAATAAATGAGTTATGATAGTACTAAACAAATTAGTGCATTAATGCCCTGAAAGGGATTAACTGAGTGGTAACTATAGGAATGTAGTGTATGGGTGGACGAGGTGGATCCCTGGAAGTGTGCCTTTAGAATATGTATTTTGTCCATGTTGAGAAGAGCTCTCTCTCTTCTACCTGGTGTAATTTTTTGAGTGGATTTTCTCTTTCACATCCTTCTACCATGATGTTCTCTTTCACCTTGGGCCCAGAAAATGGAGCCCATCTATGGACTGAGACCTCTGAGTACCAAATAAACTTTTCCTCCTATAAAATTTTTTTTGTCAGGTTTTTGGTCACAACATCAAAAAATCTGACAAAATAAAAATTGGTAATGAGAGTGTGGTTGTTAATATGACTAACCTGATCATGTAGTTCAGAGCTTTTTGAACTCTTTAGAATTTGTGGGAAAAATTTTGAAATGTTTAGAGAAACAAGCTGGGAAATTTTTGGATTATTATAAATGGAGTTTAATGGGTAATTCTGGTGAGAGCTTAAAAGAACTGAATGCTGATAGCGCTGAGGACACTAAAGACTGGGCTCAAGAGGTTTCAGAGAAAGAGGAGGACTCTATTGGAAATTAGAATACAGGTAATTCATGTTTGGTATGACTAAGAAGTTATCTATGTTTTGCTCATTTTCTTAGACTTTCTGTGAGGCTGAATTTAATGGTGATGGACTTCCTAATCTGGCAAAAGAAATTTCTAGGAAGTATAGCATTCAGGCAGTGGCATAGATGTTGCTGATAACTTTTAGCCAAGTTTATTGTGAGAATAAGGAGTAGAAATCAAAGTGGAAAGATTTGAAAATTTTGCAGTTTAGCCAGAAAAATGTGAGTAAACTAGGGCTAAGGAACTTGTGGCTGTTAAAAACAGTACAGCCACCAATGAAATACTATTACATACCTAAAAACAGCAGAAAAGTTGGCTTGAGGGCATCTCAGGGTTTAACAAGACCACACACATCTCAGGCTCAATGGTGTAATAGCTAAAATACCTCTGAGAAAAGACCATTACAGAACGTTGCTTGCATAAGGGGGCTTAAGAAGATTTTTTTTCATCATGTGCAGCCATGCAGATACCCAGAGACTGCTACATCCTGGTGGTTTGACTACTGGTTGAGATGATGGCAGACATTGTTGTCAACCACGTGGTGCTGTTTCTACAAGATTGTAGGATGCTGGAGTTAGGAGATCATGGAGTTTTCCACCAGGATTTCAAAGTAAGACATGAGAGGTTAGGCAATGTGAAGTAGGATTGTAGTCCCTGCAAGTAGCCCATGAATAGGCCAGGATGTGTGAAGATGTAAAAAAGAGGCCAAAGCTGCAGTGAAGATCTCTGAGATTAAGAATTTCCAGTAACATGGAATGTCTGCTAAAGAAAATTACAGAAACCCAAAAGAGACAATTCAACAGACAGGCCATGTAGCTGCAAATAAAAATGCCATAGGGGCAGAAATATACATGCTTTTTGGAGACAGCTAGATCACCCAGATATAAACTAAGTAAAGTTTCTTAAGAACTAAAAAAATACTATTAAGTATATGTAACACACATTTATAGAATATTTCATCCATCAATCACTGAGTTTACTATCTTCTTGGCAGCACATGGAATATTTTCTTAAACAGACCCCGTTTTTTTAAGCAAGTACAAAAATAGAGGTGATTCTTTACATCCTATCTGATTATAATGAAATAAAATCAGAAATCAGGGACAAGATTAAAAACAGAAACCACTCTAACACCTGGAGATTAAATAATATACTTTGGAATGATATGAAAGAAAGAAACAGCAGAAGAAATTAGTGAAGATTTTTTAAAAAAAATCTTAATAACAAATGAGAATAGTGATATGACATATCAAAACCTCTGAGATAGTAAAAAGGCAGTCAGTTATAAGAACAAACCTTATAACAGAGTCGCTACATTGAAAAAATAGATAAGGCAAGCACAGTGGCACACACTTGTAATTCCAGTGATCTGGTAGACTGAGACAGGAGAATTGCAAGTTCAAATCCAGCCTTAGCAATGTTGTGAGGCTCTAAGTAACTTAGCAAGACCTTGTCTAAAAATAAAACAAATAAATAAATGAAAAGGGTTGGGGATGTTGCTCAGTGTTTAAGTGACACTGGGCTCAATCCCTTGTTTAAAAATGGATAATAAATAGATAATCTCATATTACCCCTCAAGGCCCTAGAAAAAGAACTAGCCAACACCAAATCAGTAGAAGACAGTAAATTATTAAAATAAGAGCTGTAATTAATAGAGAATAAAAATAATACAAAGGATCAAAGAAAAAAAGAGTTTGATTCTTGAAAGGAAAAACGACATTAATAAACCCTTGGCCAAACTAACCAAAAGTGAGAGAAGACCTAAATAAACAAAGTTATAGATGAAAAAGTAGATGGCACCAGAGACACTACTGAAATCCATAGGATTATGAGAAAGTATTTTAAAAATCTACAGTCCAATAAGATAGAAAATCTTCAAGATATTCACAAATTCCCAGAGACATATGACCTACCAAAATAAAACAAGTGGATATACAAAACTTAAACAGATCTATGTCACCTAATGAAATCGAAGCAGCTATGAAAAGCCTTCCAACAGCAACAACAACAACAACACAACTGCTCAAGATCAGGTGGATTCTACAACAAGTTCTGTCAGACCTTTAAAAAAGAACAAACACAGCTGGATGTGGTAGCACACACCTGTAATCCCAGCAGCTCAGGAGGCTGAGGTAAGAGATTCATTAGTTCAAAGCCAGCCTCATCTGTGGTAGCAGAACAACAACAACAAAAAGAACAAACACTATTCCCCTCCTCAAATAATTAAATAAAAAGAAAAAGAGAACATATTTTCAAATTTTTTCTATTAAGCCAGTATTACCCTAATACTAAAAGCAGACAAAGATACATCAAGGAAAGAAAACTTCAGGCAAATATCTCTGATGTACATAGATGGAAAAATTCATAATAAAATATTATCAAACCATATAATATTACACATTGGAAAATACAGTTATCAAGCAAATTTTATCCCAGTGAAGCAAAAGTGTTTAAACATAGGAAAATTAATGTGTAATTCACCACATAGTGCTAAGTACAAAAATCATATTATACCAAAATATGCTGAAAAAAATTTGATGAAGTCCAGTATGCACTTATATTTAAAACAGTAGAAAAAATAGGAATAGAAGAAACTTGCATCATCTTTGTAAAGGCTATATATGACAAAACAAACTCCAACATCATTCTGAATGGAGAAAAACCGAAAATCTTTCCTCTAAAAACACAAAAAAGCAAGTTCGCCCACTGTCACCACTCCAATTTAGCATAATCATTGAAATCAAGAAGATAAATCAGGCAACAGAAGTAAATAAAGGGAATACAAAGAGGAAAAGAAGTCGAATTATCTGTTTGCTGATGATATTATTGTATATTCAGAAGACTCAAAAATGTCAACAGAATTCTAAAGCTGATAAATGAATTCAAGAAATTAGCAGGCTATAAGATCAACACACGTAAATCAATTGCTTTCCTATACTTCAAAATGAATCTGCTGGAAAACAAATTAGGAAAACTATCCCATTTATAGCAAACTCAAAATTAATGTCTGGCAATCTAACAAAGGACATGAAAGACCTCTAAAATGAGAACTGTAGAATAAATCTACTTAAAAGAGTAGATATACAAAATGAAAGTTAAGATAGAAATAAATATTATAAAAAAGCAAAATGACAGAAAATAAGGCATACTTCTCCATCATTACACTGAATGTAAATGGTCTTAAATCTCCAATGAAAAGACCTAGAATGGCATGTTTTATTAAAAACAATGTATACTGTCACAGAAACACAGTTCACTGGCAAAGACATTCATGGACTGAAAGTAGAATGGAAAATAATACTAAAAGCAAATAGAATCTGAAACAGGAAGAATACTTACTCTCATATACCACAAAGGAGATTTCCAAACAAAATTACAAAGAAGAGAGAAAGAAGGTAACTACATATTAGTGAAGAAACCAATCCAGCAAAATGATATAACATTAGTAAATATATAGGCCCTGAATATTAGTGCACCCAACTTCATAAATCAAACACTACTAGACATAAAGGCACACTTATGTGCCAATACAAGAACAGTACAAGGCTTCAAAATGCCTTTCTCACCAATATAGAGTTTATCCAGTTAAAATATCAACAAACATACTACAGACTTAACTATAGTTTAGTTCAAATGGATTTAAAGACATCTATAGAATATTTTATTCTTCAACTGCCAAATACACTTTTTGCAGGTGCTCATGAACATTCTTCAAAATAGTCCATATGTTAGGCAACAAAGTAAGCCTTATCAAATAAAAAAATGAAATGTCATTGCATCTTATCATATTAGAATACTCTTATACATCTACATCAAGAAAATTACAGGCATTATACACAGATAGAATAAAAAGTATAATTTTGAACAATGAGTGTGAAATTTAAGAAGATTGGAGGAAAGTAAAAATTCCTAGAATCAAATAAAAATAGACACAACATGCACAAATCTGTGGGATAGAATGAGATCAATTTAAGTAGTTTATAGCTATGCTTGCTTATAAAAATCATCAGACAGATCTCAAGTAAATAAACTAAGAATACATTTTAATGTCCTAGGCAAACAAAAACAAAATAAGTCTAAAACAATTACAGGTAAGAACTAATAAAAATCAGAGCTGAAAATAATGAAATAGGGAATGAACAGAGTAAAAAGGATCAAGAACATGATTCTCTGAAATTATAAACAATACTAATAAACTTTTCATCAAACCAACCAAAAAAAAAAGAAGAAGAAGAAGGAGGAGGAGGAGAAGAAGCTGGGTGCAGTGTTTCATGCGTGTAGTCCCAGCAACTTGGAAGCCTGAGGCAGGAGGATTGCGAGTTCAAAGCCAGCCTCTGCAACTTAGTTAGGTCCTAAATAACTTAGCAAGACCCTGTCTCAAAATAAAATATTGAAAAAGAAATGGGGATGTGATTCTGTGTGGTTAAGTGCCCCTGGGTTCAATCCCTGATACCAAAAAAAAAAAAAAAGAGAGGTGGAGGTAGAATGCTCAATTTAATAACATTAGAGATGAAAAGGGGTATATTACAACAGATATAAGTGCATTGGGGAATATTTTGAAAATTATTTTCCAACAAATTGGAAATTTTAGAAACAAAGAATAAATTTGTAGATGTATGTAGCCTACCTAAATTAAACCAAGAGGACACAGAAAATCTAAATACATCAGTAGCTGGCATCAGGAATGAAGCAATTTATGTTAAAGACTAACAACATCATCAACAACAAAGCATCAGATAGATTCATACCTAAACTTTGTAACTCTATTAAGATGAACTTAGAAAAATGTTCCATAAATTATTCCATGAAATATAAAATGAAGCAGTGCTTCCAAACTACTTCTACAAAGCCTGTGTCACCCAGCTTCCTAAACCACATAAGGATACATCAAGAAAATAGAATTACAAATACGTTAATCAGCATAGATGTAAAAATCCTTAATAAAATACTTGCAAAATGAATACAGCAACACATTGAATAAGTAATGCACCATCAAGTTAGTTTCATTCCTGGAGTGAGTAGATGGCTGAATGATTGCAAATCAATATATGTAACAAATTACATAAATAGAATAAAGGACAACAATCATATGATCATTTCAATAGATGTAGAAAAAGACTGACAAAATTCAACACCCTTTCCTGATAAATCTCTGAAGATACTAGGAATAGAAGAATCTTACATCAACATAATAAAAGCTATATATAAGAAACCCAATGCCAACATTCATTCATGGTAGAAAGAAAAGGTACTGATCATCAAAAATAAAAGCAATCATCAAAAATACAAATAATAAATGTTGGCAAATTTGTGTGAAATAAAGGTCTCTTATAAAATTTTGATGGAAATGTAAATAGGTAATGCTGCTATGGGAATTAGTACAGCAGTTCTTCATAAGGGCAGAAATGTAACCACAATATGAGCCACTATACCACTTTCCACTACTCGTTATGTATGAAAAAGTATTAAATTTAGAATAGAGTATATATAAAACATACCTATTTCTATCATGGCACAATTTACAATAACCAAGTTATGGAACTAGCCTACCATTCATAAACAGGTGAATGGATAAAGGAAATATGGCATATATACACAATGGATATTTTTTCAGCCATAAAATGGAATGAAATTATGTCATTTTCAGGAAAATGAACAGAATATCATATTAAGTAAAATAATCCAAACTTAGACAAGTATTATATGTTTCCTTTCATATGTGAAAGCTAGAAAATAAACAAAGAATAAAAATAGATATCCCAAAACTAGAAGGGACACACTTGGGGTAGAGAAAGGGAATTAGAGCGAAGAAGGATCAAAAAGTAATGGGAAGTATTGGAGAGTGCAGTTGATCAAATTATGTTATATGCAAGTATGAATATACCAAACTGTAACCCAGTATTTTTTGTAATTATTATGTACCAATACAAAATAAAAATAAAGCAATATTGATAGAGAATTTCCCCAAAATTTATGGTCATAAACAAACCATAGATGCAAGAACTACAATGAACAATAAGCAAAAAAAAAAAAACCTATACTGAGCATATCATATTCAACTACAGAAAATTAAAGACACAGAAAAAAGTCTTAAAAGAAGCTAGAAGAATAAATGCTTAAGAGAAGGATAAATGCCTCCTCAGATAAATAATAAATGAGCAAAATTGTGGCCAATAACACTGCTTCAGAAGTAAAAAGAGTCTTCAATGCTTTCCATATACAAGGTCATGTTGTCTGCAAACAAGAGCAGTTTGAATTCTTTCCCAATGTGTATTTTTTCTTTTGCCAGATTGCTTTGGAAGGAACTTTCAATATTATGTTGAATACAAGTGGCAAAAATGGAAATCCTTGTCTTGTTACAGGTCTTATTGAGAAAGATTTTAGCTTTTAGCTTTTTTCAATTCAGTATAATGTTATGTGTTGGCTTATTATTAATACCCTTTCTGTTTTGTCACATATTGATTCTATATTAGTATGTTCATATTTTTATCATGAATACATATTGAATTTATCAAATCTATTTTCTTCATCTTTTGAAGTGATTATATGGATTTTGTACTTTGTTCTGCTAATGAAGTGCATTACAAATATTAACTTGCATTTGGTGAATTATCCTTTAATTCTCAAGATGGATTCCACTTGATAATAATGAATGAACTTGTTAATGTATTGTTGACTTGTTTGCTAGCACTTTTTGAGGATTTTTGCATCGTTTTCATTAGTCATAGTGGCCTATAGTATTCTTATGTGTTGTGTCTTTATCTGGTTTAGTGTCAGAGTAAATGTTTAATAGCATGTCCAGCATTAAAAAGATGGATAAAGAAAATATAGATTCATACACAATAGAATACCATTCAGTCCTAAAAAGCATGACATGTGTAATTTTCACAATCATATGTGGACCTAGAGAACATTATGTTAATTGAAATAAATCAGGTGCAAAAGAACACACACTTCATGACATCAGTCATAAGGGGAATCTAAATAATTTGATCTCATAGAACTTTAGAGTAGAGTGATTACTACCAGAAACTGGGAAAAGTTGAGTGCAATGGGTTTAGGGATAGATGGCTCAATGGTTACAATGTTAGACTTTAGTAATATAAACTATTACTAATATTCTATGGAGAAGTTGCATGAATATAATTAGCAATAATGTATTATATATCTCAAAATTTAAGATTTTAAATATTCATGCCATGAAGAAACTATAAAACACTAAGGTGAAGGATTTGCTAAGTATCCTGAGTTGAACACAAATAAATATATTCATAAACAAAATTATCAAATTGTTCCTTGCAAATAGGTGCAAAACTATGCCAATCAGAAAAAAAATAATTAGTAAAAAAGAAATACAGTAAGAAGTTCTTCAGAAAAGAAGAAAACTGGCTGGGTGCAGTGGCTCACACCTATAAACCCAGCGACTCGGGAGGCTGAAGCAGAAGGATCTTGAGTTCAAAGCTAGCCTTATCAAAAGTGAGGCATTAAGAAACTCAGTAAGATACTGTCTCTAAATAAAATACAAAAAAGGGCTGGGGATGTGGCTCAGTGGTTGAGTACCCTGAATTCAATCTCTAGTACCCCCCTAAAAATCAAAAAACAATTAAAAAACACATATGGTCAGACTCAGACACTTAGATATGCATAAAGAAAGGAAGAACATTAGGGAAGGAATTAGTGAAAGAAAAATTTCTCATTCTTAATTAAACTGTTAAAAGAAAACATTTCAAAATAATGACAATGATGCACACAAGGATTATAACTTTTGTGCAATGTAAATTAATAATAATAATGATACACGTGACACAAGGGTAGAATTTGGAATATTTTGTTACTACAAAGAAATTGCACCACCTGTGAAATCATATACTATTATTTAAACGTAGACTTTTTAATTAATAGTAAATTTATATTTAAACTCTAGGACAACCAATTTAAAAAGTAAAAGGTATGAGACAGAAAGAATGGTGTTATATAAAATGCTCAACTTTACCACAAAAAGGCAGGAAAAGAGTTGTAGAATAAAACCAAGACAAAGAATTAGATGTATAGGTAGATAATGGAAATAAATATGATATATTTCAACCCAAATATATCAGTAATCATCTGGAACATCAGTGGCATAAACATGTGCATTAAAAGACAGAGATTTTTAGTGTGGATCAAAAAATAAGACTCAACTATACATTGTCTAAAAGATATCTAATATAAACATACATGTTAACTAAAAGTAAGGAATGCTAATAATACCCAGAAAAAGAGAATGGCTATATCAATTTTAGGTATAGTAGACTTCAGACCAAGAAAAGTTGTCAGGGATAAGGAGTATTACATAATTAACAAGTGGCGAATTCCCAAAACAAATTGTTCAATGAGTTTTTTCCTAATATGAGAACATCAAAATACTGAGGCAAAATAAAACAAAAATGAAAATTAGGTGAATCCATAAATAGTTGAAGTCTCAACAGTTTTATCAGAATAGGACAGATTCAGGGGGCAGAAAATCAGCAATACATATTGAATTCAACAGTAGTATCAATCGACTGTATATAATAAGCATGTACACATTACTTCATTGAGATGGTCATTACTACCCTTGGTGCATGTATGAAGACACAAATGGTGTGACTCTATCTGGTTTGCAACCAGAGAAATGGAAAAACAGCTCTGTTTATGTACTATGACTTGAAACACATTTAAATAAAATAATTAAATTTTAAAAAAACCTATATAGAATATTCACCAATATCCATGCACTAACTGGTAGCCTGTATTAGCCAGGCAGCAAGCAGGTTTTCCTATAACCCCTCCCCCAAACTTGGGTGTCAGAGCAAGAAGCAAATCTTCAACTTATGGGAAACAGGGCACAAAATTTAGTACTCAGTCTTGGAGCACAGTGCCAGTTTTCCCACAATGAGACCTAGCACTGGATAGAAATTAAAGTCCATGTATGTAGCCAAGAGCTCATAGTTAGGGATTCTAGACTTAACCAGGCATTAGGTATAATTCTGTGCACTAATGGGTCAGATTTAAGTTTTAGCTTGCATTACTGCCATCCATGGATGGGGCCTGGGACCTGCTCATCTCTTCCCCCAAGATTGTGCTTGTCCATTTAGCTGTGAGACTCAAATACAAACCAACTTATCATCACCCTTGGTGACCAAGGGACTGCATTCATGGACTATCCCACAACCATGGGTATCACAGCTATTACTGGGCCACTGCTAAAATATGGAGCTCTAGACATACCTTGGCACAAGCAGTGTCGTGCATCATGGTGCGATGAACATGTATTTAGGACTGCATTACCATCAGGTAAGAGCTTGGGATTCAGTGTACCCCTGAGTCAATGCAGTCCCATTCAATATGAGATTCAGGTATAATCCAGCTTAGCATCAGCCTAGGTGGTCAAGGGACAACCTTCACCAATAGTACTATGATCTTGAGCAGCATATCATTGTGAAAGATCACATTCCCTTGGCAAAAGAAAAGATAATAGGAAAAAATGTAGTGTCAGGTTGGTGAACTTAACATTGAGCATGTCTTCAGGATCCCCAGGTCTTCCTGTGGATAGAGTATCTGAAAAAGCCCAGATACCAGGATAAGACACACAGACCTAGTCTATCAAAATTTGATTCCAACAAACATCACCTGTGACCACCTATTCACTGTTTTCACATGGCCTTTCTTCTGTGCACCTGTGAAGAGAGAGGATTGGGGAGGGAAGGGAAGGAGAGGGGAGGGGAGGATAGAAGAGGAGAGGAGTTCTGGTGTTTCCTCCTCTTCATATAAAAACAATCCAACTGGATATGGCCCAACCTTTCTGAACTTATTTAACGTTAATTGCCTCCTTAAAGACCTTATGTTCTAGTACAGTCACACTGGGGTTTGCAACTCAGGGCTCATATCCATCATGTAAAAAAAAATTCCTGCAAATCAACAACAAAATGCATACTACCCAAAAGAGAAATAAGTAAGACACTTGAAAATGTGCCTTATGAAAGAAGACACCCGAATGTGATGTACTCAACCTGTTTTAGTAATTAAGGATATTCAAACAGAAATCTCAATGTGATGTCATCATATATCCATCATAGAATGATTGATATTGAAAGACTGACCATGCAATGTATTACCAAGGATGTGAATAAACTTGGTCTTTCATATACAGATACTTGGAGTGTAAATTGATGCCACCCCTAGAAAACTGGCAGTGTTTACTGAACTGAACACCCTCAAGGAGCCAGAAGTCATACTTCTATGCATTTATTCAATGAAAATGAGTATGTGCACAAAAAACCATATGCAAAAATGTTTATAGTATCACCACCCTTATTAACCCAAATGGAAACAAGTCAAACATTTATTAACAAGAGAATAAACAAACAAATTAGGGTTTACTTATACAGTGGAATCTGATACAGGAATGAAAGAGTAAGTGCAGCTGCCTGCAACAGCATAAATGAATCTCACAAACAAAATGCCATGCCAAAGAAACAAATCACATAATAATATATGGTGTATGCTTATATTTATGTAAAGATCAGAAGTCAAGAAACGAATCTGTGCTATTAGATGACAGTATAGTGATAACTTTTGAAAGGAGAAATTTCATTGTGAACTGGAGAAAGCACAAGAGAATGACTAAAGTATCAACATATTTTATATATTTGTGATATAATCTTATTCAATTTTCTATTTATTGAATGTAACACTGTACACATTTTTGAAGCACAACATGCATAATTCCTCTGACATTTTAATAAATTGAGCCAACTGTAGGGGGAACAATTTAAAGCAACCAACAACAGTGGTTTTTCCATAGTATGCCAGGTAACAGATAATGATGCTTGAACTAAAGTAAAAAAAAAAACCTAGACAAAATGGATGGATGATTGATTGATAGATAGATAGTAAGTAAGTACCAGGCTAGGTATGCACATTTAAATGTGGATATATACATATACCTCAGAATTGCAAAATCACAATATTATATAGCATAATATCAAGAATACAATTTCTGTTATAGTCTAACAATTTAGCTTCTATGTAATTGCAGAACAACTAGATATGATTCAAAATATCAATCAGCTCAACTTGCTGCCTGTTATGGTTTGGATATGAGGTGTTCTCCTCAAAACTCATGTAAGACAATGCAGAAATGTTCACAGGTGAAATGTTTAGATTATGAGTGGTAACCTCATAAATGTAATCTAATAATTTGATTGTATTACTGGGCTGTAATTGAAGGTAGGTGGGGCATGACTGGAGGAATTAGGTCACTAGGAGTGTGCCCTTGGGGATTATGATTTTTTACCTGGCTCCTCATTCTGCCTGTTTCTTTCCTGCCATGAGTTGAGTAGCTTCCCTCTGCCTCACCTTTCTGCCATGATGTTCTGCCTCACTTAAGGCTCAGAGCATTGGAGTTGGCTGAAAATAGACTGAATCTCTGAAACTGTGAGTCCAAAATAAACTTTTTCTCTTTTAAGTTGCTCTTTTTAGATTGTTTGGTCACAGTGACGAAAGGTTGAATAACACACTGCCATTTTGCTGGACACTAAACAATAAAGCTGCCCATCAAAGTGAGTTAAATCCACAGGCGCAACTAAATGAAACCACGCTCATTTTCTACCTTGCTTTCACATTAGTTTCTACTTTAGAGCCAGGTTTACAAAATATATCTCTTGTTAATAGCACAGGAATTTGGATTTATAGCCCCTGAAGGTGCTGAGTCATCAGGCCAGATGTTTATTTGCTAATTTAGAGTTTTGGGGTTGTTTTAGATCTGAATAAAATTTTTCCCATGAATAAGTTAGAAAGAACTGTGGATTAAACTGGATTTCATGTTAACTCATTACATTGCATATTTTTCTTCCTTCCTGAAGTTACAAAATAAGTATTTTTCTTTTCTTTTCTTTTCTTGTAATTATTTTTCAATGGTTTATTGTCCAGAATAGCCCTAAAGGTGTTTTGAGAACCATGAAAGCAACAGAGAATTGTTTTCTTAAAACTTATTCTTGAAAACCACATCCTTTGCATCATTTTTGAAATTAAATTCCTTTTCCTAATATAAAAGCAGACAGTTTATTTTCAGTTTTCAGAATTCCATTTGGGAAACATCTAAATTCTTGTATGTTGATGACTGTTCATGTGTACCTATGGTCATCATTTTTGAAAATTTGGTGTTCTTATTAAACAAACACATATTTTTATTTTTATAAATTAAAAGCATAAATAATATCCAGCATCTCTAAGGGGATTCTTTCAAATGTGTAGATTTACCAAGTTTAATTTTTTAGCTTTACCAAGTTTTAAGTAGGTTTTATGAGGTATTCATTCAAATAATATATAGTTCTAGGAACTTGACATCACCATTTAAAGAAAGTATTACCTATGGTTTTTTAAAAGATGTTATACTATACATCCATTTGTGGTAATTGCTAGTGTATCAAATATGAAAAATTATACCCTTTTCCTTCATTTTTAAAAGTTACTTTTAAATGAGAAACTTAGGAACGATAATTAAAAAATATTAATTTTTTTAAAAATCAAGAGGAACTGGATGGAGTTGTGCATGCCTGTAATCCCAGGAGCTCAGGAGGCTGAGACAGGAGGATCGAGAATTCAAAGCCAGCCTCAGCAACACAGCGAGGCACCAACTGACTCAGCAAGACCCTGTCTCTAAATAAAATACAAAATAGAGCTGGGGATGTAGCTCAGTGGTGGAGTGCCTTTGAGTTCAATATCTGGTACTTCTCCCCAAAAAATTAAGTGGAATATTTTTTTCAAAAAATGTGTCCTAATATTCTTTTTTAAATTTATGTATAAATATGTGTGCATATATATAATATATATATTCATTGTAGATGGACACAATACCTTTATTTTATTTATTTATTTATTTTTATGTGATGCTGAGGATTGAACCCAGTGCCTCATGCATTCCAGGCAAGTGCTCTACCACTGAGCCTCAAACTCAGCCCTGTCCTAATATTCTTAAATCCTCATTCTTCCCTTAGCCTTTTTTCTCTCCTCTCCCCCTCTTCTACATTTTCCAATTATGTGCAATGTAAATAAATGTAGTAAATGTAAATGTAGCAAAGCAAGTAAAATGAAAGCACCTTGAAAACACCCTGTAAGAGATCAATGAATTTGAGAACTTTGTTATTTATGGAAGAGACATACTTCTCCATCCTCTCCCCTATGAATAAAAAGGAATTTTAGGGCTAGAGAATTTACCCAGTGTTTTAGCTTTCTAGTTACTGTCACCCTTCCAATTTTCTTTCACCCTCAAATACCTTAAGAACATTTTTTTTTAAATCCTGCCTTGTATGTCAGGAAAAGGAAAGTGGAGAAACGAGACTAGATAATTCGCTAGTATAAAAATGCAATATGTTTGCTGCATAAAAATCCTGAAATGACCATGAATTGTAGATCTTTACTATGAAGACTTCCAAGAAAACCAGTTATATCAGTAGTACTCTGAGGCTGCTGAAAGAAATATGACAAATAACAAGAAAAAAGCTGGATGTGGTGGCATATGCCTACAATCCCATCAGCTCGGAAAGCTGAGATAGGAGGATTGCAAATTCAAAGTCAGCCTCAGCAACTTAGTGACGCCCTAGATAAACTTTTAAAAAAGGCTGTAAATGTGGCTCAGTGTTTAAGCACCCCTGGTTTCAATCTCTAATACCAAAATAATAATAATAATAATAATAATAATAATAATAATAATAATAATCAAATAAAATAATATAAATAAATGAAATAATTTTTTACATTTTATTTGGCTTTCTTCCATGAAACCTGTTTTGGACTCTAAATTTCATGTTGTATATTGTACATGAAAAAGCCACTGATAACTCAATGATTATATCCTTAGGTTGTATATTTGGGCCAATGTTTCCAGGAGTGGCTAAATATTGCATATGTACTTTCCTTCCTGGTTCCACTTCTGATTAGAACACATTAATATCCATGTACAGTGTTAAGTGCCTAAAGGCCCAGCTTAGCCATGGCAGGACGATCACCTGAGCCTAGTAGTTTAAGATCAGACTGAGAAACAACACAACCCCATTTCTAAGTAAGTGAAGTAAGAAAGTAAGTAAATAAATGATTAATTTAAAATATTTAAATAAATATGTATATGTATATGAGAGAGAGAGAGAGAGAGGAGAGGGGAATAATGACTTCTATTTTGTGTTTCTTAAAGCAACTCTGTGTATCCTTCCCACTGTAGTTTTTAATTTTGAGGGGATGGTGGTGTGGGATCTTGAGATAACCTAGTCATAGAAGCTAGATGACTATGACCAAGCCAAAGCAAAAGGCTGAGGAAAGTTTGTATTATTTTAGCACCATCATTATAATATGTGAAATCCTGATATTTATTTCCCTTTATTATTCATTTTGCCCTCACTTTGCTTTTATGATTATATTAGTCTTGCTTATCACAGTACTACTGAGTTATTTATAATTTTGTGGTACTCAATATCTACATAAACAGGTTTTAACTTAATTTACCTTCCTCGATCATCATAATTTTTTTTGCTCTCCTTCCAAAACATTTGAAATTTAACAACTTCTTACTATGCCTAATGACACAAGCATAGTCCAGCTCTGTTGTGACCTACCACAATAGGCTCCTCTTCCAAAACTTTATTCTCCCAGAGCAGTCAGAAAAGTTACCTCAAAATAGTAATTAAATCATTTAAGTCTCCTGTTTAAACCTCTTTGCTAGTTCTCATTTGCAGATCTAGCTTTTATAACTTCTGCTCATATCCCTTCCGTTGTCACTTACTACACTTGCCACAACTGGCCTTTCACTATCTTAAAGTAGCCAAGATATTTTTACTATCTCAAGATTTTTGCAATTGTATCTTTTAGCTTGAGACATTCATTGACTGTTTTTAAGATGACTACCTTCAACACATTCTTCATATCTCAGCTTTATTATACCCTCTAACAACTCAATCTAAAGTAGGTTTCCTAACCATTCTCTTGATGTTATTTGCATTAGTCATCCTGTTTCTTTCTGTTATTGGATTTGTGATGGCCTATACATATAGTAATTTTATTGCTTGTTTTGCTTTATTTTGTTTTTCAAGAACACTAGATGTTAAGCTCCATTAAAAGGAAACATCTGAGATTTTTAGTGTTAAATGCCTACAGTAAAAAATGAATGATCTCAAATAAATATCTTTATATCTCCAAAAAACAATTAAAAACAAGCTAAGTCCAACATTTTGCAAAGGAAGAGTTATAATAAAATTATAGTAGAAATGAATAAAATTGAGACAAGAAAAACAATAGAAAAATAAAAACAAAATCAATATTTTAACAAGAAATGAAGAAGACTGTAGTTACACTCACCAAGGGAAAAAAAAGATCTAATTAATAATATCAGAAATGAAAGAGGAGAAATTATAACTGATAGATAAAAAAGGATTATAAGGGACTGCTATGAAGAATCATATAAAAATTGAGTAACATAAAATGAATACTTTATAGATACAACCCACTAAGTTTAAAATATGAAGAAATATAAAATATAAACATGTAAGCAATAAGTAAGAATATTGAATTGGTAATTTAAAATCTCCCAGCAGATGAGATGGAACTAGATGGTGGTTGAATAAGATCCTCAGATGATCCTTTCCCCACAGGCACACCAGAATGAACATATATTAGTGCACTAAATAACCTACAGAAGAGCTAAGGAAATCAAGGTGAGGGACCATACTTCCTGCTTTTAGTCTTAAAAAATGAAAAGACATATTTAAAAGACAAAAAGGAAATTTTTCCATGTCATCCCTTTCTAACAACCAAGCCTGGAGAGTGAAATATCCAATATAGGGGAATGAGAGAGAATTAAGCCCAGGCTGTAGACTTGAAATACAATACCAAGTCCACCGATGTGAAACTGAGTAAGACAAGCCATGAAAAACATATTGCCAAGCCAATAATTGCAGAATAAGTTGCTAGAACTTTATTGGGTCAAATAGTTGACTTCTATCAGCACCTATCCTCCAACTTCAGGGGACATAATGAGGAAAAATATCCCACTTCCTAGAGAGTAGACAACAAAAGCTAGCATATGACTTTGTCCTGGATCCCAGAGGCAGGACTTTCATGATAAGACTTGGCATGTGTTAGAAACTGAAGGCAACATATTTAGGCTACAGCTCATAGCAAATCCTCTAGACTGGTTTCAGAATCAGTAGGAGACCTTTGCCTTAGTATGACAGAATTCAGTTTTGTCCTACACAATTTCTAGGCTAGGAGTGGGTCCAAGGCATGCTTGGCCTATTCTAAGGTATGTGCAGGCATCTGTAAGTTTGGTCCCCAGATGTGAGTTTAATATCAGCTTTGTGGCCAAAGTACCATCTTCTCCACCTGTTCCCCAGTTTAGGAAAGCACAACTTTCAGCAACCAGTCCTCATAGGGCTCTAGAAATGTCAGAGAAGCAGGCAGATAAATGTGCCCTAGTAGAGTAGACTAATATTTCAGCCAACATCATGGCCAGCTGCAACATGAAACTTGTTACACCCCTGAGACTCTGCACGTCCTTGCAGTTATGAGATTGTGGAATGACCCAGCTTAACATCAGCCTAAGTGGCCATGGGACTGCCTTCAACAACTCGACCCCAACCTCAGACAACATACCATAGTGCAAGACTCCATTTGCTAGAGGTAGGGCAAGATAGTAAGCACAAGACTGTGTACTGAAACTTAGAGTTGGGCCAAACTTAATTCTGGGTAAAACAACACAAAACAGAACTCAATGGCCCACATTCACAAACTTGCCTGAAACAGCCTCTGGAATAGCTCCAGTGGCAGAGAAAAAACATGCAGTATCATTCTATTGGACTTCTATTCCACATATCATCATTCATGACTGGTTTCAGTTGTTTTGGTCCATGAATTCAACTTGGCAATAGGTAGCCAATAGCAATATGGGCCTTGGTCGTACCCCAGAGTTGTGCTGGTTCTGACAAACTGTGTGAAAATCAGCATGATGACATCCATGGCCATAGGTGTGAAATAAGAGCCAGGGTCAGGTACATTAATGTTGACTTAACCAAGAAGAACCCCACATTATCTGACCAGAGACTTGTAATTGTATTAGAAACACCTGGATCATCCCAGACTCCTGGAGAAGTTTTTGGGGATGAACTACTCTTTTTAAAAATATTTTTTAGTTGTCAATGAACTTTTATTTTATTTATTTATATGTGGTGTTGAGGATCGAGCGCAGTGCCTCACACATGCTAGGCAAGCGCTCTGCCACTGAGCCACAACCCCAGCCATGAACTACTCTTTGTAGGTACTTTTCTGGTTCACACTGAACAACACACCAGTAATGAATTTAAGGAAAACCTGGGCTTGAATTGCCCTGTAGAAGAGAAAAAGTGAGAAAACACCACAAGCTGATTCCCTGCAAAGTTGGACCTAGGCCCAATTCACAACTTCAATATACTGTAAGTGACAATAAAATCAGAGAAAACAAATACCCTGTTTAGAATTTCTGGAAATATAGGCACAAACAAAACAAAGCTGTGAAGACTGGAATGAATATCTAAGCTTTCATTGTGCAGAGGACATTGCACATCAACAAGCATTAAGAGCTTTCAAAAAAGCATGACCTCACTTAATACTCAAAATAAGGTGTTAGAAACTGACCATATAATAATAATTATTGGAGAATTCTTAGAATTTTAAACAACTCATTTCAGGAAACTGAATGAGCTTAAAGAAAACAAAGATAATAATTTCTCTTTTTTCTGACATATTATAGGAGCTCAATAAATATTTAATGAATTCTTGAAAAACATATCTCTTCCCAGGTTTTGGCCTTACCACTCACCTTCAGTGTGATCTTACCTACATTTAAAAAAATGTGAGTGCATTGTAATTATACATAATAGTGGGATTCACTGTGACCTATTTGTAAATGCACATGACATAATTTGATCAATTACGTTCCCCAGTGCCTTCCATACCTCCCCTCCTCCGTCCCTCTTATTCCCTTCCTCTAACTTGTCTCCCTTCTATGTTCATGAAATCCTTTTTTCACTTTTTTAATCCTTCTAGTTTCTTCATATGAGAGAAAACATATGACCATTGACATTCTGAGTCTGGCTTATTTTGCTTAAAATGATGCTCTCCAGTTCCATCCACTTTCCTGCAAATGATATAATTTCTTCTTTATGGATGAATAAAATTTTGTTGAGTGTATGCACCATATTTTATTTAATTATTTGTCTCTCAAAGGATATATAAGCTGGCTACTTAACTTCACTATTGTAAATTACACTACTGTAAACATGGGTATGTGTGCAACACTATAGAATGCTGACTTTAATCCTTTTGGATAACCCACCAAGGAGTAATACAGCTGGGTCATATAGTGATTCCACTTCTAATATATTGGGGAACCTCAATACTGATTTCTGGAGTTGTTATACTAATTTATATCACCATTAACAGTGTATAAGTATTTTTGCCAGCATGCACTGCTGTTATACTTTGTTATTGTTGTTGTCTATTTTGTTTTTTATGTTTTTATTCATGTATTAGAGCTATATATGATAGGAGGGTTCATTTTGACATAATCACACAATCATGGAATATAATTTACTCCATTTCAGTCCCTAGTACCTCTCTCCTCCCTTCCCTTCTCCCTGCTTTTATTCACCCTTCTCTGCTCCACTAACCTTCCCCATCTATTTATCATTTCTATAAATTAGGACTTCATAAGTACACATAAATGTGGAATTCACCATGACATATTCACACATGCACATAGCATAATTTGGTCGACTTCATTCTGCGGTTCCTCCCCTTTCCCATCCCTCCTCTCACCCCTCAACACCAGTCCTCCACTCCACTGATTCCATTTTCATGGTGTCCTCTATTAAATTTCTTTATTTTGCTCTCACTTCCTCATATGAAAGAAAATATTTGACCCTTAATTATATGAATTTGGCTTATTTCATTTAGCATAATGTTCTCCATTTTCATCTGTTTACTGGCAAATGCCAGGATATAATAGTTCTTTATAGCTGAGTAGAACTCCATTGTGCATATATATTACATTTTCTCCTATTTCTTGAGCTATAGGAATGATACTCAGGAAGTCTTTGCTTGCACTTATATATTGATATATTTCCCTATTTTCTCCTCTAATAGTTGAAAAGTTTCTAGTCTTATAGTTAGGTATTTGGTCCATTTTGAGTTGCTAGTTGTCCATTAACAGAAGAATGGATATAGAAAATTAGATATATGTATATGTGTATATATATGTATATAATAGAATTTGTTGGATATCAATTTTATATTGGATATACATTAATATATGTGTATATGTACATATATATTTTCCTTATGGTTGAATATATATGTATATATGTATTTATATATATAAATATATATACACACACATACACACATATACATATGTATATATGTGTGTATTTCTATGTATACATATATATACACATACACACACAAATGCACATGCATGTGCATGTACACACGCAGCCATAACAAAATTTTATTTGAGCACAAAGAAGAGTGAAAAGAAGAATTTGCAGGAAGATGGATGGAACTAGAAAGCCTAATTTTGAGTGGAAAAATTCAGACTCAGAAAACTATCAAAGTATATTTTTTCTCATATATGGAAGTTAGAATGGAAAAAAATGGACTTCATGAAATTAGAGGGGAGACCAATAGGGTAGAGGAAACGGATAAGGGACAGGGAGGAAGAGAGTGTGGGGAAGATATAAAAGAGTGAAACTGATTAAATTGTTTTATGTATACATAAATATGCCACAAGAAAACCTTACATTCTTTATAATTGATATATTCCAATTCAAAGAAAGAAATAAAGGGGCTCCAAATTAGAAAAGAGAAAGTTAAATTTTCATTTTTCTGATGATATGATCTTATATATGGGAAACAACTAAAACTCTACAAAACAAACAAACAAAAATCCTATGATAACAAATAATTCATCAAAGTTGCAGTATATAAAACTAACATCAAAAACAAATAGTGTTTCTACATGAAAATAGTGACTTATCTAAAATACAAATCAATAAAAAATCACATTTACAGGGGCTTATTATATGGAACATGTGGGAATAAACAATCAAATATTTGAAAGGTATTTACAAAGATAATTATTTAAAATATTGATGAAATAAATTGAAGAGGAATTAAAATGTTGAAAAATCCATTTTCATGGCTGGGAAAAAATCTATATTTGTAAAATGTCCATGCTAACCAAAGAGATCTACAGATTCCTTAAATCTCTATCAAAACTTCATTGAACTAGAAAAAACAGTCCTAAAATTTATAGGCAAAATTCATCTTGAGCAAAAAGAACAATGTTGGAGGCATTATACTATTTAATTACAAAATATACTACAAAGCTGTAGTAACCAAAATATAATGATATTTGCATAAAAAGAGACACACGATCCAATGGAACAGAATAGAAAGCCAAGAAGTAAACCCAGGGTTCTACAGGTTACTGACTTTGGACAAAGTTACTAAGATTGTGCATCATAGAAAGGACAATCTTTGCAATAAATTGTTCTAGGAGAAATGAATATTCACATGAAGAAGAATAAAACTATATATCTCTCATCAGTTAAAAATATCAACTCAAGGGGCTGGGATTGTAGCTCAGCAGTAGAGCGCCTGCCTCGCATGCGTGAGGCCCTGGGTTCGATCCTCAGCACCACATACAAAGCAATAAAGACATTGTGTCCATCAACAACTAAAAAAATATTTTAAAAATATCAAATCAAAATGGATTATATATTTAAATGTAATACCAGAAACTATGAAACTGCTAGAAGGAAACACTAAAGAATATTGGAATGGGCAAGATTTTTTTTAAAAGACCAAATTCACTCACACACAAAAAAATTCAAAACACAAGATAGACAAATGAGATTAAATCAAACTAAAATTTTTCTGCATAGGAAAGGAAACAATCAATAAAATGAAGTGCAACATTCAGGATAAGAGAAAGTATTTTCAAACTATATGTCTCTCAAGAGCTTGATATCCAAAATATATAAGGAATGCAAGAAAATGTATAGCCAAAAAATAATAATAATAATCTTACTGAAAATTGGCAATATATATAAATAAATATTTTCAAAAGAAAACATACAAGTGACCAACATATATAAGAAAACAAGCTGAATACCACTAATCATAAGGAAAATGAAAATGGAAGCCACAGTGAGTTGTCACCTTATCCCAGTAAGATTGGCTAGTATCAAAAAAAATAAGGATATCAAGTACAGGTAAATATGCACAGAAAAGTAACCCTTCCACACTTTGGGTGGAAATGTAAATAAGTGAGGCTATTATGAAAAACAGTGTGGATATTCCTCAAAAAATTAAAAAGTAGAATTACTATGTGAAACAGCAATTCCACTCCTGAAATAAAATGAATCTGTCAAAAATACCTGACTCTTGTATTTTTGCAGCACTATTCACAATAAATAAGAAATAGAAAAAAACAAAACAAAGCAAAACTAAGTGTTATCCATCAACTAATGAATGGATAAAGAAAATTTGGTTCAAGTCAATAATGGAATACCATTTAGCAATTAAAAAGAATGAAATATTGTCATTAGCAAAAGATGGATGGAACTGGCAATCATTATGTTTAGTCAAATAAGCCAGGTGCAAAAATACAAGCACCTCATTCATGTGTGGAATCTTGTTAAAATCTTTGTCTCTTACAATTTGAGTAGAACGGCTTTACCAGAGGCTGGGGAGAATGGGAATAAGACCTGGGAAAGATTAATAAATGAATACTACATTACAGTTAAATTTGAGAAAGAAATTATATTGTGCTATTGCATATTAGGTTAGACTATGCATAAAAATAATTTCCTGTGTATCTGAAAATCCTAGAAGAAAGACATCAGAAAATTTTCACCATAAAACTTTAATAAATATTTGGAGACATATTTATGTGTTCCCTGATTTATGAGTTACATTATATATACATTTATCAAAACATTACATAATAGCCAATTGATAAGTACAATTTTTAGGTTTTTATGTATCAGTTAAAATAATTTTTTGAAAAAAATCTCCCATTAAATAAAAGACTAGATGGATTCACTAGTGAATTCTACTGAATGTTTAAGTTAGAATTAATGGCAATACTCCTCAAATTCTTCTAAAAGATTGAAGAGGACAGAACAGTTCTTATTTTATGAGGCAAGCATTATCCTTACATCTAATTCAAACAGATGCAAAATGAGGAAATTAAATTGCATGTGGAAAGGAAACTAATAAATATAGATGAATTATTTCTGTTCAACATATTTGTGAGCCAAAGTTAATATTACACTAAAAGGGTCTTATAACGTGATCAAGTGGGATTTATTTCTGGGATGCAAGGATGTTTCAACATATGCAAATCACTAAATGCAATACATCATATTAACAGAATGAGGGAAAATCTATATGATCATATGAATAAATTCAGAATAAACAGTTGACAAAATTCAGTACCATTTCAATGTATCAATTCTTAACAAATTAGTTATGGAAGGAATTTACTTCAGCAAAATGAAGGTGATATATCACAAGCCCACAGTTAACATCATATGTAATGGTGAAAATTTGAAAGCTTTCCTTCTAAGATCAGGAGCAGGACCAGCATGTGTACTCTTGCTCATATTGTTTAACGTAGTATGGGTAGTAGTGTTCAAAGTAATTCAGTAAGGAAAAGAAATAAAAGGCGCTCAAACTGAAAAAGAGATAATATTTGAAGTTATCTTTTTATCTTTTCCCTTATTTTACTTTCTTTTCCAAATGACATTGTTTTATAAAGAGAAAAATATAAAAATTTCTCTAATATCTTTTAGTACTGATAAATCAATTATGTAAAGTTGAAAGACACAAAAGTCAACATACAATAATTAATAGCGTTTCTATACAATGATTAGCAAGTTTCCAAAATTGATTAAAAATGGCATATAAAGGAATAGAATGCTTAGGAAGAAACTTAACCCAAGAGGTGACTTTTGCACTCAGGTCTACAAAACATTATTGATAAACATTAATAAAGGCACAAGTAAAAGGAAAAACATCTCATATTCAAGGGTTGGAAGACTTAGTACTTCTTATGGGTTGGATCTTAAATGCTCCCCATAGGGTTATATACCAAAGGTTTGGTCCTAGTTGATAGTGCTATTGGGAGGTGGTGGAACTTCTAGGAGTGAGAACTAGTGGAGGGAACCTAAGTAATTTGGGCATGTCCTAGAAAGAGATATTTGAACCCTGGCCCTTTCTCCCTCCCCTTGATTCACAGCCACAAGGAGATAAGCACTTCCCTCCAGTAAGCATTCCCTGCCATGATAAGCCTCGTCACAAGCTCAAGGCAACAGGACAATAGCTAAACTGTGTAACCAACCTAGATGTCCTTCGATAGATGAATGGATAAAGAAACTGTGGTATATATACACAATGGAATATTACTCAGCAATTAAAGAGAATAAAATTATGGCATTTGTAGGTAAATGGATGGAGTTGGAGAAAATCATGCTAGTGAAGTAAGCCAATCTCAGAAAACCAAATGTCGAATGTACTTGTTGATAAGTGGATGCTGATCCATAATGTGAGGAAAGACATGGGAACAATGGAGGAACTCTGTTCACAAGGGTGTAAGGGGGGAGGGGACATGGGGACAGTAAAAGTGGTGGAATATGATGGCCATCATAGCCCTAGCTTTATGTATGACTGCATGTATGTTGTGATTGTATATAACTTACAACCAGAACAATGAAATGTTATCTTCCATCTGTGTACAATGAATCAAATGGCACTCTGATATCCTGTAAACCTAAAGAGAACAAATAAATAAATTAAATATGAAAAAAACAGGAGCAAATGACCATTGAATGAAACCTCTGAAAATACAGACCAAAATAAACCTTTCCATCTTTTAAGTTGATTTATCTTAGGTATTTTTCCACAGCAATGGAAAACTAATAGAATACCACTAAATATTCAAATCACACAATGATTTCTGTAGATCCAATGCTATCCCTGATAAAATCCCTATGGCAATTTCTTTTTCACAGAAAAAAAAATACTGAAATTCATTTGAATCTACAAAATACCCATAATAAACAAAGCAACCATGAAGAAGAAAAACAAAGCTTGAGACATTATACTTTGTGATTTTCAAAAAGCTACAGTAATTAAGAGTATGTTACCTATGTAAGTACCAACACATGAACAAATGGGACAGAATATAAGCATAGAAATAAACTCACACATATACAGTTAACTCATCCTTTACAAAGGTTTCAGGAACACACAATGGGGAAAGGATTGACACTTTGGCAATTATATTGAAAAAAATTAACATCTACATGCAAAAATTGAAATTCTTCCCCTACCTTACACTAGATGAAATAACTCACTTTTAATAAATTAAGGATTTAAACATAAGACGAAAAACTCCAAAATTCTTAGAGAAAAAACATGGGGAAATTTCTTGTATTGATCTTCACAATTATTTGGGAGATACGACACTAAAGACACAGGCCAGGAAAAGACAAAAATGGACATGTAGAACTACACCAAACTAAAAAGCTTCCATACAGTAAAGTAAATAATCAACAGAATGAAAAGACAACTTGTAGAATAAGAGAATAGATTTTTAAGTCATATATTTGATAAGGTGTTAATTACAAAATACGAGTATCTCCTTCAACTCAGTAATCATCATCATGATATCATCATCATCAACTAAAACAGATAAAGAACTTACATTTCTCCAAAGACATACACATGGCTCACAGATATATGAAATGATGATCAACATCTTTAATTACCATGGAACCTCAAATCACAATTGTAATGAGATCACCTCACATTTGTTAGGAGGACCATTTTTTTCTTTCCCTCTTTTTTTGGGCAGGGGTACTGGAGATTGAACTCGGGGGTACTCGACCACTGAGCCACATCCCCAGCCCTATTTTGTATTTTATTGAGAGACATAGTCTCACTGAGTTGCTTAGCACTTCACTTTTGCTGAGGTTGGCTTTAAACTCACAATCCTCCTTCCTCAGCCTCCCGAGCCTCTTGGATTACAGGCATGCACCACAGCACCCAGCAGGAGGACCATTTTTATAAGAAGAAATACAAGATTATGGAAGAATTGGAACCCTTCTACAATGTTGATGGGAATGTTATGTGGTAAATCCACTACAGAAAAATATGGAAATGTCTTTTTTTCCCATATTTTTATTGGTGCATTATACTTAGACATATTTTTAAAGTATTTTTTTTAGTTGTTGAAGGACCTTTGTTTTATTCATTTATTTATATATAGTGCTGAGAACTGAACTCAGTGGCTCACACATGTGACGCAAGTGCTCTACCACTGAGTCACAACCCCAGCCCGACTTGTACATCTTTTTTTAAAAATATTTTTTAGTTGTCAATGGATCTTTATTTTATTTATTTATATGCGGTGCTGAGAATTAAACTCAGTGCTAGGCAAATGCTCTACCACTGAGCCACAACCCCAGCCCACCTACTTGTACATATTGATGGGATTTGTTGTTACATATTCATAAGTGCATGATATAACAGTATAATTTGAACAATATCACTTTCCAGCATTTCCCCACTCTATCCTTGCCTCCTATTTCCTGATCTTTTTCCTTACTGATCTCCCTTTGATTTTTACAAGACTCAGCCCATCTTTCTTTTCCTTTTTTCCTCTCTAGCATTTGCCTATAAGAAAATATATGACACTTAACCTGAATTTGACTTATTTTGCTTAACATGATGGTCTCTAGCTTCATCCATTTTCCTGTAAATGCTATAATTTCATTTTTATTTGTGGCTGAATAAAACACACAAAAAATAAAAATCTCACATTTATGTATACATTCAAAAGTATTGAAATCTGGATCTTCAAGAGAGATCTGGACTAATGTAACTACTGAAATAGTATTCTCAATAAACACGATGGTAGAAACAACTCAAATGTCCATCCACAGTTGTATGGATAAAGAAAGTGTAGTATATACATACAAAAGTATATTATTATTTCTTTAAAAAGAACTAAATCTCACCACTTATGGTAATATGAATGAACCTGGAGGACATTATGCTAAGTGGCTTAAGTCAGTCATAGAAAGACAAATTCCACATAACTTCTCTTAAGGGAGGTATTTAAAGCAGACAAATTCATAGCAATATAGAATATAACAGTAGTTTTCAGGTGCTTGGGCATGTAGAAAATGAAATTGTTGCTGAATGGGTATAAAACTTCAGTTATGCAAAATGAATATGTTCTAGGGAATCTGTTGTACAACATAGTTAGCAATACAGTGCTTTACATTTCAAAATTTGGTAAGATGGTAGTTCTCATGTTAAGTGTTCTTAACACACACACACACACACACACGTGCACACCAAACAAAGAAACATAAGGAAACTTTGGGAAGTGTTTGATATATTTAATGTATTGATTGCAATGATTGTTTCATGGGTATTTATGTACAAGTTCATCAAAGTGTACACATTAAGCATGCAGTTCTCTACATATCAATTATTATTTCAATATAGCTATTAAAAAGAAAAGGACCCATCCATCCAGTTCTCTGCTGTACCTGGCACATTTTTTGACACATGGAAATGAATATTCATTTTATGGAGTAAGAAGCTTTCTTTCAAACCACAGTTACGAGTTCTCCTGCAGTACCTGAACTGCCACATTATTACTGCCTATATTTTCTTTCAAATATTGGTTGGTTTTTTCTGACGATTTTTTCTTGTAAATATTTATTGTGAAGCCGGGTGCGGTGGCTCAAGCCTGTAATCCCAGCACTTAGGGAGGCTGAGACAAGAGAATCACAAGTTCAAAGCCAGCCTCAGCAACAGCGAGGAGCTAAGCAACTCAGTGAGACCCTGTCTCTACATAAAACACAAAATAGGGCTGGGTCGAGTACCCCTGAGTTCAATCCCTTGTACCAAAAAAAAAAATTATTGTGAAATCTTTCATGCATAAAGATTTTAAATAATACAGTAACTGCGTGAGTATAGTGATATATATTTGGTTATATTTGCTTGATACATATATGTATGTATACATGAGCATTTGTGTGTGTAGAGGAGAAAGAAGTAGTTTTGTTTTGTTGTCATTGTTTATTTTTTTCTCTAAATCTTTAGAAAATAAGTTGTAGAACTCATGACACTTTAGTCATGAACATTAGCATTTAGTTCCTAAAGATAACATCATTCAAGCTGAGTTTGTGGCTCAGTGGTAGAGCACTTGCCTTGCATGTGTGAGGCACTGGGTTCGATCCTCAGCACCACATAAAAATAAATAAAACAAAGGTACTGTGTCCATGTACAACTAAAAAAAAATTTAAAAGATAACATCATTCTCCTATAAAATTATAACTGCACCTAAGAAAACTGACAATTTTCTGTTATAAAATATCAAGTTCATAATAAACATTTCCTAATTGTTCACTACATTTTTTCATAGATGATTTTATTTATACCTAGGATTCAAACATTTTTTCATATATTGCATTGATCTTTATGAATCTTAAGAATATTTTATCAAAATGTCTTCACATTTTTCTCCTATGACACTAGCTTTATAAAGAGACCAGGTTTTTCCAAAATGCTTTTTAAATCTTCATTTTGAATTCTCTTAGTCTTTGCTAACGGTATAATTTCAAACCTCCTCTGTTTACAAGTCCTGCCAACTACTTACTCTTCCTTTGTCAGCAGATGGTTTGACTACTTATTTTTCTGGGTTTGGTTTTGTGTTATCATTGTTTTGTTTTGTTTTACCAGCCTATCTTTTTTTTTTTTTACCAGTGCTAGGTTCAGTATTGTTTGCTAGGAACCTATTCTGAATACTTTCTGTATGCATCTTGTGGATGAAGGTAATGTAGTAAATCATAGCATTGGTGCACATAGTCTGGTGAGTCTATTATCAAAACAAAAATAATCAAAAAATAGAGTATCTTCTATCTTCTGTGGGAATCATTACTTGTAACAAGTTTAATTTAATTCAACAAACATGTACTGAGCATCCCCTATTTCTTTTCTATTTACTTAATTTTCTGACAGAATAAGGCATCTCTTTAAAGCGCACAGTAACAAAACAACATAAAAAGCATAATGGTAACATGAGAAAAAATAAAAGATAAAGAAACTCTTCCAGGTTAGGCAGTAAGCAAGAGAGTTTGCACAGAAAATACTGATGCATCGTCTCATCCTCAAACTAATCATTGATGAAGGACAGTGGAAAACTTCAAAGAGAACAGCACACCAGTTCTCTCCAATTAAAGTAATCTACTCAAATTGACCCAAACCAGATATTTCCTTCAATTTAAGAAATTATAATGCCTACTCACTTTAATCTTTTAGCTGTATAATGAAATCAGATTTACTACCACTAATAAGACTGACATTACTAAACCAGTTCCAAAGCAGCATTTTGATGAAATAGTAACAAGCACACAGAATAGTTCTCCAGATGTTTCAAGAAAGACCAGCGCCCCACCTGATACCAAAGACAATTATGGTGCTTTGATTGGATTTCTCTCTGAAAAAATACAACAAAATTATCTTGACTGAAGAGAAACTGCATTTGGCATCAATATTTGCCACATTACTACAGTGACAAAGTAAAAGCCCATAGATACAAGTACCAATATATGTCTCATCTATAGTCACACTTGAATTCAAATTTCTCTACAAGGAAAAATGTGACAGTAATGCAAAATGATATCATTTGTTTTAAAATCCAGAGTAAACACAGCATGAACTTTGGTGTACCTGTAAAACAAGAAAAGAGTTATGTTCAGATGGTTAGACATTTGGATAAATATTATCTCTTTCATATTTGCGATAGATATTAAAATAATAAAAAAATATGTGCTGTACTCACATGTGCTCAGTTGTAAAACAGAACTAATGGAAGTTTTGCTATTAGTATTTTACTCTCACTTTTTCAGTTTCCCTTCTTTTAATCATTATCTTCTTGTCTTGGGAATAGATACTTGGAACAAATTCCATTTGGAAGAAAAAAACCCTTATTTGGTCAGACTTTGCTGTAAAGTAGCTATTTACTTTACGGTAGCTATTTATTATACAGCTAGTAGATTATCTTGACTATAAATAGTCATTTAAATTTAGATTTCAATGCTGTTTGAAATTATGTTTATGGATATATTCCAAAGGATTGATGAGATACTTTTTCCCAGAGTTCTCAAAACCCTGAATATATATGGCAATGCAGCCTTTGAAGCCCTCATTGTGATTAGGCTGTGTCATCTTTATATTGCCTCACTACTTTTCTCTTCATGTCCTACCCACCAATATCCACAATCCTCTGCCTACTCAATGTGTGTGGAATACTTTTATTAGTTTCTAGTGTATTTTTACTATTTTCCTTTATTCAAATGCAAATAAATATGAATATATTATTCCATCTTTCTATTACACAGATGTTTGCATTCAGTGTATATTATACCACAATATTATGTTTTGACCTAATATACCTTAGAGGTCTTTCCATATCAGTACATGGAGAACTCCCCCATATTTTAAATGTTATATCTTCCTATTATTCCACCATATGGATATGCCTTAGTTTATTTAACTAGTCCCCTTCATATAGGCACATGAGTTCCTAGCCTTCTGATATTAGAGAAAGCAGATTCGTTAAGAATATAATTCGTTAAGAATAAAAATGTACTTTTGATTAATTTATAGAATTAGATTTTCTAAGTAAAAGGAAACATGCATTATTAAGCTTTATAAACATTGCCAAATGATTTTTCATAGGATTTGTACCATTTTGTGCTTCCATTGACATGATATTAGAATTATTTTTCCCGTACACTTACCAACACAGCATATTGTAAAACTTTGACATTTTGACCAATGCAATAAGCGAGAAGTACTCTCCTAGTATACTTATGACTTACATTTCTCTTACTGTGCTAATGTTTGAGTGAATTTTCATATGTTAAAGACAACTAATTTTTTTCTCTGTAAACCACACATGACCTTTGCCTATTTATGTATCAGATTGATGCACCTCAACACATCTAGTAGGAACCCATATTACAACCAGCTTGACTTTTAAAAAGGAGAGTCTGATGTCTTACTCTAAAATGTGCTAAGGGAAATGTGTACACATTCACACTTTGCTGCAACTTTTGGGACCAATTTGCCACAAATGATAATTTGGGAATTTTCTTCACCATCACCTAATTTTATAACCTTCCTGGAGTGATAAATTATGAACGTTCCTCACTTCTGTTGTTAATGATTCTCATCTTTCTTCTCCACAAATCCTGAGAAAATGGTAGGAAGAATTAAAATGTCCTTTGATTTTTACTCAAACAATGTTTCTCCATGTAAAGATCTACCTATCTAAAAAGAAAATAATCAAATTTACTCTAAATTTCACCTTTCAAAATTCATTAATCATCCAGGAAAAATGTCTTCAAATTATGTAGACAAACTAAAGATCATTTTAGATATAGGGTGAACCAGATACTTCACCATTACAAAACCCTCTCTGAAATATAAAGGCAGCTGTATAATACATAATACACTAAAAGTTAATGAACCAACTAGGAGTGAAGATATGGCATATACTCATATAATATGCACTGCACTCATATATTACTCAAGCAATTAAAGCCAAATTTTAAAAAAAAGAAAACTATATGAATTGTCTTCTCTGTTTTTTAACCCATGATGTACTACCCATTAACCCTTCCTATCAATTTCAATTCTGCATTAATTAAGCTCCTGTTAAGGGAAATCCAACAGATACACTTTTAATTCACATTTTTCATATGTGTTTTATTGGAGCATTATAGTTGCACATAATGGGGAGATACATATTCATAAATGAAAAACAATATAATAGTATATTTTGGCCAATATCATTCCCCAGTATTTCCCTTTTCCTTCACCTTCTTCTTCTCCCTAGTCCACTTCCTCTACTTTACTGATCTCCCTTCAGTTTTCATGAGATTCCGTACCACTTTTCTATTCCTTTTTTTCCCCTCTAGCTTCCACATATGAAAGAAAACATGCAACACTTGACTTTCTGAGTTTGGCTTATTTCTCTTAATATAATATTATTCAGTTCCATTTTCCTGCAAATTACATAATTTTATTCTTCTTTATGGCTGAATAAAACTCCATTGTGTGTATATATCATGTTTTCTTTATTCATTTATCCATTGATGGATACCTAGGAAAGTTATGCACTTGGCTATTGTGAATTGTGTGTTGTAAACATGAGTATGCATGTATTACTATAGCATGACTTTTTTCTTTAGGACAAATACAAAGGAGTGGCATAGGTGAGTCATATGATGGTTCCATCTTCAGTGTTTTGAGGAACCTCCATATGGCTTTCAACAATGGTTGTACTAATATAGAATCCCCCCAGTAGTGTAATATTGTTCCTTTTTGTCCACATCCTCTCCAGCATTTCTTATTGTTTGTATTGTTTTTTAAAGGTTTTAATAAGTTCTTTTTAGTAACATGTATCATTAGGATTCATTTCAACATAATTATAGCAGCATATATAACATAGGATATTATTTGTTCTAATTCATTCCCAGTAATTCCCCTTTCCATTCCTCCTTCCTCTCACTGTTCCTTTCCCTCTACTCTACTCATGTTTCTGCTATTTCCTTATAGATTTTTTTTAAAGTAGCATCTTTTGGATATACATAATGATGATATTCACTATGATATATTCACCTATATACATAGGAAATATGCAATGGAGTATTACTCAGCCATAAAGATGAATGAAATTATGAGATTCACTGGTAAATGGACAAAACTGTAGACTACCAGGCTAAGCAAAATACACAAGACCCAGATAGTCAATGGTCAAATATTTTCTTTTATATGTGGATGCTAGTCCAAAATAACAGGGGGGGAAAGAAAACAACTGAAAAGAAAATAGGGGCCCAGAACTCCATCAAAATAGAAGAAAGATCAGTGGAGTAGAGGGAATTGGGGAGGAAGGAGGAGGGATGAGATGAGGGAATAACAGTGGAATGAATATAACCTAACACTCCTATATACATATATGAATGTACTACAGTGAATTTCACTATTATGTATTTTTGATGGCTGCTGTTTTTACTGGTGTGAAATGAAATTTCTGTGTAGTTTTGATTTTCATTTTCCAAATTGCTAATGATGTTGAACTATTTTTTTCATATACTTTCTAACCATTTGTATTTCTTCTTTTGAGAAGTGTCTGTTTAGTTCATTCCTCCATTTATTAATTGGTTTATTTTTGTTTCTTTCATAGTGTTAAGATTTTTATTTAGTTCTTTATATATTGTGGATATTAATTCTCTTCAAAACACATATTTTTATTTTTATCTCATTTTTTCTCTTATGGGCATTAAATACACTTGACTTCCCACTCCTTGATATAGGATTTTCCCCTTGGATTCCTTTGTACAGATTTTTCTAGTTTTCCTTCCAATTCCTAGTCTTTGCAGATATGCATTATTAGCGTCTTAAACAAATTTTTAACATTGCTCAGCTTTTAAGTTATAATACCTCAAGGTATGGTCATAAACTCATTTTTATTGTTCTAGGAACCATTATCTATTAAAATGTGTGTTATTTAATATCAATATTTTATGAGATTTCCATAATATTTGTTGCTAAAGATTACTAATTTAATTCTCTTATGATCTGATAAGTTTCTGGGGAGGATGTTGATCATTTTTATTTACTAAAACTTGCTTTTTGTCCTAAAATAGAGTCTATTTTGGAGAAAATTATATGAACTGCTGAAAAAAATGTAATTCAGATGCTCTTGGGTGAAGTAATCTATAGATGTTTGTTAGGTTTATTTATAGTTATATTATTTTCAGGCCTGAAGTGTATTTGTTGATCTCATGTCCAAATGACCTATTTATTGGTGAAAGAGAGGTATTGAGTCTTTATGTTATTAAGTGTTTGTTTATGCAATTAGGTGCACTCAGGCTGGGGACCTAAATGTTTATATTGTTATATCTTCTTGTTGGATTTTTCCTTTCACCAGTATGAAGTCACATTCCTTGTCTCTTCTTATGCTTGCTTGATATCTGCTTTGTTGAATATACGTGTAGTTACACCTGTTTGCTTTGAGATTAAATTTACATTGACTATTCTTTTCTGATCTTTTACTTTCAGTCTTGCATTGTCTTTGCCAATAAGATGAGCAAATAGCATAAACCTGGGTCTTGATATTTATCCACTCTATAAGTCTATGTCTTTTAATTGAAAAGTTCAAACCATTTACATTCAAAGTTATAATGGACAGATGGTTATTATTCAAGCTATTTTGATTAGATTTATGTATCTAATGCAGTCTTCTCATTTGAGTAACTACTTTTCTATTGTGTTTCATCCATTCTGTTTACCAATTTATAAAAATGATGAATACTTGTATTTTCTCTTTAAAGTAGCTTACCAACTGACCAAAATACCAAGGAAAATAAATTAATGATCAAAACTTTACTTGGTAGAATACAGTAAAATTTCCAACTTATTTATGAAAAGTTTCTTCCAAACTATGGTACTATTTGCTCCAGTATTTAAAAAAAATCTTCTTTCATAGTTGTTATGGTTTGAATATGAGGTTATCCCCAAAGCACCACTTACTGCAGGAATATTCAGATATAAAATGATTGGATTATGAGAGCTATAACCTTATCACTTCATCATCATTTGAATGACTGGGTGGTAACTCTAAGTAGATGTGGCATGGAGGGAGCAGTTGCGTCACTGAGGACATAATCTATAAGGGTCATTCTGCCCTAAAGCTCCTTATACTTTTCCTCCTTCTCTCTGTTTCCTGATCCTCCTATTTGATAAATACCTTTTCTTTACTGAGTCCATCCCCAGTGATGTGCTTCTTCACTTTGGGCCCAGATCAATGGAGTTGGACATCTATAAACTGAGGCCTCTGAAACTATGAGCCCCAAATACATTTTCCTTCTTTTAATTTGTTCTTATCAGATATTCTGGTAACATTGATGCAAAAGTGGACTAAAACATCCTCTATTTCTCAATCAATTGAACGTTAAGGTGATTCTAAGCTACCACTTTGATTTTATAAGCATTTTGAAATTACCTTATATAATAATATGTATTTCTTGTCATTATGTGTTGATTCTAAATATCTTTACTCTTAGGAAATGATGTTTCTTAACTATAACCACATATATTAGGGATATATACTCTTTGGGAACTTCTGATCTTCAGATGCTAATAACATTGCCTTTCCCACTGTTGTACCATAATAAGTGCTTTTATTGCTATCAAAAAAATTCTCACTATTTTAGAAACTTGTTGTTAGAATGCAGTTACTGGGCTTGGGTTTTAGCTCAGCAGTAGAACACTTGCCTAGCCAGCACAAGGCCACTTATTTGACTTCCATCATCTGAGTAAGTAAAGTGGTGTAAGAGAAAAGGCATGTGAAGTAAAACATTAAATTATTTTGTGTTTGAAATATTTTTTGAGCAGCACTATATATTAGAAACTGAAGAATAAAGAATTATAAGCAAATGAGTAAATTAATTAAGTCTTTTTAAGCATTAAAGTGAAAAATGAATGGTTGAAATAGGAAAGTAACAAGGAGATCTGATTTAAATTGAAAGTTAGAGAATAACAAACAGAGCAAATTAATAGGCTTTCTTTCTGTAAAGAAAAAAAGTAAACTTAACTGAATGTGACTCCAAGCCATTTCATATTCTTGAGCACACTATACTGCCTGCTTAATCTCCACAAACTATTTTAGTTAGCTTTTTTGCTGCTATGATGAAAGAACTGACAAGAATAATTTTGAGGAAGAAAAATTTATCTGGAGGCCCAGAGTTTCAGTCCATAGATAGCCCATTCCATTCCCCATGCTTTAGGTTAGACAGAACATCATGGCAGAATAGTGCAGCAGAAGAAACCAGGTCAGTGTATGATGGACATCAAGAAGCAAAGATAGACTAAGCTCACCTCCCAAAATATATACCCCTAAGGCATATCCCCAATGACTGACCTTCAATCACATACTACCTGCCTACACATCAGTACTCAGTTAATCCCTATCAGTGGATTAATGCATTTACTAGGTTAAGGTTTTCATAACCCATTCATTTCACCTCTAAACGCTTTTGCATTGATTCACACATGAGCTTTGGGGGGGACACCTAATATTTAAACCACAATATTCTGCCTCTGGCCCCCAGAAGCTCATGCTCAACTCACAATGAAAAATACATTTAGTCCATTTTCAAGAGTCCCCATAGTCTTAACAGTTTATCACTGCCCCAAATTCCAAGTCTATAGTCTCTTCTGAGTCTCAAGCAAAACTTTCAGATTTAGCCCCTATAAAAATCAAAATCAAGTTACATATGTCCAATATATAAAGGCACAGAATAAACATTTCTGTTACCCAAGGGAGAAATACAGGCCTAGAAAGAAGAGATGGTATCAGGCAAGACCAAAATCCATATGGGCAAACAAGTCCTGTAACTCCACATCCAGCATTAGGGGCACTTGGCATTGTGATGCTGCCTCCAAAGGGCTTATGTAGCTCTTCCCTTATGGCCTTTCTGTTTGCAGCAACATGGCCTCTCTGTTGGATTGTCTCTTCTGGGTTTCTGCAGCTTCCCTTAGCAGACATTCCACAGTACTGGCATTTTTTAGTCTCAGAGTTCTCCACTGAAGCTCATCTTCCTTTTCACTTCTCTGTGCATTGCACTCTCAGGGGCAGCCTGCAGGAACTCAGACCCTGCTGCACTTTGTCTGTCCTCCCATGCCTTATTTTGAAATCTTAATGGAAACTTCCATGACCCCCTAACTGCAGCATCCTGCATTCCTGCAAAACCATCACCACTTGCTTGATGTCAAGGTCTTCCACCAGGTTGAGCAGTAGCCAAGCCTCTATGGAGCAGGGCTGCAGCAGCCTCTGAATGGCTGGGTGGATGCACCTAGTAACTAGGCTCCTGTATGCAAAAAGGTGGATCACTGGTCATTTCTCAAAAAAAATTTTGTTTTTCAAAACTTTGAGCCTGAGATTGGTATGGTTTTGCCAATTTCTGAGATGCCCACAAACTATCTTTCTTTTCATCTTTGGGCAAAGTTATGTTTTTTTTTGTGGTGCTGGGGATCGAACTCAGGGCCTTGTGCATTTGAAGCAAACACTCTACCAGCTGAGCTATATCCCCTGCCCACCTGGGCAATGTTTTTAACATTTCTTAAGTGGATATAATGTCCTTAAAAACAACATATTCCTGAGCTCCACTTTTACTCAGTTTTCTGGCCAAACTGCAAGTTCTTCAAATCTTTCTTCTTTGCTTTCTGCTTATGATTATCACAATAAACTTGGCTAAAAGCCTCCAGCAGTACTGCCTGAATACCTGTTTAGAAGTTTCTTCCACCAGATTAAGAAGCCCATCACCTTTAAATCCAGCCTCACAGAAAATATCAGGAAATGGATGAAATGTAGACAACTTTTGAGCCAGAACATAACACAAATTGCCACTAGTCCAATTTCCAATAGAGTCCTCCTTCTTGGAAGCTTCTAAAACCACTCTTTAATGTCCATAGTCAGATCAGCATTCAGGTCTTCTGAACTCATACCAAAATTCTCTATTAAGCTCCATTTACAACAATATAATGCTTGTTCACCTTTCATCACTAAAATTTCCAAAATTCCTCTCCCAAATTCCAAAAAACTTCTGAACCACATGGTCAGGTTAGTCACAGCAATGACTCCACATCTTGGTAGCAATTTCTGATTTGTTCAGCTTTCTCATCACTGTGACTAAATTAAAGAAAGAATAGTTTATGTGGAGGCTCATTGTTTTAGAGTTCTTAGTTCATAGGTGCCTACTTCATGGCTCTAGGCCTAAGGTGAAGCAGGACATCATGGCAGAAAGGTTCATAGGTGCCTACTTCATGGCTCTGGGCCTAAGGTGAAGCAGAACATCATGGCAGAAAGGTGTGGCAAAAGGAAGCAGCTTAGGATAAGGAATCAGAAAGCAGAGGGAAACTAAGCTTGGCTCACTAAATATATACCCCATGACATACTCTCAATGAACCACCTCCACAGTCACATACTACATGCCTATAGTTGCCACTCAGTGAATCCCCATTAGGAGATTAATGCACTGATTAAGTTAAGGTTATCATGATCCAATCATTTCATCTCTGAACTTTCTTGCATTGTCTCACACATGAGCTTTTAGGGGACACACACTAGCCGGGCATGGTGGCACACGCCTGTAATCCCAGCACTTAGGGAGGCTGAGACAGGAGAATTGCGAGTTCAAAGCCAGCCTCAGCAACGGAGGTGCTAATCAACTCAGTGAGACCCTGTCTCTACATAAAACACAAAATAGGGCTGGGGATGTGCTTCAGTGGTCGAGTGACCCTAAGTTTAATCCCTGTTACAAAAAAAAAAAACACACACACACTACCACACAAAATATCCATATTGGAAGATTAATTGCAGCTGGGCACGGTTGCGCAAGCCTATAATCCCAGCACTTAGGGAGGCTGAGACAGGAGAATCGCTAGTTCAAAGCCAGCCTCAGCAATGATGAGGCGCTAAGCAACTCAGTGAGACCCTGTCTCTACATAAAACACAAAATAGAGCTGGGGATGTGGCTCAGTGGTTGAGTACCCCTGAGTTCAATCTCCAGTACCAAAAAAAAAAAAGATTTAATTGCACTTTAGATCTTTATTATTTAGAATTGGAATATGTTTTTCTAAGCAGAATGTACTATATTAAGCTAAATAAGTCAGATTCAGAAAGGCAAAGGTCATGTGTTTTCTTTCATATGTGGAATCTATAGAGGGGGAAAAAAAAGAAAAAAGAATGGATTTCAAGAAAATAAAGAAGACCCAGTGGGGTAAAGGAAGTGGTTCAGTGGGGCAGAGGAGAAAAGGTCAAGGGAATGTACTGGAGTGTGCAATTGACCTCATTGTGTTATGTGCATGTACAATGGGTCACATGAATCCCATTATTATATATAATTGTTACATAATAATAATTTTTTAAAGGCCATGATATGCAATCAGTCAGAAAAAAAGAAGGAATCCTAATTGGAACAAATAAAGCATAATTATATCCATTTTCAGATGACATGATATTATGTGTGTAAAATTCCAATTATTCCACTTAACAAATATTTAATACTTAATAAATAAATGCAACAGTTTCAGGATACAAAATAATCACAAACAAATCTGTGTTATTTCTGTGAACCAAAACTGACCTATTAAAAAATCAAGGAAATAGTCCATTTATGACAACATAAAAAATACTTGGGAAAATTTTTATTAATGAGGTGAATTACCCGCATAACAATGAAATAAATATAAAACCTATAGAAACATTGAAATATTCAATGTAGTCAAATGCCAATTTTTAGAAATTGAGTAAAATTTATTAGAAGTTTATTCATTATTAGTAATTCATATTGAAACCTCAGTGTTTTTTTTTTCTTGACATAGGAAAGCTTATTTTAGAGGTACAAATGGCTCCCAAATTATGATGGTTCACCTATGATTTTTTAACCTTACAATTATGCAAAGTGATAAACATTCAGTAGAAAACATATTTTAAATTTTGAAATTCCAGCTTTTCCAAGATTAGCAATATGTAGTATTCAATGCTGAACAGTAGCCCTGAGCCACAGCTCTCAGTCAGTCATATGATCAGAAGGGTGAATAACCAATTCTCTATAGAGCATTGCTAAGATATGATGTTCAACAGATTAGGTGTCATATACACATTTTTAATCTATAATGAGTTTATTAGGATTTAAGTATGTCATAAATCCAATCACTACTGTATATAAAATGGCATAAATACTAGGTTTACAAAAACAACATGGAAAAGTAGAATAAATTAGGAGAGGCCCCTTGACCATATATTACAAATCACTATGTAGCTACAGTAATCAAGAAGTTCTGGTGGAATGATAGATATATAGATCAATGTAACAGAATATATCCATCCAGAAATAAACTACAAAGATACACCCATTTGAATCTAACAAAAGTACAAAAGCAAGTCAATGGAGAGATAATAACCTTTTCAACAAATGACACTGGAGCAATTGAACATCCATTGAGAAAAAAAGTCAACTTAGACCTATACTTTAAACTGTATACAAATCAACACAAAATCAATAGTAGAATTAAGTGTAAAGTGTAAAACTATCAAGCTTTTAGAACAAAATAGTAAAAAATGTTTGGAACAAAGGCTAGGAAATAAGTTGTTAGGTTTGATACTAAAATAATTATTAATAAAAGGAATAATTAAGTTTGGACTTCAACAAAATTTTGTACTATGTAAACCTATATGAAGCAAATTGAAATACAAGGTATAAACTAGGATAAACTATTTGCAAGTTCAGAAAAGACATACTACCTAAAATATAGAATAAATATTATTACTTATCTGCTTCTTATTTAACAATTAAAGAAATGCAAAATAAAACCTTAAAACTTGAAATCTGTCATAATGGCTAAAATAAAAAATAATGACAATAACAAATCTGGGTAAGGATTCAGAAAAATTGGAGAACTAACACAATGCTAGTGAGAATGCAAGGTGCATTTTGACAGTTTTAAGAAAGCTAAATATGGAATTAGCAAAAAATCCGCAGCAATTGGACTCTGATATTTATTACAGAAAAATCAAACCTTATTCTCATTCAAAAATGTACACATAAAAGATATGAGATTCATTGTTTAAATTGTGGCAAAATATACATTTTTTTCATTTTAAAGATACTTATGTTTCAATTTCCTGACATACATTACATCTACATTGTTTTGTAACTATCACCACCATCTTTATCAACTCATTTTGCATTTTTTAAAAATTGAAACTCTGAGCCGGGCCCAGTGGCTCAAGCCTGTAATCCCAGCACTTTGGGAGGCTGAGACAGGAGAATCGTGAGTTCAAAGCCAGCCTCAGCAACAGTGAGGCGCTAAGCAATTTAGAGAGATCCTGTCTCTACATAAAACACAAAATAGGGCTGGGGATGTGGCTCAGTGGTTGAGTACCCCTGAGTTCAATCTCCAGTACCAAAAAAATTTGAAACTCTACCTATTAATTAAAAATTCTCTATTTCCCTCTCCTCTCAGGCCTTAGTAAGTACTATTCTACATTTTCTCCCTGTGAATTTAACTAATTTGGTTTCCTCATAAATATGGTATTATATGTCAGAATTTCCTTCCTCTTTAATATACCAATATATGAGAGAGAGAGAGAGAGAGAGAGAGAGAGAGAGAGAGAGAGAGAGAGAGATTGTGTGTGTGTGTGTGTGTATGTGTAACTCACATTTTGCTGCTCCATGCATTTTGTGATGAACATTTGGGTTACTTCTTCCTTTGGTCTATTGTGAATAAAGCTGCTATGAACTTCACCTTGGTATACAAAAATGTTTGAGACCCTGTTTTCTTTGTTTTGTGTATATATCAAGAAGTGAATTATCTGAATCATATGCAATTCTGTTTAATTTTTGTATGGAACCTCCATACTGTTTCAGCAACTTCACCAATTTACTTTCACACAAACAGTATAATGGGCTCTAATTTCTTCATATCCTCACCAACATTGCTATATTTTAATAATAGCTATCTCTAATGTTGAGTGATTCTGAGCATCTTTTCCTGTACTTACTGGACATGTATATATCTTCTTTGGACAAATGTCTATTCATGTCCTAAGCACATTTTAAAAATCAGGGTTTTTTTTTTCATTATTGTTGAGATGTAAGAGTTCTTTATATATGCTAGGTATTGAAATCATATCAGACATATGCAAATATGTCTACCCTTCTCAGAGTTGTTATTTTAATATGTTTATAGCATTCTTTGGTGAACTGAAGCTTTTGTTTAAATTTTGATATACTGTTTTAATATTTATCTATGTTGCCTGTGCATTTGGAGTTATACACTAGCAATCATTGCCAAGTCCAATTTCATGAAAATTTTCCCCTATGTTTTTATCTAAGATTTATATAGAATTAGCTCTTTTGTGATGTTTTAATTCATTTTAGTTAATTTTTATAAGTACTCCACTCCATTCTTTCTAATGTCCACATATAGTTTTTCCAATACAATCTGTTTAAAACTTTGTTTTCTTCAAGATGATGATTTTGGTATCCTAGTCAAAAGTTATTTGATCATATATGATACAAGGAATTATTTATGACCACTTTGTTCCATTCTATTGGTCTATTTCTCTGTCTTTATATCAATATCACATATTTTTGAGCATTATAACTGTTATAGTTTGAATCTGGAGTGTCATTCCAAGTCTCATGTGTTAAAGGTTTGGTCAACAGTCTGTTGTGCTATTGGAAGATGACAGAACCTTTAAGAGGTGGGGCCTAGTTGGAGGAAATTAAGTCAGGATGTGCCCTTGAAGGAAATATTGGGACTTTTGTGCCTTCTTTCTCTTTCTTTCCCCTCCCCACATTCCCTCCCATCTCCTTCTCTTCTCTTCTCTTCTCTTCTCCTCTTTTCCTCCCTTCTTCCTTCTCTCTCTTTCTTGCGTCCTTTTTTTTCTTACCATTTGCCATAAAGTGAGAGCAATTTCTTCCACTACATGTTATCTGCTATGATATTTTGTCCTGCCACAGACCTGAAGTGATGTGGTCAAAGGACCATGGCCTGAAACTTCTGAACCATGAGCCAAAATAAATCTTTCCTCCTTATGTTGATTTTCTCAGGTAATTTTTAATTTTTTTATTTTTTAATTGTACACATACACTGTCCTTATTTTGTTTTTATTTATTTTTTATGTGGTGCTGAGTATCAAACTCAGTGCCTTACTCATGCAAGGCAAGCGCTCTGCCACTGAGCCACAACCTCAGCCCTCTCAGGTATTTTTTAAAAGCAACAGAAAGCTGAGTAACACAGAAGCTTTATAAGTTTCATAATCATAATATCCAAAACTTTCAATTTTGTTCTTTTTCAAATTTGATTTTTTTAACCAGGGAATGATCCAGGAGTGCTTAACCACTGAGCCACATGTACAGTGCCATTTATTTATTTATTTATTTATTCATTCATTCATTCATTCATTCATTTAGAGGTTGACAAGGACATTTACTGAAGCTAGCTTTGAAATTATGATCCTCCTACGTCAGCCTCCCAAACTGCTGGGATTATAGGCATGTGCCACCACACCTGGCTTGGCGAGGCAGCTTCTACTACATTATTGAGTGCTTTTGTTATAATAAGGTCTTGGATTTTGTTAAACACTTTCAAGAATTAAATGTCTTTACTAAATCAACTTGAGATTATCATGTAGGTTTATCCTCTTTGTTCTGATAATGTGGCATATTTTACTAATTTATTTTCATATATTGAAACATTTTTGCATTCTAGAAATAAACCCCACCTTCTCATAGTGTAGGATCCTTACAATGTGCTGTTGAATTGTGTTTGGTAGTGTTTTGTTGGTTATATTTGCATCAGTATTCAACTGGGATGCATCTGTGTTTTTTTATCCCTATACTGTCTTTATCTATCTTTTGTATCAGGGTAATCCTGGCCTCATAGAATGAATTAGATAATACTTTTGAATGATTGGGAGAATCTGAAGATTATTGGTGTTAATAATTTTTAAAATTTTTTGTAGGATTCACTACTGAAATCGTATGGTCCTGTGTCTGCCTGTCTTTGGAGGTTTTTGCTTACCCATCTCTTTTCTTTTATTTAATATTTTTTTTTTTAGTTGTAGATGGACACAATGTCTTTATTTTACTCCTTTTTATGTGGTGCTGAGGATCGAACCCAGGGCCTCACGCATGCGAGGCAAGCGCTCTACCGCTGAGCTAAAGTCCCAGCCCCCATCTCTTTTCTAATTAAAGGTATATTTGAGTTTCCATTCTTTATGTTTCTATCATGGTAAGTTGTTTCTAGGAATTATTATATTTCATGCAGTTTATCCGATTTTTCAGTGTACAATTGTTCCAATAGTTCACTGTCCTCTAATACTTTCTATTTCTGTAAGATACTTTTGTTTCTGTGTTTATTATATTTTAATAATGTCTACTATTTTGTTCTGGATTTTCATTATATGAAACTCGTATTTTATTTTCTTTTTCAGTCAATCTATCTTATGTGTTATCTATTTGCTGATATTTAAAGAATCATCCCATGGTTTCCTATATTTTCTCTGTTGTATTTCTTCTATTTTGCTTATCTCTGCTATAATCTTTATTATTTATTTTTGTCTGTAAACTTTTGGTTCAGTTTTTTCTTCTTTTCCTATTTCCTTAGCTATAAATTTAGATTATTGATTTAACATCTTAATTCTTTTGTAATGTCAGCATATGTAGTTATAACTTTCCTTCTTACCATTGTTTTTGTGACATCCTGTAAGTTCTTCTATGTTGTGCTTTTATTTACATTATCATCAAGATATTTTACAATTTCTTATGATTTATTCTTTAATACATTGGTTATTTAAGAGTGTGTTATTTAATTTCCACATATTTGTGGATTTTCCAGTTGTCTTTCTTTTATTGTGTTCTACTTTCATTTCATTGTGATGGGAAAATTTATTTTATCCTATTAATTTTAATATTTTACTTTACTAAGACTTGTGGAATACCATCTCATCTATTCCAGATACTGTTGCACATGCACTTAAGAAAAATTTATTTCTTCTATTGTTGGTTTTCTCTGTCTTTTAAATCCATTTGTTCTACAATATTTTTCAAATCCTCCATCTTACTATCAATCTTCTGCATAAACTTCTATCCATAATTTAAATCAATGTATTAAAGTCTATCTCTGTTACTTTTGAGCTGTTTCTCAAATCAATTCTATAAATATTTGCTTCCAATATTTTGGAGTTCTGATGATTCATCATATATTTATAATTGTTTCATGTTGGTGAATTGACAATTTTTTCATAATATAGTACTTTTTATCTACTGTAAAATGTTTTTACTTAAATTCTCTTGTGTCTGCTGTTGGTGTGGCCTCCTTTGCCATCTTTTGATATTATTTACATTGAATATCCTTTTCCATCCCTTCACTCTTAACCTTGCATGTCCTTTGATCTGAAGTAAGTCTTTTGAAAACAACATATAGGGCTGGGATTGTGGCTCAGCGGCAGAGCGCTTGCCTCGCATGTGTGAGGCCCTGGGTTCGATCCTCAGCACCACATACAGAGCAATAAAATAAAGACATTGTGTCCATCTATAACTAAAAAAATATTTAAAAAAAGAAAACAACATATAGTTGTATCCTGCTTATTCATTCATTCTACCAATACATGTCGATTGATAATATATTTTAATCCACTTATAACTAACATAACTAATGACAGGGAATAAGTTATAATTGCCATCTTGTTATATGTTTTATAGCTGTTTTGTCCCTTATTTCCTTCCATCTACTTCTCTGTTTAGGTTTCCCGTCTTTCGTTTGTTTCTTTTTTTCTGTGTAAATGATGACACATTTTTATATTGTTTACTTTTCCTTTTGTGTATATTCTATAGATATTGTGTTTGTGTTTACCATAGGGATTATATACTACATTCTAGAGTTGTGAAAACCTATTTTACATTGATACCAACTAAACTTAAATTGCATAAAAAATCTTATTTACAGTTCTGTCTTTTGGTTTTCTTATTGATATCCCAAATTACATATTTCTGTATTTTGTCTCTATTTACATAGATTTGCAATTACTTTTTATCATTTTGTCTTTTAAATTCTACAGAAGCATAATAATTAGTATTGAAAACCGAAGTTACAATACTATTCTTTATATTTTTCATGTACATACCATTAACAGAGTATTATATTTGCATATGAGATACTGTATGATGTCCTTTCATATGGCTTGAAGAACCCCTATTAATATTTCTCTTAGGGTAGATCTAGTGATAATAGATCTAGTAGTAGATCTAGTGTCAGCTTTTGTGTATCTGATACTGTATTAATTTCGCCCTCGTTTTTGAAGGACTATATTACCACATATCATTTCCAGGAGGCATGGGTTTCTTTATTAAATGATACCATAATTTTAGTCTTTGCCAGATAATCAGAGTGCAGATGACAACATTCCCCCAGGTTTTCCATATTTTCAGACTTAGAGGAGGAAGACTTAAATTCTCTTCAAAGTGTAGCCAGGAAAGCTAGGCCAATCCTGGGTAGGCTAATGCTAGAGGGGGCAGTGGAATTGAGAGCCTCCATCCTAGCCTTCCAGCCAAAGGTCTACTTCCAACCTGAGGGGAGTAGCTGAGGGAGTCTTGGTAAAATCCTCCAACACACGGCTCTGCTCCTGCTGAACTATTCACTGCCCTGAGCTATTCATGATCTCTGTTCCCACATCATCACTTTACTCTCCAAAATCAGCCCACACTCAGGTGTACCAAGTCTTTGGTGAGTATCAAGATAGAGAGTCTTCAACTGAGTAGCCTCCAGGATACTTAGAGTCTACTTTTGATTGTTTTTATCCAGTATTTTAAAAATATCATCCTACTTCCTTATGATTATTAAGGTTCCTGCTGAAAAATATTACTAAGTGTTCTTGTATTTGTTATTTGTTTTAAATTGTGATTTTTTGAAATTAGTTTTTATGCATTTGATTATGAAGTATCTAAATGTGGACATATTTAATTTTAACCTACTTGGAGTTTGTTGAGCTTCTTGTATTTGTATATCAATGAATTTCCACAAATTTGGAATATTTCTGGTAGTTTCCTCTTTTTTTCTGAGACTCCTATTATATTTATATTGTTTATTTAATGATATCTCATAAGTTCTTTGAGATTTATTTAGCTTTCTTCATTCCCTTTTATCCTCAGATTTGTTTATTTCAAATGACCTCTCTTTAAATTTGCTGTTTCTTTCTTCTACCTGTTTGGGTCTATTATTGAACTCTTGTAGTAAATTGTTCAATTAATTTGCTCCATTTTTCAGCACTAGAACTTGTTTGGTTCTTTTTGTTTATACGTTTTTGTTCATATTATTATTTTGTTCATATATTGCTTTCAAGATTTCATTTAGTTTTTTGTTCATGTTTTCTTTTAGTTCTTTGAGCATAATGAAATAATTATTTTGGAATCTTCTATTTTTAGTAAGTTTGAAGTCTATGTTCCTTTATGGTCAGTTTCTGGATACTAATTTTGTTTGTTTTAATGGGTCGTATTTCATTTTTTACATGCCTTGTGATTTTTTTGATGAAATGGGTATTCGGAAAACAGTTACATCATGGTCTTTGAAGACTGGCTTCTTGTGAATGAAAATCCTCACTAACAAGCCTGTTGTGAGATTTAAAGTTTTCTGAGACATGTTCTCTTCATGCATCATCTCAGATTCTGAGCACATGCCTTTTCCCAATATCCTTCTTATATAAATGCTTTTAAATATCATAATTTCCCTAGTCATTATAACCCTGCTTCTTCATGGGACCTCAGATATTCTACTGCATCCCATTTCACATGCTCCCTCGTGCTAAGCAACTGAATGTCTACAATCTCCGTGCAGTCTCAAAATGTCATAACAACTGCTACTGACTTCTTCACCTTCAAACCGGAGATTCGATCAATACTTCCATTCTCATCTGAGCTCCAAGACAGTATATAGGAGTCAGTCACTCAGGCAGCCCACAGACAGAATGGAGGATCACAAATAGATTTCAATCTCTTTCTTTTATCTGATGTGTGTAAACTGGAAATTGCACTATAAACTACCCACTACTCCCTACCAGGAAGGGGTAGGATAAGAATGAACAAAAATGACAAATAATTTTGCTACCATTTTAAGTTTGTCTTTTTCTTGATTAGTTGTTTCTTGGCTATGCCAGATCCTTGACTTGTTTCCAGAGTACCCACAAACCTATTTTAGTCTTGTTCTTAGTACTTGATATATCTATGGGAAAAAGGGGCTAGAGCTTCCTATTCTATCATTTTAGTATTGTCAATCTATATAAGCTTTATTCTTTATACCCATAAAACTGAAAATGGTGCAAATGCCCTCCATCAGGTCAACTAAACTATGGCACATCATATCAGGTGATACTACTCAGCAATAAAATAGAAGGGACAATTGTAACACATGGAAAGATAACCAATGAGCTATGATGAGTGAAAAATATAGCCAATCCCTCAAGTTGAGAGTTTATTGTTCCACCTATTAATTAGAGTTGGAGGAGTTAGATTATTTACACAAAGGCAACAGGGAAAGATCCATGTGGATATTGAACCACTCTGTACCTAACTGCAGTGGGGATCACCTTCATGCATGATAAAATTGCATATAACAAAGTACACATATACCAATGAGAACATTTGAAAACCAGTGTAACTTGAAAAGATGGGTAGATTGTCTCAGTGTCAATAATCTTGGTTGATATTATACTATAGTTTTGCGAGATATAACCATTAGTGAAAACTAGTTAATGATACACAGAATTTTCCTGTATTAATTCTAACAAATGCAAATAAGTCTGCAGTTATCTGAAAATTAAATTTTCATTTAAATATATATACAAATGTACTTCTTCAGATAATACTTCATTATTTCTCAATACTTTATTCTCTTTTATTTAGTTTCTAGCATTTATTGCTCTTACATTGTAGTCTTTATTGTGTGTCTATCTATTTAGAATGCAAAAAACTCTTTGAAGTCAGAACACTTTATTTTTAAATTGAGGCCCTTATCAATACCTAGAATGGCACATTTTCATAATAAATCCTTAATGAGTATTTGTTGGAATGATTAAAGAGTTGATGAATTAATGCTAGAGTGGAATTAAGCCTTCAATATTATTCTAATTTCCTTACTTTAAAAGTGAAAAAAATGAGGTACAAAAAGTATAAGTCCTTTAGCCTGGGCACCAATCTAAAATGTAAAATAGCTAACAGAAAACCAAATCCTACTGACAGAAAATTCATTATTCAGGTTTATAAGTTCAAAAATATGAATACTATTCTTGATGAAACTTTACTTAGGAATATAATATTTAGTTTATTTTCTGAGTAAGGACATATTTACCTCAAAACCAAATGTCTGGAGAAAGCAACTAATTTGGATGACCTTTTGAATTACCTTGTGATTCCTGAATATATTTTTGCTAAATTGGGGAAGAACTCTATCTGACATTTTCCATGCTATGTTTCTATTCCTAGCTCAGTGTGTGGTATACAACATATTCCCAATAAATACTAATTTAGCTAATTAATAAATGACATTGTAATTCTGTACTAGAAATAAACACTTTATTATGTGCATACAACAATCAATCAAAACCCAGCATTATTGTTAAGAAATAGAGGAGTAAAGATCCTGTAATTAAGAAGAAAGAGCGTTCAATTATATAATAATAAATGAAGTAATTCATAACTCTCTTTATAATTTATTATTGTATGCTATATATATTATAGGTATTTTAAGAAGGAAAAGTGGCAATATCATTAACATTTATTAAATTCCTATGGTGGAGGGTACAATAAATTGCACTTAGAATAAAATCCAATTTTTACTATGTCTTATGAGACTCTGCATATTATGAATCTGATGAACATTCTAATGTCATATCATTCAATACCCCATTCACTCTATTCTTGTAATAAACCAAATATATCCTAATTCACAGCTTCAATACTTAATTTTCCTCTGCCCTACAAATCTCCTTATCCTAAAATTCACTTTCCCCAACCTTTCTTATAATTTACTTCACTTATTTCAGAGCTCAGGTCAAATATCAGTTTCAGAGTTGTTTTGTGATTATTCTATCTCAAATAATATTACCTTCAGAAATTCTCCACTCTTCTATTTCATGGTCTTCACAACACTTTTTTATAATGGAATTTGTATAATCTATATATTCATTTACTTGCTTGTAGTCTGCCTTCCACACTCAAAACTCAGTTCCATGAATGCAAGTATTTTGAATGAAAGAGTCAAATTTAATCATCAAGAAAAGTCCTATAATGTACACATCATTTGCATTATGAATCAGATTTAATAGTTTGTCCAAGTCACCCGAATTGAAAGTAGTGGAGATAAGGATAAAGCTTACATCTATCAGACTCAAAATTTCTTTTCCACTGAACCACTCTAGGGGAAATAGAGACAGAAGGCTGCATTAACAAACATAACTAAATAAATTATAGAATTTACACTAGCAGTTACAACCCCAGCCCCAGTAGAACGTATTTTGACATATTTTACATACATTGAGTATAACTTATTCTAATTAGGATCCCCTTCTTGCAGTTGCACATGATGTGGAGTTTTACTGGTCATGTATTCATATATGAGCATAAGAAAGTTATGTCTAATTCGTTCTACTGTTTTTCCTATTCTCATCCTTATCCCTTCCTTTCCTTCTCCTTTGTTTAATACAATGAACTTCTATTTTTCCCTTCTTGACCCTTAATATGTTAGCGTTCACATTCAGAGAGAATATTGGGCCTTTGGTTTTGTGGGACTGGCTTATTTCACTGAACATGATATTCTCAATTCCATCCATTTATCAGAAAATGCCATACTTTCATTCGTCTTTATGGCGGAGTAATATTCCACTGTGTATATATACCACATTTTCTTTATCCATTCATCAGTTGAAGGATACCTATGTTGGTTTCTTAGCTTAGTTATTGGGAGTTAAGCTGCTATAAAAATTGAAGTATTGTGTCACTGTAGTATACTGATTTTAAGACCTTTGGTTGTAAACCAAGGAGTGGCATAACTGGGTCAAGTGGTAATTCCACTCCAGATTTTCGAAGGAATCTCCATATTGCTTTCCAGAGTGGTTGAACCAATTTACAGTTCCCACCAGCAATGCATGAGTGTGCATTTTTCCGCACATCCTCACTAACATTTATTGTTACTTCTATTCATCATAATTGCCATTCTAACGAGTGAGATGAAATCTAAGTGTAGTTTTAATTTGCATTTCTCGAATTACTAAAGATGTTGAACATTTTTTCATATATTTGTTGACCATTTGCATTTCTTCTTCTGTGAAGTGCCTTTTCAGTTCCTTTGCCTATTTATTGAATGGGTTTCTTGTTTTTGTTTTTTTTTTTTTTTGGTATCAAGTTTTTGAGTTCTTCATATACCTTGAAGATTAATGTTCTATCTGAAGTGCAGGTGGAAAAGATTTTTTCCCATTCTGTAGGCTTTGTGTTCATGTTCTTGATTGTTTCTTTTGCTGTGGAGAAGCTTTTTAGTTAGATACAATCACATTTATATACACAATGGAATATTACTCAGCAATAAGAGAGAATAAAATTATGGCATTTGCAGGTAAATGGATGGGGTTGGAGAATATCATGCTAAGTGAAGTAAGTCAATCTCAGAAAACCAAATGCCAAATGTACTCGTTGATAAGTGGATGCTGATCCAAAATGTGGGGAAGTACATGAGAACAATGGTGTATCTCTGTTCACAGGGATGTAAGGGGGGAGGGGGCATGGGGATAGCAAAGGTGGTGGAATATGATGGTCATAATAACCCTAACTTTATGTATGACTGCATATATGTTGTGATTCTATACAACTTACAACTAGAGAATTGATATATTATCCTCTATCTATGTACAATCAATCAACTTGCACTGTTAACATGTAAGCCTAAATTTAAAAAAGTCATTGATTTTACTTCTTGTGCTTTAGGAGTCTTGTTGAGGAAGTCATTTCCTAAGTGTACATGATAGCAAGTTGGGCCTATGTTTTCTTGTAGTAGGCACAGAGTATCTGGTATAATGCCTAGGTCCTTAATCCACTTTGAGTTGAGTATTGTGCAGGATGAGAGACAGAAGATCAATTTCATTCTACTACATATGGATGGATTTACAGTTTTCCCATCACCATATCTTGAAGTGGCTATCTTTTCTCCAATGTATGTTTATGGTGTCTAGGATGAGATAACTGTATTTATATGAGTGTGCCTCTGTGTCTTCTATTATGTTCCATTGGTCTTCATGTCTGTTTTGTGCCAATATCATGCTTCTTGTTTTTTTTATTTTTTGTACAAGGGATTGAACTCAAGAGTACTCAACCACTGAGCCACATTTCTCAGCCCTATTTTGTGTTTTATTTAGAGACAGGGTCTCACTGATTTGCTTAGAGTCTCGCCATTACTGAGGCTGGCTTTGAACTCGCGGTACTCCTGTCTCATGCTTCCAAAGTTCTGAGGCATGTGCCATCACACCTGGCTATCATGCTATTTTTTAAATATTGTTTTATAGTATAATTTAAGGTCTGGAAATGTGATTACTCTTATGTCACTTTTCTCACTAACAATTGCTTTGGCTATTCTGGGCCTCTTGTTTGTCCAGATGAATTTCATAAGTATTTTTCTATTTCTATGAAGAATGTCCTTGGAATTTTAATAGGAATTGCATTAAATCTGGATAGCATTTTTGGTAGTATGGCCATTTTGACGATATTAAGTCTGCATATTAAAGAACATTGGAAAAACTTCCATCTTCTAAGGTCTTCTTTAATTTCATTCTTTAGTGTTTTGTAGTTTTCATTGTAGACATCTTTAACTCTTTTGTTTGATTGATTCCCAAATATTTTATTTTTGTGAGGTGATTGTGAATGGGTTAGTTTTTCAGATTTCTATTTCAGCTGACTCATCATTGAAGTATAAGAACACATTTGATTTGGGGGGGTTATTTCATTTCCTGCTGCTCTGCTCAATTTATTTGTGATTTCTAGAATCTTTCTGGTGGAGTTTTGAGGTCTTCTAAATATAGAATCATGTCATCAGCAAATAGAGATAGTTCAAGCTCTTCTTTTCCTACTTGTATCCCTTTAATTTCTTTCATCTGTCTAATTGTTCAGACTAGGATTTCAAAGACCGTGTTGAATGGCAGTGGTGAAAGAGGGCATCTCTGTCTTCTTCCAGTTTTTAGAGGGAATGCTTTAAAATTTTCTCCATTTAGAATGATGTTGGCCTTGGATTTAGCATATACCTTTCACAATGTTGAAGTATGTTCCTATAATCCCTAGTTTTTCTAGTGTTTTGTGCATGAAAAGATGCTGAGTATTGTCAAAAGCTTTCTCTGCATCTGTTGAGATAATCACATGATTCTTGTCTTTAAGTCTATTAATGTGATAAATTAGTACCCTTCTACAAGGATTATCCTGACAAAACTGTGTAGGATAGACCAACTCAAGAAACAAATAGACATTAAGGAGTAAAGCTAGTTTAACTTAAATTCAGTAAAAACACCAGAGACTTTTCAAGATATTGGAACAATCGACTATCTATACATAAAAACATTAACACTAATTCCTACCTCATTCCACAAGGAAAAGTTGATTAAAGATAGATAATCAACCTAAACATAAAACTCAAACTATTGAGTTCTATTTGTTAAATGAAAACACAAATATAAATGAGTGATAAATAGTAATTCATCAAAACCAAAAATATGCTGATCAAAACATTCTATTTCCTAAATGAAAACACAAACCATAGATTTTGAAAAGACATTAGCAATGCACATATCAAACAGAAGACACATAGCCAGAATGTATATGTAACTTCTATCATTTGGCATAGTTAACAAAAGCAAACCAATTAAGCTGAGTCAAAGATTCCAAGGCACATTTCAGAAAAGAAAATATGAGTGGATAAGTAACACAGTGGAAAATGCTCAACATCAGCAATCATCAAAAAAAAAGGAAATAAAATCACAATGGAATTCAATTTCATATATTCTAGAATGGTCAAAGTTAAAAAAAGCTGGCTGCACAAAATCTTGGTGAGGATGTGGAAAACTCCCACCAAACTTATACATTGCTCATGACAGTCTAAATACATTGAAAAACTGTTTGGCAGTTTCATTTATATACTTCTTTCCCCAACAATTTACTTTAGGTAAATGAAAATGTATGCTTACACCAGATAATTTTACTCACAGTAGCTAAAAACTATAAACAACCAAGAGGTTCTTAAACAAGTGAATGGACAAACAAATGGAATATTACTCAGCAGTAAAAAGCACTGAACTACCAACATGCACAATATAAAAACAGTGTTTTTGACACAGGCATAGTGGTACATGCCTATAATTCCAGCAACTTGAGAGGCTGATGCAGGAGGATTGTGAGTTCAAAGCCAGCCTCAGCAATTTAGCAAGGCCCTGAGTCCCTGTCTCTAAAAAAACATAAAAAGGGCTGTTGTTGCTCAGTGGTTAATTGCCCTGGGTTCAATCCCTGGTACCCCCCAAAAATTTTAGTATAAAACTGTTGTCATTAAACAGTATGAGCATCGAGACAGAAAAATAGATCAGTGGAACAAAATACAGCCCAGAAATACAGTAACATATAATCAGTCATCTGATTTTCATAGCTACACACAAAGTGTCAAGGCTAAGTCACACACCTAGACAATAATAAAAAAGTGAATGAAAATCAGAAGCATTTTTAGTCAAAGAAATTGGACACAAAAGATTAAATACTGTACAAGTCAAGCATAAGAAATGCTAGTACAAGCTAAACTAATCTATAATGAAAAATGAAACAGGGGCTGGGGCAGTGGCTCAGTGGTAGAGCGCTTGCCTGGCACGCGTAAGTTACCAGGTTCGATCCTCAGCACCACATAAAAATAAATAATAAAAGAGATTGCATACAACTAAAAAAATATTAAAAAAAAAGAAAAATGAAACAATAATTAATTCTATGGGGCTGATTTGAATGGCCCACAGGAGCATGTAATTAAGTAACAAAATTGTTCTATATCTTAATTGGAATGGCTTTACAAAGGTGTATGTATTTTTCAAAATTCATTAAATGCTGCACATAAAATATTAACAAATTAACATGAAAATATTTAATGTATTTATATAAATTAAAATTTTAAATATATCAAGAACTACAGTGAATATGAAAAATGAGGGTGCACAAGCTCTCCCACATAAGAAATATAGTATAAATACTGAACAATTAAATCAGTGGGATATAACACAAATAGAAAAAACACTTGAACTAAAAACAAGGTTCATATAGAAAATAAAATATGTACAGCAACAGTGATAATAAAAATGGGTTTTATAATACATGGTTTGGAGGCAAATGAGTAGTGATTTGGAACAAAAATAAAGATGTATTCATAACTCAAACCCTATGCCATGAAGCATTCCAAAGATTAGTAAACTGGATGATATAAAAATAAAAACATCTGTTTTAAAATACCCTATGTAAGGTCAAAGGGCAAATGAAAAACTCAGGGACACAGAAGTGGATATAAAATATATGACATATAAAAACCTCATAGAAATTAGGAAAAAATGAGTCAACATGAAATGACTAAATATCATGCACAATATGCACAGTACTGAGATAATTCACAGTATAAGAAAAAGAAATACCTCAGAAAAATTCTCAGCATTACTCATAAGAATAGAATTGTAAATTTAAACTACACTGAGATACCATGCCCTATTAAATTGCAACACATTCTTTCCAAAAGAGAGTGTGGAAATTCATTTTCATATAAACTTGGTGGAAAGAGCAAAATGGGTGCCTATGGAGAATAATTTGGTACCATTGATCAAAATTTCAAGTGCATGCGTCCTTTATCTCAGTATTACCATTTATTTATTGTACAGAATACTCACACAGTGACAGACATCAAACAACATATGTGCAAGTTTATTCATTGCAGTATTGTTTGTAATAGCAAAAGGCTGAAAATAACTCAGTGACCATCTATAGTGAATTGGTAAGGATGCTTCATCCACAAAATGGAATATAGTGCTGCTGTAAATGATAAATCAGATCCCAGATTCTTATAGACTACAAAGCAATCCCAGATATTTTAAGCAAATAATGCAATTTATGGAGCAATATATGTAGTATGTAATTTTTGTGTTAAATACAATTAAATTTGCTTATATCTTCATAATGAAGTACTTGAAGGATATATACAAAAAACTGCTAAAATAATGTGTCATGTTGGGTGTGAGGATGGTGAAACAAATAGAATTCAAATCTATATGGGAAGAGTGAGAATAAAAAAGGACTTTTAAAGCATGTCTTGAGGGTATCTGGGTGTTGGCATTTATTTACCAGGGATGGGAATCGAAAACTCTTCACATAAATATTTTTATAAAGTTTTGATTTTTAGAACATGTGACTCTATTATCTATTCAAATATCAAAATTTTGAAAAGATAATACAAATCTGAATATTAGTTTGGGTTAGGAGTTCCAATTCTGTGAAAAATTGTAAGTAAATTTGATTTAAATGTATTCAATAGTAAGGAAAATAAGGTGTTAAAAATTTAAATTTCATTCCAAGAAAGTTCACTATTAAAATATGAAAAGTAAAGAAAAAGTAATTAACTAGGATGGCAAAAATCAAACATAGTCTTTGAAACATGGGAAAATATGTTTATGTGCAAGCATACTAGGAAGAAGGAGCTAAAAGAAAATATATTGAATCTGAAAGAAAAGTAGACATTTTAGAATTTCCCATCAAACAGAGTACAATTGATTTTCATGTACTTATGGGTTATTAACCAAATAAAACCATTTTCTGTGATGTAAATTAAGTCACAATAAATGTAATGAGATTCAAATGAAAAAAAAAAAAGAAAAAGAAAAATTGGAAGAGAATAGGCTCTTAGGGATCAAGAGAAAATAAAGACAAGTGCACTGATTAAAGGGAGGTATGGAAAAAGAGGAAAGGATATGAAAATTGCTATTATGCAGAAAATGATATTTTCAGGTGAGAATGAGGTAGATTTTTGCTGGGATTTGTTATATTCATACATGAAAAATGAGGTATATTGAAGCAAATTTTCACTATTCTAAATAAAGAAATTACTGAGCTTATCAGCTTGAAAGATGAAGGAAGGAAATGAGATTTAAGGAAAAAGATAAGGTTGTTTGAAAACATGGTCCATAGAATTGAAGTAATATATAAAATGGAATTGTTGAATTGTTGTCAAAGCCAAGATCTAGTTCAAGGGGGAAAAAACTTGACTAAACTACATTTATTTAGTTCTTGAACATTTTAAACAATATTCCACCAAAGAAGTGGAAACGTGGAAAGGATTTGCATTTGTTAAGTCCTGACAATCTAAAAGATGGTAACTATTATCCATCTAAATCTTGAGATGAGAAAATTGAAACTTGAAATGAACAAGGGATTTGCCTATAAACACTCTTCTAGAAAGTGAAAAAGTAAGAATTCAAGTACAGATGCTTTGGTTTAGATATGAGGTGTCCCATAAAAGCTGTGTGTGAGACAATGCAAGAAAGTTTAGAGGTGAAATGATTGGGTTATGAGAGCCTTAACATAATCAGCATGTTAATCCACACATAGGGATTAACTGGGTGGTAATTTTAGGCAGGTAGGGTGTGGCTGGAGGTGGTGGGTCACTGGGGGCATCCCTTTGTGGGATATAATTTGTCCCTGGTGAAAGAGTCTTTCTCTGCTTCCTGATTGTCATGTCTTGAGCTATTTTCCTCTATCATTTTCAGCCACGATGTTCTGCCTCAATTCAGGCACAGAGCAATGGACTGAAACCTCCAAAATTGTGAGTCCTTAATAAACACTTCCTCCTCTAAAATTGTTCTCATCAGATTTTTGGTCAGAGCTACATAAAATCTGACTAAAACAACAGGTTTCTCTGAACCTAAAGCCTATTAATTGCTTACCATCCATCCTAGCATATATAAGATATTAATTTGTTATTCTCAAATGACTGAAAGACTATTATGACTATGATTTATGAATTGTGGAAGTAAAGAAGTGGAAATTGGCAGGCAGAATTAACAAATAGCAAAAAGTAGTAGAAAAATAATTTGCTAAAGAGGAAAAGTGAAATATAATTACTGAAAACAAGTATTTCATCATGCTTAAAACCTTTGTTAGGACTAAAAGTTCCATTAAAACTTAAGGTATCAAAATTCCATTAAAAATTAAGGTATGTTGAAAATAAGCAGTGAAATCTGTATAAAAACTTCCCCTAAATAAATTCTATATTGCCTAATTATTAAATATTTGTATACTCTGTTGTGCTTAAGAAATAAAAAGGTATTTGTAAATATGATTTGTATATATGACCTGATCATATATACAAATACAAAATTAGTCTCCCAGATATATGTTTCTATCAATTATAAAGTGCTACAATGTATATCTTCCCGCTTATTGATTCTTGGTTTTATTTCTTGAGCTTTAGGAGTCTTGTCATGTAAGTCAATGCTGGTGCCAATATGTTGGAGTGTTGACCCTATGCTTTCTTGAAGCAGTTGCAGTGTTCCTAGGTCTTTGATCCATTTCAAGCTGATTTATGAGCAGGCTGAGAGACAGAGATCTAGTTTCATTCTTCTACATATGGATATCCTGTTTTTTTCAGCATCATTTGTTTAAAAGGCCATTTTTTCTCTAACACATGTTATTGGTATCATTGTCAAGGGTCAGATGACTACCTATGTGGATTTCTGTCTGTGTCTTTTATTTTATTTCATTAGCCTTCAGGTCTGTTTTTAAAATATTTTTCAGTTGTCAATGGAACTTTATCTTATTTATTTATATATGCCGTGCTGAGAATCAAACCCAGTGCCTCATACATGCTAGGCAAGCGCTGTACCATTGACCCACAACCCCATCCCTTCATGTCTGTTTTTATGCCAATACCATGATGTTATTACTATCACTCTGCAGTATAATTTGAAATCAGCTACTGTAATTCCTCCAGTATCACTCCTACTTCTCAGGATTTTTTGACTATTTTGGATGTTCTATTCCTTCATATGTATTTTCGAATTGTTTTTCCTAGTTCTATGAATAATATGATTTTTATTTTGATGAGGATTACAGTGAATATGTTTATCACTTTTGGTAATGTGGACATTTTGAAAACATTAACTCTGACCATCAAAGAAGATAGAAGGTCTTTATATCTTTTATGGTTTTCTTCAATTTCTTTCTTTAGTGTTCTATAATTTTTATTATAGAGGTCTTTCACCTTCATGGCTAGATTTGTTCCTAGATATTATATGAGGCGATTATGAATGTAATATTTTCCTGATTTCTTTCTCATCAGGCTTATTGTTGGTGTATAGGGAAGTTATTGGTATATGCATATTGATCTTTTATCCTGATACTTTGCTGAATTTGCTTATGACTCTGCACAGCAAAGGAAACAAGAGCATGAAGAAAGAGACTATACAATGGGAGACAATCTTTGCCTGTTCCTTTTCTAACAGGTGATTAACACCAAACCCAAAAACTTAACTCAAGAAAAACAAATAATCCAACTAATAAACAGAAAACTGGTCTGTATTCAAAAGGATAATTTTCTTTCTTTTCTCAAAAGTAGAAATACAAATGGACAACAAGTATATAGCAAAATGTTAGACATCATTCGTAATCAAGGAAATGCAAATCAAAATTCCACTGAAATTTCATCTCCTTCCAGTTTGAATGGCAATCATCATGTATACAGAGAGCAGTAGTTACTGGTGAGGATGTGGGGAAGAAAGTACACTTCTACATTAGTGAAGGGACTGCAAATTATTTCAACTACTTTGGAAATAAATACGGAAATTCCTCTAAAAACTAGGAATGAAACCAGCATGTGATCCAGAAATCCCATTCCTTGGTATTTGTCCAAAAGAACTAAAATTGGCATTCTATAGTGACTCATACTTATCAATGTTTATAGCAGCATAATTCACAATTGCCAATTATGGAAACAGCCTAGATATTTGTCAACATACAAATGGATACATAAAATGTGGTATATATATACACAATGAAGTATTACTCTTCCATAAAGAAGAAGAAAATTACATCATTTGCTGGTAAATGGATGGAAATGAAGAACATCATGTTAAGTGAAAAAAGCCAGAATCAGAAAGTCAAATGTCAAATGTTTTCTCTCATACATGGAAGCTAGGGGGATAGATGAAGGAATAAAACAGGGATTGCAATAAAATCAAAATGAGACCAATAGAATAATGGAAGTTGCTGAAGATGGAGGGAGAGGGAAGGGAATGTGAAAGTGCCGGAGAACTAAATCTAAGAAATCATTCAGCAATAAAAGAGAATAAAATTATGGCATTTGCAGGCAAATGAATGGAACTGGAAAGCATTATGCTAAGTGAAGTAAGCCAATCCCAAAAGACCAAATGCCGAATGGTCTCTCTGGTTAATGGATGCTGATGAATAAGGGAGGTGGGAATGGGAAACATAAGAGAAATAGAGAAACACTGGATGCGACATGGGGGAGGCGGGGGGCAGGAAAGGGGAATGGGTATAGTAAAGATGGTTGATAAAAAATATATATAAATATATATATATATATACTGTTCATTGAAAGTGCATATAAAGATGTTTAATATGAAGAATGTAATCTGCTTATAATTTTGTGCAAAGTTAGAAAAATTATGATTGTAACAATTTTTTTTCTATTTG
>CM053417.1:64619405-64748155 GCA_028644305.1 Xerus rutilus | reverse complement strand
CGTTTGATAACATGTATTAAAATGCAACTTTTGAGAAAAAATAAATAAATAAATAAAAATTAAAAAAAAACCAAACAAACAAACAAACAAAAAAGAAATCATGGTATGTCCCCTTGTATACACCACAAAGAATCTCACTCTTATGTATATGCATAATGCACTAATTAAAATAATAATAATGATATTAGAAGGGAGATCAGTAGAGTAGAGAAAACAGATCATGAGGGTAACCTGAGGAGGGTAGGAAAATGAAGGTACTGGGAATGAAAAATTGCTCAAATTTTGTTATGTTCATGTCTAAATATGATATAATGAATCTCACAATTATGTGCAGTTTTAACACATCAATAAACTAAATTAAAAAACAATGGAAAATAATTGTGTGCATGACATGATCAAAACGGAAAATATTAGACATTTATTTAGTTAGCATTTACATTAAACATAACTGAGCTGGCGCGGTGGCACAAGCCTGCAATCCCAGCACTTAGGGAGGCTGAGAAAGGAGAATCACCAGTTCAGAGCCAGCCTCAGCAATGGCAAAGCACTAAGCAACTCAGTGAGATTCTGTCTCTACATAAAACACAAAATAGTGCTGGGGATGTGGCTCAGTGGTCGAGTGCCCCTGAGTTCAATCCCTGGTACCAAAAAAAAATAATAATAATTAAAACAATTAAACATACACATATATACACATACATGAATATACATGTATATATGAATAAACACACAAAAATGTATGAAGCATATGAAACTTTGAAGAAATTGTTCTTTGTATACAGGTCTTTCAGGCTACACTTGCATAGAGATGTAATAATTATACCTATTAAAACAGGTTTCATATGCAAAAAAGAATGGTACACTTGATACCTGAATAAAATGCAGCCAAATCTTTAAACATTTCTCTAAGATTAAACTAGACACTTTCCATACATGTCCATTACATTTCATTATAAAAGTAATTGACAATTATAATGTACCAATAAAAATTAATAAAAAGGAGTAATTGAGACAGGTCAAATAATATATAGAACCCACTCTACGTGGTCAATGAACCATAAGAATGAGGAATATGCAGAAAGAATACCCACTATTTATAACATTAAGTTCTAAAAGCTTTCTTCCAGCTGTTTTGAATATTCCATTCTCTGATTGCAAGATTAGAGAATTATTTTTGCTTTACTTTAGTTTGATTTCTTTAGCAAGAGAGGAGATTTAGTCCCTTTCTATTCACATTTACATCAGGAATGAATTGATTAACAGAGGTATATAACAAAGTATGTATCACTACAGAGATTGCTGTATAGTTCAGCTATATAACATGACCAAAAATGAGAGGAACACTCTCAAAATAATTTATCACTAATTGTGTATTAATGTGTTTTTCTTTGAGGGAGGTGCTGGGCATTGGACTGTGGGGTACTTAACTACTGCTCCACAATCCCAGCCCTTTTATTTTTTTTATTTTGAGTCAAGGTCTCACTAAGTTGCTTAAGACATACTAAATTCTGAAGCTGGCCTAAAATTTGTGATTCTCTCCCATCATCCTCTGAAATCCCTGGGATTACAATTCTGTGCCACTGTAGTCCACCCATGTGTCAATTTTTAAAGAATAAAGTGTAACAAATAAGCAAGAAATATTTATTTCTCAGACTTTCATCATTCACTAATTGAAAAGAATACAAACTAGTGTTTGGAAATAACAGCAGCAATATAAAGTGAAATTCTCAAAGTTCAAAAAAGAGTTATGATAGAGTATGGAAAGGTAGAATTTACTAAAAGGATTTTCCACGCAACATGTCAGAGTGAGACTATAATAACTGAAACAAAAGAAGACTAGAAATTTTCAAAATTCTCTTTTCATTTTATACACATTATCACATAATTTTCCCCAGCTTTTCAGGGTAGAGTTCACTTCAGATTTAATCTTACTTTGTAGGAGTCACAGTTCTGCATTTAAGCATACATTATATATAAATAAGATACCAAAAGTTCATAAAAGTTCATTAGAGGAAAAATAAACTTAAAGATGAAATTAAAGCTTTGCTTAGGGATGTGACATTTGAGAGCAGAGAGGAAAATTATCTTACAAGGATCAGAATAAGCTACCAGATATTTTTGCCAATATTAACTTAATCTCTGAGATATTTTGAAATGAAATATTTGAACTTAAAATGTTTTGATGATTGAATTGAATAATAGGCAGTAATTAATTTAAATAGTCAAAACTTGTTGGTGAAGCACCTTCAAATGTGTTTATAAGTGACAAAACTTTAAAACATATTAACATAAACCATTGTATTTTAGTAAATTATGATCAAATCCTTCAACATTGTATTTGTTTTTTGAATACAAGTACAAATTTTATATCTCCTGTAGAGTATTTCTATCATGTTTAGTATTATAAATTTACTATACTAAATTTTTATCTTCCTTCATCGTTAATGGTGTGTTAAAATATTCTTTTAACTTTAATAGAATGATTTATGTTATTATAGATTTTGTCTCAAGAAATTAATAGACAAAATATTAAAGTGAAATTTTATTTTCATAAATGAAACTAGATTTTTAGTTTAAGACATTTAAAATTTTCTGATAACAAAATACAGTACGTGAACTATCACTTCAAACTTCATTGATGTGTAAATTTCAGCTTTGCATTTCATCTTATAAATTCTCAGTAATATTCTTTTAAATGTTCCAGTAGTCACCTCTAGGCATTTCCAATTCAACTCTAGGTATATGGCATCTATTTATTACACATTTGCCTATATCTTTGAAATAATTACATTCTGAAACAAATTTTAGTCTACTTCTGCCAGTTATTTTTGCTAATTTTCAAGACTTTTATTTTCAAAGAACAATAATTCATTTATGAACAATATCTTTCCAGGGTGGACTAAAATATACTTTGTACCAAGAGGAAATATGTCTTTTAAAAAGTAAAATTAAGTATCCAAGTAGACATTTTGGGAACAGAAGTCTAAACTACTATGTTAAAAGAGAAATTTTTAACCATTGAAACTGGGCTAATCCTCCTATTCTTATATAATACCAACAAAATGCAGGACCTTTGTGTTTATGATGGCAAATGGAAAAAAAAAAAACTCAAGCAATCAAGCTTCAGGGGATTCAATTTGTCTACACACTACAGAAGATAAATCAACTGTGATGCATTTTTAAAATGTGGAGCAAGAATGCCTAACTTATAAAAAAGTTATGTTATACAAGCCGGGCATGGTGGCTCACGTTTGTAATCCCAGCACTGTGGGAGGCTGAGACAGGAGAATCGTGAGTTCAAAGCCAGCCTCAGCAACGGCGAGGCGCTAAGCAACTCAGTGAGACCCTGTCTCCACATAAAACACAAGATAGGGCTGGGTATGTGGCTCAGTGGTCGAGTGCCCCTGAGTTCAATCCCTGGTACCAAAAAAAAGAAGTAATGTTATACAAATATTTTTTATGATTTTTAATCCACTATTACAAAGGTATTTCTAAGTCCCAGATGATGTCCATAGACTTAATGCTTTGTTGATCTGGCTACATGATTTACTACATAAACTCAAAGAGTATGATGAGTAACTATTGCCCATGTCTGCATGATAGTATTTCAGAAAACTATCCAATACCTGATTATGTTATATAGAAAATGTGCAAAAAGATACCTAAGTCTAGAATGCCAATGATTCCAAAGTAGAGTAAGAAAACAGTAAAAAATAAATACAGTAGAAGTAGACGATTCTGATAGGAAAAAAAAATCAATCCATGGGAAAATGTTTTATCCTATGATATTCAAATTCTTAATAAATGTGTATTCATTGTTAAAACTGATAAAGCCTCTAAAATTTTTATTCATTTATTCTAAACTTAGTTTGAGCATGCCAAATGAAAATAAATTGCCAATATTTAGTACCAAATAATTAACAGGTCCTTACAGTACAAAGAAATACAATTTTATCCTTTTAAAAATATTATTTTATAGTATGAATACAGTGTCATATTTATAGTATGACCACACTATACATGTATAAAATAGTATTTTATCATATATTCATTTGAAACAAGATTTTTCTGCTTCTTTTTAAACTTTTTATATATTTTTTTAGTTGTACATGAACACAATATCTTTATTTATTTTTATGTGGTGTTGAGGATCGAACCCAGTGCTTCACACATGCGAGGCAAGTGCTCTACCACTGAGCCACAACCCTAGCCCAATTTTTCTTCTTCTTCAGTGTATTTTGTAGCTCTCTCCTTCTTAGAAATTTCAAGAAGAGAATGTTAAGGTTTGTATATTATTTAACATATGAATCCAGCAATGTTTTTATTTCCAACTAGTAATCAGAGTAACTTCTTTCCACAATAATGATCATGTGAACCAGAAGTTATCAAGAAAATTTGTTCCTTCTACCATGCCTCTTACTAAGTTGCATGAAACAAATAATTAGTCAGACAGTGACAAGATTGCATTTGAATCTTAACAATACAAAAGCATGGTCAAATAGATGAAATAAAGGCAATTATCAGACAAATACTCATATTACTTGTAATCACCAAAATTGGAAATCTGATTTCTTTCAGCAGGTGAATATTTAAATAAATTCCATAATTAAATAAAGAACAAAATTTCAATGTACACAACAATTTAGATGAATCTCCAGGGAATTATACTGAGTGAAAAAGATCAAAACCCAAGTCTAAAACATCACATGCTGTATGTTCCATTTATGGGAGTGTGATGGGAGAGAGAGGCATGAATAATCTTTGTATTGACTGCATTGTCCTATATATTGACTGTCAGTGAACATACAAAAACATGTATGATTAATTCCATAGAACTAAATACACACATCAGCCTACACACAATAATGAAAGTTTGTAAAACTGGTGGAAGCTGAACAAAATTATTGGACTGTATCAATGTCAATATCCTGGTTCTACTATTATACACAATTTTTCAGTATGTTACCACTGGAGGGGAATCTGGGTGAAGAAGACACAGGATCTCTACATCATCTCATCAAACTGCATGTAAATCTGCATTTATTTTAAAATACAAGTTCTTAAGAAATGTATGAGAAAGGAAACCAGGGTGTATCATTCAGGGTTCTTAAATTATACTATTCCATATTAGTTCTCATTTCTTATCAAAGTGTGAATGCATCATAAATTAAAATATTTCACTTTGATTTTCAATCTAGGTAAGATACACTATAGATAATAATTATAAAACAGTTCAAACTTAAATTTGAAACAAATGAACCATTTGAGATGGTGTCATCTCAGAAATTTTCATTGCACTAGTGGACACAAATCAATGAGGATTATTATTGTTGTTGTTAATGAATGCTCCATAGAGTTTAGACATATGCCAGGAAGACATTGTCTTATTCTTACAGGAAACCTATGAAATAAGAATTACTATTTTTAATATTTTAAGGCCAGGAAAATTAATACTTAAGAAAAGCTGAAAATTTTTCAAGCTTATCAAGTAATAAGTGATAGACTCAAAATTCTTACCTAGGTTTATCTTCCTCTTAATCCAGTTCTCTTAACTAGAATGCTTCAATGTCAATGATATAATCCAGTCACTGAAAAACTATTTAAGGAGGGGCTGGGGCTGTAGCTCAGTGGTAGAAGTGCTTGCCTAGCATGCGTGAGGCACTGGGTTCGATCCTCAGCACCACATATAAATAATACATGAATAAAAAACTAAAAAAAAATAAAATTCAAAAAAAACTATCTAAGTAAAACTGTTATTCTTTGATATAATTATGTATAAAACTATAATGATCATGGGAAAATGTCAATTTTATCAAATTTTCACAAGTTTTGTACTCTACCTTAAAATAGTAATTTAAATATGAAGTGGGAAAAATATGAAGTGGGTTAATGACAGTATATTTTATAATAGGAAGCATGCTAGTATCAAATTCAAATTTATTATAACAATGTATATAGCTATATTTTTAAGATAATAAAACACTAAAGACAACAATACAGTTACCAAATTAAGTACAGGTAATTTGTCAAACAGAATGATTACAAGAAATCTAGACACCACTTTTTTGTTGTTATTGCAAGAATAAAATGGTTAGTAGAAAATTCAGTCACCTGCCCCCTGAGTTTAGTTATGCTGCAATACCTACTTTGTAGTTAATCTTTGAGCTTCGAAAATTAATACATGATTAAAACATTGCTCATATTCACAAATATGAAAATGAGATGTTTGAGGGCTTATAGATCAGTTTCAAATACACTTCAGTTTATATTTTATTTCTTTTGCTTACTGAACAGAGTGTATCAAATAGCATAAAATTAATTTCTTGGAACTCGGTAAGATTACAAAATGCAGTAAGTATAAGAGCCAATCCATAATGCATAAACTTTTCCCCAATTCAACAGAAAATATTCAATATACTGTATAAAGTCGCATCAACTTAAAATGTTCCTGATTATATGATTCCCAATTGTGTTTTTTGGTTCTTTTCATTTTTCACCATAGAAAATTAAAATGATTTAGTTGACCTCTGTCCAAGTTTTTGAAATGTGTTGTAATAAAGAAATAAAACATTATTTGACATACTTTAAAATAATATGTCATCTGATTAGAGATAAAGGTAACTCAGCTGCCTTCCATCAATACCAATAAAAACATCAATTCATGAATGAAATATAGAAAATTCTAGTTATTCTTAATATTAAATTTGCAATTAAATTCTACTATAATGACAATCATATTTGCTATGTGCATTTTAGTTACACCTTTAGGGAGAGAGGAGCCCCATAAACTTAGAAATTAATAGTAAAATGACATTGAGATTAAATAATGAAATAGTTCCTTACTTGCTTTATTTTCTTGCTAACACAAACAAACAGAAAACCAAGGAAATAGTAATGAAACAAAGATAATTCACCAAATAACAGGAAACAGAATTAGAGAAAGATTATAAAACAAAAAAGCAGACTGATATTATTTAGTAACATTTTACTAAATATTATCATAAAATACCTTCTGTTATATAAAGAAAGACTTCAGAGATCATTACATGTGCAATAGTAAACCTTTTGAAATCTGACTAGCTTTGATAAACTTAAGTATATTTTCCATTTTCAAGTGTTCTGAGTTTTGGAATCCCCACAGTCTTTCAATTGGCTGCAACAAAGGTTTCTTAACCAAAGTAACAATGTCTATTTATTTTTTCTTTGGTAAGATGATTTCTGACAACTTTCTTTATGACCAACTCTCCTCAATCAATTAGATGTGCTGTTTAGTCTGCTTCAGTTGCTGAGATGACCCTAAGAGCAGTCAGTTTTCAATCCATGTTTTTCTTCAAATAGACATGAATTTTAAATCTCAAAAATAAATACATTAATAAAAAATACACAGACATAACTGTGTTAAAACTTATCATTGAAAAAGAGTAATAAAACTTTTCATTGAAAAATCTAGTCCAGAGATTATATAAGAATAAAGTATAAATTTTATTAAAGCATACATAGTTTCCCCAGCTCAATACATTTTTCTTGGGTATTGAAAAATGAATGTTTTGAAAAGAAATTGGAATATTTAAATTTTCAGAAACTTTATTTTAGAAATATTATATACTTCATGCACCATAAAATCTCATATATTAGAATGCCATCTTTTAAACATCACATTAACATGGCAATAAAACAGATGGCAATGTCATTCAGGATCTTGAGTAGGAAAGTGTATTGTGTTTCCTCAATGTGGTGATGCTTAAGTTTTGCTATAGTGAAAAAAAGTCTCACAATTGCTTTCAATTTCAAAGCTACTTTAACAAATGTTCAAAATCTCTTCAAAATAATGTTAATTTAAAGGGTAGCATACATGTGCAAATTGAATAAAACAAAAAAATGTTTTGCATCTTAACTTTCAAAGCCATTTCATTGTGCTCCTTAGTTGCTGATTTCACCTGTAACTGGCTACTTGTACTGTTGAAAATAAAGTCAAGTGGCCATATTAGACAAACTTAAGCAGCTATTCTAGCACTTGGCTGGAAGAAAGTGAAGCTTTTGGGGAGCACTAAAGGTGCCTGTTCTGCTAACTGTTAGGACACTCAGTTTGCTCTGGGAGATAATACCAAAACAGCAAAAGCCAGACTATTACCCTAAACAATATGTTTCCTGCTGGCTGCCAGAGGTGACAGCTGGGTTTTTCTTCTGGGCTCTACACAGCCCCATCTCTCCAGGATTAATCTCGGGGACCTAAATTTCAGACTTTTTAGAAATTTATTAATTTCTGATCCTTGAGTAGTGATCTTGAAGAGTCAGTGTAATTCTGAGATTGGCAGTTAATTCCACCATTAATGTAATATCTTTGAGCCTCGATTATTTCATATGGATAATGGGAGAATAAAATTATCTATGCCATTTGTTTTTGTTGCTATAGCAAGCTTCAAAGAGAAATGGCAGTAGTTATGGTTAGAGACCCCACACTTGAGATTGGTGTCTCTTCAGAACTCTGTTATGATTCCCTGAGCAGTGGGAAGTCCCACCCTACTTCTCTTCCATTGGGCAGCATCCCCAAGTCTACTTTGATAGGAAACACCAGGAATTTATTGCATCTGCTGAGGTTGAGAGAAAAAGCAGGGTCCTGTTTATAATGTTAAAATTTTCTCTCAGCAGATGGCCACTCTGGCACCTACTCCAGTATCATATACCAAGCTCTCTCCCAAAGGTTGGAAGAGAAGGTTCAGCTGGCTATCAGGAACACTATAGTGTTCAGCAGGGGCAGAGGAGGAAGGCAGAGGGATTCAGGTCTGTTGAGTTGCTAGAGTGTAACAATGTAGGCAAGAGTCTCTGGACAATGTAGGCATAATCCCCTTCTGCTCCAGAGTGGGACAGCACTTGCATTCAGCCCTCTTCCGGCACACTCCCTACATGAAAACACTAGCCTGCATTCTGAGAATATGTTTTGTGATGGGAGGCTCAACCTCAAGTCTTCCTCCTCAATGCTTTATGCTCTCCAGCACAGAGAAACTGCTTCTTTAATAAATAATTGCCTAGTGCATTACTGAGGAAGAAAAATAGTTACACATTCCTTTGTTTTGCTTGGGAAGTGATCGGATTTGGTTGGTAATTGCCTGCCTGATCAAGAGCCATTTCCTTCATGGTTAACCAAACATCAACTCAACTCAGTTGGGCCGTTTTAAATATCACCAAAAGTGAATAGCCCCAATTACGACAGGAAACACATTTTCCAACATGAAACGAGGACCAGAAACAGATTTGTTCGTGTTTTAAAATGCACTTCGTCTTATGGTTGGGCTTGCATACTGTTCTTATTTGGAACTCCCACCCCACCTCCTCCCCCACCCCGACACACACATTTTTCATTTAGGGGCTGTGGAAGCAATGTTGGAAAATCCTGTTTCTTAGTTCTCTTCAAAAATGGCCACGACTTGTTTGTTTCAGTAATAGTTTCGAGCACAATAATTGAAATAGAATAAAAAGGGAAAGTCATTAATGAAAAACAACTTCCCCTTTTCCTTTCCTGGAGAAAAGGGTAAATATTCGCCACAAAATTAGGAAGCATATATAATCCCCATTACACATTTATAACTTTCTTAGGAAATAGTCAAGAAAAACAGATTGATGTGTGGTTGGCTCTGAATTGGAAATCGCAGGAACTGAGAATATATTTATATACCCGTCATGTATCTCAAGCTCACAATTTAGCGTCCAAATTTGGTAAACAACGTATGGCCCTATTTGACCGCTGTTTTTCCACGCAGAATCTGCGCACATGTTACCTGATTCAGAGTTTTAATTCAAGGGGCCTCTGGTTCTTTCTGTTGACCCATATGCCCTGACAGGATAGCTGAATGAAGAGTGGCCAGGGTTTCGCTGCTTTCCTGGAAATGGTGCTTCCAGCAATGGAAAAAAAAAAAAAAAAAAAAAAAAGCCCAAGCGATCTTCCAGTTACACTGATCTGAAATTTGTTTTCTCTGGGAGTCTGTCCACTGAGGGTAAAAACAAGTATTCATTTTTCAAGTCTTAATGGGTCACTTGGTGCTAGTAATCTTTTCTGGCCTAAGGCCCTTTTTAGTTGCCCTGGAGAAATAAATCAACTAGGAAAAATCAAACATGTTCTAGTCTGCATTTTGATAATCCGTCAGCCAATATATTTCTGGAGAGAGAGAGAGAGAGAAGGAGAGGAGAGAGAGAAAGAGAGAGAGAGAGAGAGAGAGAAAGAGAAGAGGGAGGAGGGAAGGAGGAAGGGAGAAGGAGAGGGAGAAAGAGAGAGAGACTGACTTTGATTTTTCCTTTGGGAGGTGTAAGGTTTGGATATCTGGCATATCTGGGGACAGGTCACCAAGAATTACTGCGCTGCGGAGGGCACTGAACGTGTAGAACCATCTGCTTGAAATTTGAAGCTGAATAGGTTTCTTAGTGTGAGACCTGGAGCAGAGCAGATTGGGAGCTGAGGCCCAAAGGTGGGCGGACTTGCTGAGCTGTTGTTGATTGAGTACGGAAAGGGTTTCCAACAGTTCGTTCTCTCCTTTGGTATGGAAATAGACCCAAAACACTTTAAGATCTATTTACTCCCGGTTCTCTGAGATATATATATATCTTTCCCCAAGAAGTGCATATTGCAGCTCAGAGGAGGACACAGTGCAGCTAGTCTGCACAGAAAAGTCCAGGGAGGATGCGAGTTGCCTGCAGCCTTGAGGCCCTAAAGGCTGAAATCAAACTGTCCTTTAGCCTTCATGGCTGGCCTTGAATCAAAGCAAGCATTCAGGGTAGAAGAAGGTGTAGGAGTGGTCCAACTCAGGAAATAACAAGTTCCACTCCAGCCACTACTGACTAGAACACCACATTTTCTTGCACCCTGGCTGGAGGCCACACTCCTCTGGGTTCTTAAGAAGTATAGGTGTGGGCATCTGTAGAGCTAAAGACCTCACTCAGCCTGAGGGGGCTGAGATTATGGCTGGGGGCTGGGATTATGGTTCAGTGGTAGAGTTTGCCTTGCATGTGTGGGGCACTGGGCACTCAGAATCACATATGAATAAATAAAGGTTTATCAACAACTAAAAAAATATTTTAAAAAAAGACCTCAGGCTGAGACTCACCTTTACCTCTACTGGATTGGGCTGGCCTGGCTTTTTTTTTTTCTTTTTTTATTGGTTCTTTTAGTTATACATGACAACATGATTCATTGTGACATAGTTATAAAAGCATGGAATATAATTTGTTCTAATTCAGTCCCCAGTATTTACCCTTACCCTCTTCCCTCCACTTGTTCCCTTCCCTTCACTCAACTGATCTTTCTGCTATTTACTTACAGTTTTTTTTTAAAATTAGTGTCTTGTGGATGTACTTCTTGACACAGAGATGAGCATCGTTGCTTCTTGCTTCCTAGTTAAAAACACCTGCTTTACTCTTGAGGCTGTTGATTTTTCTTTCAGTGCCTTCTGCACAGCACAAGGATTCCCCTTAGCCTTTGCTTTTCCTGTTAGTTTTCATGAAACAAGTGCATAAAATTAGGAAGACCACACTAAATTCAAAATTGCTGGTTTCATCTTCCTTCATCTAGAAACTTTGTGGCAGAGATCCTGAGATCACTTATTTTTAATATGTTATCCTATGTGGAATGTTAGTAAACCTTAAAATTAATGAAAGCTAGACTTCACTTATTGAGAGTATGTTTTGATACCTGAGGAGTCTCTCTTCTAGTCTGAGATGGTGCTAGAAGATCCCAGGTAAGGGAAACTATGCATCCTTTTAGTTGAAGTTTATAAAATACTTTTAGAGAACCAAGGAGTTGAGGGGAAGAGACCTATGTGCCTCCCTGGAAAGTGAGGACTATGGCTGTTGTGGAAGCCACTGAACTGAGTGTCTTGTGAGGAGCTATGACCCTGACCAAAGACTCTGAGCAGTGATGTTTTCTCATGAGGCTCTTCCCTAAGGAACTCCAAATTACTAATCCAGGAGGATTTTTCAGAGTTCCCTTTGCATTCACTTAATTTAGAAGGGACAGCAGAATGATACCTATTACTTTTTCCTGTTTTTTTTTTTCTCACCAGAACTTCTCAAACTGCAATTATGAAACACACACACCCCTTCAAGGTAGAGAGACTACAGAAACACCTGATCCAGAAAGGGATAAAGGGATGTCAAGGAAGTTGGTATAGGGTAGTGTAGTGGGTTCTGCACAACTCAAGGAGAAACAGGAAGAGAGAAAAAGAAAAGAAAAGAGACAAAGAGCTATACAGAAGGAAGCAAGAGAGAGTGCTAAGCAGAGAAAAACACAAATTGGGAGACACAAAGAAATATAGGAAAAATTCAAGTAGGGTAACAGGCAAAATAAAAGCCATAGAGAAACATACATGTAGAGAAAGAATGACAATAGGGGAGGGGCATAGACTGTTTTATCAGTAGGTAGTGCCTCTGTAACAGCTAGGCTGGCTTGTTGCTTCTAAAGAACTTCAGGAAATATAATGGGATCACTTTCAAGCTGAGATTCTTGGCTCAAACTGATGGTGGAGTCCTACATTCTACTATTGTGGCTCTATTTTATCAATACATCATTCATAAACATAGCAGACAGGGAAACATGTTAGATTAACTCACTATTAAATAAAAAATTCACTAAGAATGACTTTCAAACTTTTCCAATGCCAAAGTGAAATGATGGAGAAGGGAGGGTAGAACATCTGTCAAACAAGAAACTACTCTTGTGGAAAATGCTTCATAGCACTTTCTCTATGAATGCTCTCATACATATTTACTTAAAAATAGAAACCTGTAGTCACTTTCAAAATACACACAAACACTTACAAAAATAGCTATGGTGAAAATTTCTTCAAGAAAAAAAGGCTCATTAAAATATCCAGAGACAATCTAGACAGAGACAAGTAGGGATGTCTATTAGGTAGAAAAAGGAGAAAGGATGCATTTGTATGGGAGTGTAAGTGACTAGTGTCCTGCCAAAATGTAAAGAAGTGACCAGATTTTACTTTAGTCTAAGGTTTTCAAAATCCATAATTTTGTAATAAAATATATCAGAACCTCAATATAAGAACAGAAATCAATTGTGAAGACAGATACCAAGTACTTTAGTATATACTAAAATGCCAGTAAATTGAACCCTCTAAACCAACTATTTGCCAAAGAGCCTCTTGCAATATCATCTTGAAAAATTTCAATAATCACTTTTTATAAGCAAAGTGCATACACATCATTTAAATGCTTATGGATTCATAATAATAAAATATAGAAATAAATGTATGTTCCAACTTTCCCTCAACCTCTTTTGGTGCTGTCATGTGAGTCAAGTTTTAGTCTGGAGTTACAAAGACTGAAAGAAGAGATGCAGAAATTATTTAACTGGCTTTACTGAGATAATTTATTCAGTCCTCTAAATGAACAGTGACTAGAGTGAGATGTTTTCAGGGTGTACATCATTATTCTGAGGACCCAGTGCTAGCATTCTGTTTGTAAACACACTGAATCATTGATATTACTCTTTTTTCCTCCTCTCTTTCTCTCCCAGGAATTAAATCATGGTGAATTATTTTTTAATATGTTTTAGTTATACATGGACACAACAACTTTATTTTGTTTGTTTGTTTGTTTATCTATCTATTTATTTATTTTTGGAACCAGGGATTGAATTCAGGGTCACTCAACCACTGAGCCACATCCCCAGCCCTATTTTGTATTTTATGTAGAGACAGGGTCTCACTGAGTTGCTTAGCGCCTCACCATTGCTGAGGCTGGCTTTGAACTCGCAATTCTCCTGTCTCAGCCTCCCAAAGTGCTGGGATTACAAGCATGAGCCACAACTCCAGCCCATCATGGTGAATTCTAATAGTGAGTTCTTTGTACTTTTATTGGTTCCTCTTCTATATTTTTTCTTATTTATTTTTATTGTTTTATTACTAAAGCCACCATTTTGCATCTTGAAGTATTGATCAGTGTATCCATAAAAGTTTACTTCATGCAGAAACAGTTTTTTTTTTTCTCATAATGGTAATGTAGGAACTATGGAAAAGTAGATGTGGTAAAAGTAGCCATAGATTGGCCTTAAGCATAGCCAATGTAGATGTGTGTCTTTACTTGGTGTTTTGAAAGACTTAGAGAAAATACCTCATCTTACTTACAAATATTTAATACTACCAGTACTTCTGTGAATGTTAGGTATTGAAGAGCCCTGACCAAGTAGAGATCATTATGGGAATATATAATATGGCCTTTAATATCTCATTCACATGTTCTGGACATGATAGGGTTTGTAGGCAGAGCAAGAAGGGGAAAATATACTGAAATACCCAAGAAGAATTAAATAGAAATTACATGGACAGGAGATTTGGTGGGCCCAGTCTATGGAGTTCATGAAGATTTCCTTCTTAGCAGCAGAATTTAGTTTTTCAGCTTCATTTCTGCCCAGATCAGACAAAGCCGAAGGAATACTACTCAATGATTTTAAACCAAGTCTTTGACTATGTTCATTGCATGTAAAGTCTTTAGATGAAAAGGTGTTTGGGAAGAGGGTATAAAGCAAGTGTTTATTTAGATTCAGAGAGAAGCAATGATTCTTCATAAACAGCATTTTTCCAATAATTAATTGGTGGAATAAACTCGGTATATGCTTGTTTAAAAGAACTCGGCTGGTGATATTTTTTTACATGTATAATTCATTTAAATATTCATATATTTAATTAATTATTTTGCCCATGTTCTCATGCATGCTAAGAACCTACTCTACCACTGACCCTCACACCCCATTTACTTTTTGATTGAGAAAAAATTGTACATATTTTTAGGTACAATGTGATGTTTTGATTCCTGTATACATTGGATGTTGATCATACATGTCCAACAAGTTAAACTCTTATCAATTGTTTATGGTGAGTAGCTTGAAAATCCGGTCTTGAATTACTTATTTTAAAATTGTCAAACTGGCAAATGTGGCCATTTCTGAAATTCCAACCCAATTTCTTTGTAGCTTATTCATAAACCCTATTTGAAGGTAATTTGGAATCTCATTTTTATAAGAGAAAAAGGGAGTATGAAAGAAATGATAAAGAAGGAAGTTTTAGCTGAGCGTGGTGGTGCAAGCCTGTATCCCAGCACTTCGGGAGGCTGAGACAGGAGAATCGTGAGTTCAAAGCCAGCCTCAGCAACAGCGAGGCGCTAAGCAACTCAGTGAGACCCTGTCTCTACATAAAACACAAAATAGGGCTGGGGATGTGGCTCAGTGGTCGAGTGCCCCTGAGTTCAATCTCCAGTACAAAAAAAAAAGAAGGAAGTTTTTACATTAGGAAAATATATAAGGCATAAAATACAAGTTAGAATGGCTTAACATTAAAATACATCTAATGCAAATTTGAGCTTAACAAACTATTATTTCCAGAAGTATTGAATGAGCCTTCAGTTAATATATGACTGTGAAAGTGTCTATGGAGCACTGGAGTGATAACATAAGAATCTACAAGGTTTGACTCAAGCTCAGTGCTTTAATGAGAAGTGTTTGAGGATTGGAAGCTGCAGAATGCATTTTCAGTTATAAGTAATTTACACTATCACAGTCAAGGAAAACTGGTGGTCATACAATGAGTATTCCATAAATGACTCAAGTCACTATAGAGTAGGGCCACATCTGGATTTACACTCTTTATTATTTTTTTATTCATCTATTTGGCCTAAAATTTCAAGGATAGGATTATTCTCATAATTCTGGAGGTAAACTCCAACATATGAAATTTTAAAGCAATCTACCAACTTTAAATTAAAAAGTGAGTGGAAAAGATGGGAAAATTATTGTATGCCATTTATATCCTTTAGTGAGAATGAGAAATATAATGACCCTAAGCTTAATGTTATAATTATTATAGGAAAGCCTTCACCACTTGATAACAATATGAATACATGATTATATTCAATGAGATATATTTTCTTCAGCTAATATGTTGCATGGCATAAGCATTCAACTTGCAAACCTCCCCACGAGAAGAACACAATGAACATAGATATGAATTTTTCTCCCTACTCTTTCTTCCCTACTCTAAGATCAAGAATGACAGAGTTTGACTTGCATAACTCAACCACTAGATGCACGAAAGCACAGATTGCTTTAGAGATTATATTAAATTAAGCTAACCAGAGATTGAAAGATCCAGTGTGTGAATTTCATTAATACTACTTAGGCCAATTCACTCAAATCTCTAGAGTGAGAACACAGCTTTGTTTTAGGAGGTTATAATTAACAAATGTTATTTAATTATACAAGAAGAACATACACTAACATGCATTGGTAAAATACCAAAATATCTTTCCAAAAATTAAGTTAATAAAATCAGATTATATATTCTATCAGACATGTTTCCCAGGAATTTTTAAAACTCAAATGGAATCTCTTGGTTTAAGTCATTAATTTTACTTACTAATCTAGTTCTAAAATTGATTTAAGAAAGATGATTTCTCTAAGGACGTCTGATCTTTTGAATATGGTTAAAATTGAAATTAAAGTTGGGAGTTCCAACATTGGTCCAAATTTTTTTTTCTTCTTTTAGTATCTGGCCTAAAAGAAATTATGGTTATATAATTGATACAAAGATCAGCACATTCTGAGAATTAACTTCCATCATCTCTTTAAGGTTGAAAACAATTGTGAATGCTTATTGTGTTCCAAGCACTGTGTTAAGTGTTTTGCATAAATTATTTTACTAGGCCCTCAGATCGATATACACACTCACACAAGCATACTTTATGATGAAGTTATTAGAGGTAATATCATAGAAGTTTAGAAGACAGTTACTTAATTAAAAAAAGACTTGTATAAGGTCACTCAGAAAGTATGAGTCAGAATCTGAATCATGTCAGTCTGGATTCAATATCTGTCTTCCTACTATTTGAGTTTTACTTCTATTTATTATTATCATCCTGAGAGTTCATTTAGGAATTCAAATTTTTCATCTAGGAAGTCAAACTAGTGTTGAGGATTTACAATTCTGAGAGAGTATGTATCTTATAATTTCTTCTTTTAAATTTTTTATTTGTTCTAATTAGTTATACATGACAGCAGAATGCATTTAAACTCATTGTACACAAATGGAGCACAATTTCTCATTTCTCTGATTGTATACAATGCAGAGTCACACCGGTCATGTAGTCATATATGTACATAGGGTAATGTAAGATTCATTCCACTATCCTTCCAACCCCTGTGACCCTCCTCTCCCTTCACTACCCTCTACCTAATTCAAAGTAACTCTATTCTTTCCTAGTCCCCCCATTGTGAATTAGCATCTGCATATCAGAGAAAACTTTTGGCCTTTGGTTTTGTGGGGTTGGCTTATTTTGCTTAGCATGATATTCTCCAGCTCCATCCATTTACCTGCAAATGTCATAAGTTAATTCTTCTTTAAGGCTGAGTAATATTCCATTGTATATATATACCCCATTTTCTTTATCAATTCATCTGTTGAAGAGCATCTAAGTTGGTTTTATTGTTTAGCTATTGTGAATTGAGCTGCTACAAACATTGATGTGGCTGTGTCACTATACTATGCTGATTTTAAGTCTTGTGGGTATAAAACAAAGATTGGGATAGCTGGTTCAAGTGGTGGTTCCATTTCAGGTTTTCTAAGGAATCTCCACACTGCTTTCCAGAGTGGTTGCACCAATTTTCAATCCCACCAGCAATGTATGAGTGTGCCTCTTTCCTCACATCCTCACCAGCTCTTATTGTTGTTTGTATTCTTCATAACTGCCATTCTGACTGGTGTGAGGTGAAATATTAGTTTTGATTTGCATTTCTCTAATTGCTAGAGATGTTGAACATTTTTTCACAAATTTTTTGATTGATTATATTTCTTTTTCTGTGAAGTGTCTGCTCAGTTCCTTAGCCCATTTATTGATTGAGTTGTTTGTTTCTCTGGTGTTAAGTTTTTTGAGTTCTTTATATATCTTGGAGATTAGTACTCTATCTGATGTGCATGTGGTAAAGACTTTCTCCTATTCTGTAGGCTTCCTCTTCACGTTATTGATTTTTCCTTTGCCGAGAAGAAGATTTTTAGTTTGAATTCAACCCATTTATTGATTCTTGATTTTTTTTTCTTGAACTTATGAGTCTTGTTAAGAAGCCAGATCCTAAGCCAACATGATGAAGATTTGGGCCTACTTTTTCTTCTATTAGCTGCAAGGTCTCTGGTCTAATTCCTAGGCCCTTGATCCACTTTGAGTTGAGTTTTGTGCGTGGTGAGAGATAGGAGTTTATTTTCATTTTGCTACATATGGATTTCCAGGTTTCCCAGCACCACTTGTTGAAGAGGCTAGTTTTTCTCCAATGCATGTTTTTGTTGTCTTTGTCTAATATGAGATAACTGTATTTATGTGGATTTGTATCTGTGTCTTCTATTCTGTACCATTGGTCTACATGTCTATTTTGGTGCCAATACCATGCCATTTTGTTACTATAGCTCTGTAGTATAGTTTAATGTCTGGTATTGTGATGCCTTCTGCTTCACTCTTCTTGCTAAGGAATGCTTTGACTATTCTGGGTCTCATTTTTTCCCAAATGAATTTAATAATTACTTTTTCTATTTCTATGAAGAATGTCCTTGGAATTTTAATAGGAATTGCATTAAATCTGTATAACCCCAATCCTCATTCTCCCAACCCATCCCTAGCCACCAACTCAGCCCAGCATTTGTAGCTACATGGCCAACCCATAGCTATCTTATAATTTCTCTGTTCAAATATCTGGTAGTATTGGAAAAGGGGAAAGGAGGAAAAGGAGAAATACAGAAGAACATGATCTTCTACATTTTTATCAACATGAATTTATGTCTCAAGATTCTTTTGCCTGTAAGTGGTAAAAACCCAGCTGCAACTCACTTATGCAAACAAAGATTAATTATTTCTTCATATAATTTAGCTAGTTCAGGCAATGTAGAATTCAGGTACTCAAATGATGTTGAGAAGAAGCTGACTCTTTGCATTTCTTGACTCTGCTTTCTTGAGGGATCATTCTAGGGATTTGTTAGTCAGCTTCCATTACTATGACAAAATACATGAGATAATCAAATAAAAAGAAGGATTTATTTTGGCTCATGTTTTAGGAAATTTTAGTCCACAGTCATTTTGCTCCATTGTTAATGAACCTGTGTTGAGGCAGAATGTTATGCTGGGGAGTACATAGTGAAATAAAGCAGCTGGGAAGCAAAAAACAATTAAAAAGTAAGGGTTGTCTTTTATGGACCTTTCAAGGCCACTTCCCAGTGATTGACTTCTTCTAACTAAAGCCCCACCTTCTAAAATTTCATCCACTTCCAAATAGCCCATTCATCTATGAATTGCTCAATGGATTGATCCATTGATGAGATGAGAACCCTGATGATCCAATCACCTTCTAAAAGTCACAACTGCAAACACTACAGCATTGTGGACCAAACCTTTAACACATGATGTTTTGGGTGATATTTTAAATCCAAACCATAACAGGAGGACTTTCCCAAGTAATCGAAAATAATAAAAATGGTCAAGAGTAACTTATTTCAGATTTACATTATACAATCTTAGAACTATATAAAAATATCTTAATTGTGAGGAATAACAATTGGAGGAAAAACGTCTCCATCATGAAGTCACTTGCGCTTCTGCTAAAGAGTAGAATTAGGTAATTAGGTACCCAATGAGTGTCAAAACTTTTATGTTCTTGTGGGTATATGTATGTATGTATGTATACATATATGCACATATGCTCCTGTAGATATTTAAAATATTTATTTATTTATTTATTGCCCTTATAATTTAAGTAGGAATTGAGATCTCTCCATTTGTGTTTGGGATCAACCCTTCAGTCAGTAAATATTGTAGAACACAGGCAATTTTTTTGTTTTTTACTTCCAGGCAGACTTAGTTCCTTTAAAACATAAATTTGGCCAGACACAGTGGTTCAGGTCTATAATTCAAGCAGCTTGAGAGGCTAAGGCAGGAAGATCACAAGTTTAAAGCCAGACTCAGCAACTTAGTGATGCCCTAAGCAACTGTGAGACGCTATCTCTAAATAAAAAATAAAAAGTGCTGGGGTGGTGACTCAGTGGTTAAGCACTCCAGGTTCAATCCTTGGTACAAAAAAAACCATGAATGTGTCTTCAATGTACCTATAATGCATATATAGAAACTTAGAGAAACTTTGCCCTTTACATATTATAAATTTCTGATAAATGTAACATTTTTATACTGTAACTTAATCGTTATAATCTACTTCTATGTACATACAATTTACCAGAAACATTGTTTTCATAGCTTGCTTTTTTCCATGGATGTGTTAATGTACATACCTGTTTATACTTGTTAATAAAATGTGCAGATTTTTATTGAAGATATGAATTTCTTTCTGTGTTTTAAAAACTGGCACAGGGATCATATTCAACAAGAACACTAATAAACTCAGTACCCTTTGAGGCACTTCTATCTCTTCTCTATCTTCATTGAAACTGAAGGGATTAAATTTTTGTCAAACACAAATTTATTTTTCCTTCAAGGGGGAATTCTGTGTTCATAGTAGAAGGTTTTTTGGGTAATTTAAAACCAACGTTTCACTGTAAGGATTTTCTTGTTGTTAATTTTAAAAAAAACTACTTTTTTTTTCTAATGTGGGCATATGAAAATCACAAAGCCTATCTGTACATGATCCATTGCCATTCCATGAATTGAAAACTCAATTATAAAGGTTTATGAGTATTCCTGGATGAAAAATAGAGACTGCTCAAAAGTGACTCCCAGGCATAGGTTATGAATTTCTGGCAAAAATATGTGTCCCTCATGTCTCTAGTACCTGACAGCATAGAGCTTCAGCAACTAAACAGATTATAAAGCTTATTCTGAGATAAGGACTTATTTTCTCTCATATAAGAGATAACAGGAATAGACTGTTAACAAGTCCAGCACACTTGAGAGAGTGCTGATCTACATTTATCCCAGTGTGATATCATTACAGAGTTACTAAAATGGGAATGGAAGAAGTTTTATTACACACATTTAAAAATTTTTGCATGACTATACTACATGTATGTATTAAATATTGAGAAAGTTATTTATTCGAAGAAAGGAACTTGTATTTCAGGATATTCTATTTCCTTGACTTAAGAAAATCACATCATGTAGTAGATAGTCTGAAATACTAGAACAGATATTGTGACAAACAGCTTTTTCCTCATGTTTATAGAAAATTGTTTTTTAAAAAGAACTCTACCAAGTAAAGTTTTCCCTTGCTGTACAAGGAAATGTCCCATCTCTTAACAATAAAATAAACCAAGGTTCAAAAGCAAGAAAATGCTCACATTAAGAGACATCAATGAATATGCTATATAACAATTAGCCCTCTAAAATTAACAAATAATTCTTGACTTTTCTGTTTCTCCACTGTGTCTTTTAGCTAAGAATATGCAGTGAATAAAATAATGCACATTTTTAAGTAAGAAAGAATAGACAAACATACCCCTTCCTTCCTCCTTTCAATGGCTGAAGAAAGAAACAAATGCCCATGGATATGTGGTAAAGATCACATCTAGACCTGACTGTTTTCCAGCATATCATGCCTTGTATACTGGAATTGACCTTGCCCTGTGAGCTTCACTGTGCCTCACTGGGATAGGGACAGTGTCTTTCCCAATTGTACATCATAAGCAGTGGATAATTAATCATTGAACCCCACCCTTCATCAGCACTCAGGCTGTGACTATCCCTATGCCATGATATCCATGATTAGAGCACTTAAAGCTATACCGAATATCTAATGATATCCTCACTTTAGCTGAATACCACAATACTACCACTACCACAACCATCACATGGAATATCTAGGAATGGCATACTTGTAGCTAAATGGGTGAAATTAAAAGGGTACACAAGCCTTTTACTCTCAAACTCCAGTAATGAGATACTGAGTTATTTCAAGTCCCATCCCATTTTAAATGGAGATAAACTGGCTGTGAATGCACTTTGAATAAATGTGTTCAAAGGAGAATAGGAGAACCTTTCTAGAAATATGAACATGTAATTAGTTAAGATGTAGTATACAAGAATTCAGGAGTACCTGATTTCTTGTTTCTGATGATAAATGGAGCAACAAATGCATGCATACAGGCAGACATCTCACATCTGCATGTGCAGACATGTTTCTTGGAAATGATAAAGTCTCTTCTTGACAAAAAGAACATCTTTATCCATATGAAAGAAAGGAAAACCCAATCCAGTATGGTATTTCAGGAGACACTGGAATCAATTATTTAATTCCAGCATTTTGAGATGTATGCATTCTTGGGAGCAAATACCCTTTTATTGCATTGCTGGTGGCCCTCTGGGTTTTTTTTTTTGGGGGGGGGGCGGGAGGGAATTGTTTCTTTGTTTTTGGTACTGGAAATTTAAGCCAGGGGCATTCAACCATTGAGCCACATCTCCAGTTTTTTTTTTTTAATTTTTCTTTTGAGACAGGGTCTCACTAAGTTGCTTAGGTCCTCGCTAAGATGCTGAGGCTGGCCTTCAACTTGTGATCCTCCTGCCTCAGCTTCCCTAGCCACTGAGACTACAGGCATGCCTTGGTGTTTGTTGGCTAAATTGTGTAAGAAAAGGCAGACATCTCACATCTGCATGTGCAGACATGTTTCTTGGAAATGAGAATATTCAGCTCCAGAGAAAGGACTTGAAGGCCTAAATCTGCTTTGATTTTTGATAGTGGCAACGGGGATCCTCCTGCCCAATCTCACCTGAGCTTCTCTAACAAGAAAAGGACTGACACAATCACCACCCAGATTGAGACTGAAACTCCAGAGCAAACTCCACCAGAAAACGTATACTCCTTACTGTTCCCCAGAGCCTCACTGCAAAGCAAAAGACCCAGATCCATTTCTCTGGATCTGGTTAAATAATATTTGCACTTTTGTTGGGAAAGTGGCCCCTCGTGGGCAATTATTTCACATGTCTTTGAGTTTTACAATTTAATATGAAACAGTAACTTTGTGTCTCCCTTTTCTCCTCGCTCCTCCCGCCTATATGGAGCCCCTTTCCAGCCAACCCCCAACTTCTCCTCCCAGTCAGACTCTGAAGTGTCACTCACAGAGCTTTTTTAAAATGCTTCCAACAGTTTCCAAAACAAACATTGGAGGCTGTGACCGACCCTGTATTTGCTCTGGGATGCAACAATATCTCCCAATCTCAGCGGCCTGAGCCGCCATTGGCGGCAGGTCCGTTCCCTAAAAGGCCAGCGTTTGCCAATCTCTGCGCTCTGCCAGGTTCTGTAATCAGGGATTTGAGGACTGATATTCCGCACATGTCCACTGAGAGGGAGGAGACTGCAAAAGGAAGGAGGACTAGACTTGGGAGGATTTAGATTCCAGTTTAATCTGCATTTCTTTTCATTTTGTCTATTTAAAGAAAAAAATATATGCCTATATAAAATTACACACATACACACACATGATCTCGCACGCACGCTGGATCAAAAAATTGGTTTTTCGGATTTGGGATATTTTCAATTTTCCCTCCCTTGCCTATCATCTGCTCCCTCCCTCTTTCCCTCTCCCTCGCTAACCCAGCTCAGGTTGAAACTTTGCTGCGCACAGTCGCTTAGTTCCCTCCAGGGATGGCTCTAAGCTCTCGGGCGCACGCTTTCTCAGTGGAAGCCTTGGTGGGGAGATCTGGCAAAAGAAAATCTCAAGATCCAAGACAAGAGCCACAGCCAGAGCTGCAGGAGAAAGAGGGCGGAGAGGAAGAGGAGGAGAGAAGGAGCAGCACTGCTGCAGGGAAGAGTGAGCAGCCCGGTGAGTACTCCCACGCAACCCCATTTCACTGAGACCGCCCCCCGCGCTCCTTGGACCCTAGTCCCTCAGCCTGGTTAACTGCGCTGTGGGAGAGCCGCTAACCTAACCAAGGATATCCTGGGAAGCCCTACAGCCCTGCTGGGAGACCAGGGACTTTTTGACCACCTTACCATAGGGAAAGTTTTAGACCCCACGATTCCCTTTTCCTTTTCAGGGAAGGGGAGGGTCCTATATACTTGTGGAAAAGTGATACTCACAGACTCCTCACAAAACGCTAAGAGCCAGAGGGTGGCTGTTCCTGGAAGTAGGAAGCTCAGTATGCTCCGAAATCCTGAGGGGATCCCGCCTCTGATACAAATTTCTCCTGGAGGGTGATGAAGTGCAAATCTAAAGGGCCGCGTCTTTTGCGGGTTGTGGCCTGGATCTCTCTCTTCATTGTGGGACCCCAAAAGTTGTTGTGTGGAGTCGAGATCCGCTACCAGGATCATCTACCAGGGTTCCTGGGGAAGGAACAAGGGCCGCCTGCACCAAGATTGGCGCCTAAGAGAAGAGCATGCACAACCCCCAGAGTTCTCTCAAACCCTGGTTGTCTCTGTAACCATCAGAAAAGCGACTAAAGACAGAATCTTTAACAACTGCGTTCTCGAGCTGTGATGGTGGTGATGGTGGAGACAGTGGCAGCGGTTGCGGTGGCGGCAGTAGCGGCGGCAGCCGGCAAGGAGATGGCGATGGGAACAGTAATGAAAGTCTGGAAGAGAAAGATGTTATTCAAGTGGAACTTCAAGGATCTGAGCTGTGGAAGAGATTCCACGACATCGGGACCGAGATGATCATTACCAAGGCCGGCAGGTTAGGCTTTGCCCAAGCTTTTCCTAAGATTCAACCAGAGTAGGCCATTAATGTAACCCTCTCCTTACGTGTGGAGGCTCTGATTTTGTGCTCTGGTGCTCTTCCCTCTCCCCATTTCTTGGCATACATTAGAAAGCAGCCACAGGCTTTTCAATCTATCAGGTTAAGACAAACCTCTCCCAACATAAATGACTCAGTTTTCCTTTTCCCTACACCCTGACTCTAAGATGACAAAAATTGGATCTGAGGCAGGTGCCAGATGTCAAACCCATGTCTCAGGCTGTGGTCAGATCTCTCAATTTATGTTTCACAGAAACCAGTGGAAAATATTCCATCTAATATGCTCCCAAGGCCACCATCTAGGGTACAGGCAACTGTGAGGTGATTCTTTCCCATGGCCACCTTTTGGTGTGGGGCAGCCCCTTCATAGCAGTTGGGTGATTTTTTTATGAGTCTTAAATTTTACCTTTTCCCAAATCTGCCTCACAGAACTTACTGGTGAAAACTCGGGAGAGGGATAGAACCTTTTCTCTCCTTTTTCTTTCATAGCTTTGGCGTGAGGGGTCATGGATAAAGACTTGTGGTAAGGATATTCTGCTCTACTCAGAAATCCTGAACTTTTTAAATCAACCATATAACCAACAATCTTTTCTTGTGTAGCAAATGCCATTCCCTGAAACTGCCACGGAATGGCAAGGGTATCAGGAGTCTTTTCAATTTTAAGTGACATGCGTATTTGTCCATGACTTCCCCATTTCCAAACATATTTGAAAATTCCTGGGTCAGTGTCTATTTTATTTCCCACAGGCGGATGTTCCCCTCCGTTCGGGTCAAGGTCAAAGGGCTGGACCCAGGGAAGCAGTACTATGTGGCCATAGACGTGGTACCAGTGGATTCCAAACGCTATAGGTAACTGGTCCATATGAGGATACTCCAGGCTCAGCCTGGGGGCAGGGATTCATATCTTCAGATCTGCAACTTCACAATACTATTTTAAAAACTATAGCATATGGGGAGGGAGAATGGATTTTCCTTGGATCTCAGGAGTAGAATTTTCCTTACTTAAATGGGAATTCAGAGTGACTGAAGAACAGGGTTTTTTCTCCTCCCTTTTCTTGGAATGCAGGCAAGCCAATTGTTAATGTACCCCAGGCCTCTATCCTATCCACTGTTCTGGCCTCAGCTACACAAACTGTAAAGGGTATGGGCTTTATTGTCCAGGAGTGATGTAGTTTGAAGAAATTTGGAAGCCTCTTGGCTCTACATTGGCCCAGGCTTCTGAAGACATGCTGGACTTTGGCAAACGGCACCCAGAATTATAGCCTGCTTTTTCCCAAGGCTAGATTAGGATCTTCACTCCTAGATACATCTTTATTCCCTTCTATATCCCTTTTCCTGAAAGAGTGGCCACATTCCAGAGGACAAGATAACACTTTTACCTTCTTTTCTTTAAGCATTCCACTTAGAGCATGCTACAAATAGTTGAACTCTTCTAAAGTCAATAGGATACTCTAAGCTAGCAGCTAAGATGCACTGGCTTTGACTCATGGACTCTAAGGGGGCTGGGGAGGTAACTGGGAGAGAGCAGCTAATGCTGGGCTTTGAGTGTTCCATCTGGAGGTGGTGTGCAGAACCCTGCCCTCCTAGTAGAACACCTGCGAGGAACCCAGTGCTGTTCTTGAGAGCAAGGAGAAGGTGAAGCTCACTAGCTGCTGGAACCATGGCTTAGAAACAGCAGAACAAGCTACTTGTTTTTTGCATTGCAGCTGGTTTGGGAATACAAGGCGTGATTGAGAGTTTGAGGTTAAAAACTGTGTGAAAATATGCCCAGAGGCTGCACAGGGCAGGGTTCCTGAGGATTTCCTGATGTGAAGCCTTATTGTCAAGAGGAATTCCACTAAGAGTGGTGACAGAGGGCTAGACAGGCATCCTGCTCAATCCTTGACTTCTTTCTGATATTTGCAGCCTGATGCTTGTGGAATTTGCTCCCCTCTCCACACCCTGGGCATCTCTGCATAGTAAAACCCATTAGATAAATTTCTGTTGTGGTTGCTGTGAGGAAATACAAACCAGATGGGTAAATCCCATGCCATTTTACTCCCTTTGGCATTCCATCACATTTTGATAACGTGTTTATTTATTGTTTGTTTTCTGCCCTTTAACACTTTTTGGAAATCAATGTTGTTTTTATATTATTTGCCTTTGGAGTCAGCAGACTAGCCTTTGGCCAGGCCCTTAGGACCAGAATTCATCAGCTTGTCTCCATTTGTTTGGCTTTGGCTGGCTAAGCTTAATGCCAATATCTCACGCCTTTTCAGATACGTGTATCACAGCTCGCAGTGGATGGTAGCTGGGAATACTGACCATTCATGCATCACTCCCAGATTCTATGTCCACCCAGACTCCCCCTGTTCAGGAGAGACCTGGATGCGGCAGATCATCAGCTTCGATCGGGTGAAACTCACAAATAATGAGATGGACGACAAAGGTCATGTAAGTGAACACAATCCTACCTGCTAAAGAGGGTGGTGTCAAGGCTTCCACCCATGGGTGGAACTGTCTAAACTCTGGACCTGTGACTTAAAGAGCCAAATTAAGGTTCAAGAAACTTCCCTAGCAAACGAAAGTGTTGGCCTTTGGGGATAGTGAGAGCAGGAAATTTGAGGACTAAAGAGAGTTGTTTAAGCCAGAATTGCATGGTCTGAAAGAGCAGGAGTAAAGGGGCTGTTAGACACCTTGGCCACTGGAACAATCAGTGTGAGTGCTTGCCTTCCCTGTAGTCCACAGAGTTGCTAGATGGGTACTTTCTATGTGATGTGGTGGGAGGATGCTAGCAAGGGAATTGGAATTCAGACTGGAAATCTCACTTATAATCTGCTCCCATAGACAGTCCCTGCCTGTATTCAGATCCTATGGATCTTAAGCATCTCTAGGTGCACTTCTTTGTCTTCCCTGCCTAGCTGGCACAATGGCAGACACAAAAGGAATGGAGGGGAGAGAGGATCCAGAATTAGGAGGTAGAGAGTGTAAGAAGTTTCCCCACCATAGTCAGGCTCATTAGTTACTGCACAGGGAACCTGTAGCAGGTGATCAAATCGCTATGACTATATATATATCACACATGGTCAGCCACATTTGGAAACAGAAAGGGGCTCCAATCTGGAAAAGTAATAACTTTGCCTGATGTCTATGAGGTGCTTTGTTCTGGAAACCCTTCAAGCAAAAGGTTATCTGTAGGGGACCAAATGGCATAGCAAATCTTTGTGTGTGGTTACCTGAGTCTCCCAGTTTAACCTTACCTCTTTCTTTGTGTGTGACCACATTGGGGGTGGTCCTTAGAGAACAACTATGTTGGGATGGGAAACCAGTTTTTCTGGCAGCATTTGACCATTTCTCCCTCAGATAATTCTGCAGTCCATGCATAAGTACAAGCCCCGCGTGCATGTGATGGAGCAAGACAGCAGAGTTGACCTGTCCCAGATTCAGTCCCTGCCAGCTGAAGGAATTAAAACGTTCTCCTTTAAAGAAACTGAATTCACCACAGTGACAGCTTACCAAAACCAGCAGGTAAAGCTGGCCAGGTCCCAGGCAAGTGGGAGTGGCCTCACAGGGACATTGGGATAGAGGCAAGCTGCATTCTATAAATTGCTTTATAATAAAATTGAAAAAATCATGGTTTTATTGTTTTGTTAGTAAGTCAAATTTGATAATAAAATGTGTGATTCTTACATCAGAAAGAAGAAAAGAGCAAAGGGGTGGCAGGAGATGAAGGCATATTCATTTAAAGTTTGACTTACATATATGCAAACATTTACTTACAGTGATATATTATAGGTTACAGTCTTGTATGGTTGTTATGACAATTATAAGCAATGGTGAGAGAACTGAGGTTACCAAGAGCCCTGATTTTTCTTTCTCTTTCTTTTGAATCCATAGATTACCAAACTGAAAATAGACAGGAATCCTTTTGCTAAAGGTTTTAGAGATCCAGGAAGAAACAGGTAAGTAACATAACAATCACATTTAATATTTATGTAGTGCTTTTCACAAGTATAAAAGATAAAGAAACTATGTCTCAGAGACTCGGAAGCTCTAGGTTTTTGTGACTAATGGGTGGGAGGAAAGTAACCAGTTATGTTGCTCACAAACTTTGCTTTCTCATGGTTTCTTTCGTACCCACTCATAAGAATTTTATTATTCTAGAACCCTGGGTTTGATCGAAAATTATTCAGAAGTCTAGCTATAAAAAATATTTCAGATAATTGCCTATAAAATATGTAAAAAGTTTATGTATTTCCACAACTGCTTTCTGAGGTTGCTAAAAGTTGAATCTCTTTTATCTAGGGGTGTATTGGATGGGCTTTTAGAGACCTACTCATGGAGACCTTCTCTGAGTCTGGATTTTAAAACCTTTGGTACAGACACACAAAGTAAGAAAATTCATAATTTTTAGTTTTATTTTTACATATTAATGAAATAACAACAGCCAGAGCCCTTGTACAAGGGAATAAGTATATGCCAGGAAATGTTTGTTTATAAGCACATGGGTATATATTTAACATGGTGAGGAAGTAAGATGAAAAAAGGAAGGAGAACTGTCATGAAGACGTCTGTTTTCTTGAGTTATTTTACACCCTTTTCTCCAGAGCTCAGGTGAATTCTTCAGCATTTCACTGTCTCCTACTTAGGATTTGCCTATGGTCTATTTGTGGCCTGATGTGCAACTATAGAAATGAATATTTTTATGTTTTATGGGAAATTTTTACCACATGTTAAAGTGACTTCCTTTGAATTACACCATCACTTATCTCTAATTTTCCTTTTTTAAGTAGGAAAAACAAATACTGAAAATAATACTAAGTCATCCCAACTAATATATTTATATTTAATTTGTGTAAAAGTATATTTTGCCTTATTTTCAAACTTTTTAAAAAGTTACTGAAGAATTGATGCAAGATAATAACAATATGCTATGGATTTTAACAGAAAATAGATCGTATAATGAGCATGGTACAAAAGATGGGAAGATAAAAATGCAAACTACTATAAAGATTTTATCCTTGAAATGGTATACTATAATTCAAAGATGAATAATAAAAACATAAAACAAACGTAAAATGTTACAATTAATAATCCAACAAGGGAACTCAAAAGTAATAAGGGCAGACTATGTATGCTATATTTTGCCCATTTTATTAATTTTTAACCTTTGAAATGTTTTTAACTGATACATGAAAACAAAACTTTTCATTTTTAGGAGGCACCAAGCAATATTTTGATACTTGTGTACATTACATAACATTTAAATCAATTTAAACATTTATGTCCACAAACATTTATCATTTCTACATGGTGAAAACTTATAAATACTTTCCTGTAGCTTTCTGAAATGCTTAGTACATTATTGTTATTTGTCACCAAAGTGAGCAATAACACAACAGAACTTCTTTGTCTTATCTAATTATAACTCCATATCCATTGATCTACCTTTCAGGTAGTATATTTCTTGACTAAATAACAATAATGTTTGAAAAATGCAGGTTTTCTGGTGAAATAATGCATGCCTTCCTTTACAATGATATTTAACAATAAATGAAGAATTTTTAATTGCAAGCAACATAGAATTTTCCCCATTGCCTTTACTACATTGAAGTTGCTTATCTTTAAACATTAATTCAAAGTTAGATTTATGGAGTAAGTCATCAACATCATACTTAGGTTGGTTTCTTGTTTTAGTTTTTTTTTAGGTGTAGATGGCCACAACATCTTTATTTATTTTATTTATTTTTTATGTGGTGCTGAGTATCAAACCCAGTGCCTCACACACGCAAGGCAAGCACTCTACCACTGAGCTACAATCCCGGCCCCTTAGGTTGTTTTCTTATGATGCCATAAACACTAATTGAAATCTGAAGAAATCAAGTCTAATCAATGGTTGAATTATTTCATTGGCTTGACTATACTGATGTGGATTAGGGAGTTGCATAGACAAATATGAATTTTTTATAACATCAATTTAACTGATAGCATCTAAGCAACAAGCTTTTAAAATATCTAAGTCAACACATTGTGTAATAATGAAAAAGAAAGTTAAACATGATCATTAATTTATAATTTAAAGATAGAGTTTTGTTAATTATTTAAGGTACCCAAAATGTACTTAAATTGCAAAGATAAAGAATATAATTTTTTTGGTATCATGGATTGAAACCAGGGACATTTTGCCATTGAGCCTCATGCCCAGTTCTCCTTTTTTATTTTTTATTTTGAGACAGGGTTTCGCTAAGTTGCGTAGGGCTTCACTAAGTTGCTGAGATTGGCTTTGAACTTGCCATCCTCCTGCCTCAGCCTGATAATTTTTAATGTTTTATTTAAAAGATATTTTCCACTCTGTTGATGAAAAATTAGGCTATATCTACATATACAAATAGCTAAGAAAACAACAGCAATATAAATATATCTTCCTCAGGTCCAGTGAATAGTCAACTGTTCAGATGAATTCAAATGTTTACATAAATAAAGTTTACAATTTAGATTATCCTGGACTTTATAATTATTCCTAAATTTAGTATATGCTAAATGAAAGATGACTGGACATCATTTATCTGAATTCTTTCATTCTCATATTGATGTTTCTTAACTGGAAAAATTCTCTTTAACCTTTATTATAGTGAACCATGGAAGCATTCCCATCCATGATTTTCATGAGAGAGAAAAAAAACTAATGGTTTTACATATATTTCTTTTACTTATGCAAGCTTATTTTCATATATATTTTTCTTTATCAGACTGAAGCTGCCTATAGAATCCTAAGGAACCAAATTGTTCAATTTACTTAATTTATTTTAGTACATTTTTAAAATATCAAAGATAAAAATCTAGTTTTTGTTCATATTATTGGCTCTGAATCATATATTTGGGCTCTTTCTGTAAGTGTCTTGTATGGTTCTTGATAATAATAATGTTCAGTACACAATACACAATAGTAATGTCAAAAGTAATAGTGGTGGTGATAGTAGAGATACTACATTCAACTTCAGTGAGAGGAATGTACATAACCTTTCCCAAGGAAGCACAAGGAACTATGAACTTGCAAGGAAAACTAATCTAAGAATGAAGCATAAATGGCGATATATGTGATAAATGATTCAGCAAGTACATTAGGTTCTTTGTTCATTGACTGAATTGTCATTCACAGGTGGAAGCAGTGGCTCATCTCCAGTGACCTCTAGTGGAGGGGCTCCCTCACCTTTGAGCTCCTTACTTTCTCCACCTTGCTCTCCACCTACATTTCACTTACCTACAAGCTCCCTTGGAATGACCTGTCCAGAGGCATACCTACACAGTATCAACCTGCCCCTTTGCTACAAGATTTGCCCAAATAATTTTTGGCGACAGCAACCTCTTGTCTTACCTGCTCCTGAAAGGATAGCAAGCAGCAACAGATCTCAATCTTTAGCCCCACTCGTGATGGAAGTGCCCATGTTATCTTCTCTGGGGGTCACCAATTCAAAAGGTGGTTCCTCTGAAGACTTCAATGGGCAGTGTCTAAACTCACCTCATTCTGCCAATCAAATGTTATATGGATTGCAGACATCTGGAAATATTTTCCCACCAAACCCCATCACCCGGGAGGTATTCAGTTGCTCTTTCCGCCCTTCCTATGGCTTTTATAGGTACAACTTCTCTATGCCATCTAGACTGGTAAATGCTGCCAACCACCTCAAAGGGAATGACAACAGTCAAGTCTCTTTTAGAGAAGGCAAATGTAATCATGCTCATTGGTATCCAACAATCAACCATTGCCTTTAATGGAACAATTACATTTTTAATACAATTTACCTGTAAGCACACATTTTCTTTATTTGTAACCAAAGAAGAGTCAACATCTGTTAGGTTTAAAAAACTTCATTACCATACAAGTTTGCTCTGTTATATTTTTAAAGTGCCTTATCAAATCTTCATAAGATGATGTTTATGCAAATGTGACCTGTAAGAAACTCTGATTATAGAGGCCGTGGCCCTCAAAATAAGGTACTCAGTAAATACTATTTCATGAAATAGCCCATTGGTGAAAACTGATGCCAGGTGGTGTGGTCTCCTATTATAGAAATGCCAGGTTACCGTGCACTCTGCCATTTACATATTGATAATGACAAAAAGAAGACGGATGGAATTACTGTGAAAGTGTTGAAACAGTTTGTTTTATCTGTGAAGATTGGCTGCATTGTAATTATCTAGCTAGTTATTATAGAAGAAACTTTAATTGTTTGCTTTTTACCTTTATACTCTGCTGTCGAAGGAAATAATAATCTCAATTTTGAAGTGCAAATAAGGACACAAATTTTCAAGTGTAACTTTTATTAATCTTTGTAGCTAAGCAACTATTTAATTCTGAAGGAACACAAAGATCAAATGAAAAGTAAAATGTTCTAAATAAATTTGATCTTTTATTTCTTTTTAGCTTTGAGTCATTCTTAGATGAAGTTTATTTACTTATTCCAACAACGAACCTGGTATTTTGTACATTGTTTGCAAAAACAAGTGATTTCAATCCTCCAAGAAGACTAAGGCATTACTATCAAAGAAGGAAAACACAATCACATTCATAAATATGAAAATAGACTCATAAAGCTACAATTTAATTCCAATATTGTGTGTCGGTCATGGCAAGTTAGACTAGACAAAATGGAAAATATGAATTTATTTTAATTTATGAATTCAAATAGTTTCCTTACACCAGACCCTGGATTTCTGAAAACAATTATGAAATATATCTTAGAATAACCTGTACATCTTTAAGATCAATCAGATTTTAATTTTTCACCAGAAGTTCTAGCCATTTTATTAAGCTAAGTGCCTTCAAATCACAATAGCATGACTTGACTTTTGACACACTAATCGATCTGCTAAAATGGTTTTTACTAACTTTTCCAAATCTTATGAGTAAGAGCATAATTATTATTTTGATCAAAAGTGTTACTTCATCCTTACTATGCCTTATAAATGGCCTTCCTATTACAATTATATATGCTTCACTCCTGGAGGTATGGCTAGAAAAACACATGATTGCATTCAAACTACATATTCTGATAAAAATGAAATATTACTTGGGGTTTAAACTACATAGGCACCTGTTACACGACTTTGAGGCATTAAAAATATGTACTATTCATGTTGATTAACAGGGATTAAAAGCATTGTGGACACTTTAGCTTTGTCTACTCCAAAATATGAAGGTTATATGCTAACTTTAATTAGTAAAATAAATTATGACTTCAGTAGAAGCTGCCATATCAGATTATAAAAATCTTATTCTGTGATCTTACATGAGAGAACCTCAGTACTGGCTAAGAGAAAGTATTTAACTGAAAAATCCAGAAAACCTATGAGTTACTCTGATTAATTAAGAGAACCTATTAATTTTGTGGCTGCTACAGAGTACATATGCCCCATGCTTTATATTTCATATAATTTTCCAACATATTCATCACATAAACCAGTAATATGGAATTACATTAGTAATGATGATTGATAGAAAGAAGCAAAAGCTTAAATTCTAGAACCTAGACATTTATTTTATTTCATTTTACATATGGTCATAAATTATCATTTTACAATTTTAACTGAAGAAGTGAACAAAGGAAAGCCTTCATAGAAAACAAGAAGCCTCAGGAGGTGCAGTAAGCAGCCCACTTCTGAGCAAATTGCTCATCAGCAGAAATCTGCTAACACCTCTAATTCAAGCATATAAATATTTAATGCCCTTACATTTTCTGTAAAATAAATTCTAACTCCTTGAAGGATGGTGCAAAACTCAAGTAAGTTAGTACATTGTGGCCATAGATATGGAATAAAACCTAGGAATTCTTCCACTTTCAACTGGCTCAACTCAATTTTAAGCTTGCTTTTAAAACCTACAAAAATCAAAAGCCACTCTGGTTAGACAAACTGAGAAATGAAGGTGACCAAACAATACTTAATAGATCTTCAGTTCTAATAATTAAGTTTTATCTCCATCTGTTTTGATGACACATACATATGTGTCCCCTTCCTCCTTTAAAATATAATATATTAATTCAGCAGACTAAATTTATAAATCTGATTCTTACTCGAATCTGTTCTAAGTCTTACCCCAAAAAACCTAGAGAAAATAAATTTTTCATCAACTGTAAATTTGCATGTTAATTCAGGAAATAAGTAAATGTTACTTTATTCTTGCATAGCTTTCAGTAAAGTTAAGACCTGCTAAGATTAGGGAATCTAGAAGGTATCATTTTGTGGAACAGTCAGTCAAGCTGAAATCTAAGTCTTAAAGTTTGAGTCTGATTGCAGAATACATATAAATATGGATAAATCCTCTATTTATTACATTTTAAAAGCCAGTATATAACCTTAGGTAACATAACTTAGAATATTAAACTTTTCAATACTATTATTTCTTGACACTCTGCCAAGTGTCTAAACCTTCTGAATATTACATTTTAAAGTCCAAAACATAACTAGGTTACACAATATTATAAACTTCAAATTCATTAATATCATTGCTCATTTTTACTGTACCACAAAAACAGATTTATTTTCCTCAGACTCTGAAGAGATATGTTCATAATATTTCACTGCTGTTAGGCATAGGTTCTACATATGGTCTGGGAATGGACATGCTTTCACTCTGTTGTGAATTTAAAGCATATTTGTGGCATGAAAAGAAATTAACTATTAGGATCAGCAAGTGATAAGTCAGTGAATAATCAGTCTTTGAACCATCAGAGTTCTATGTGCTGAGAACATGACAAGGTACCAACAAGAAGTAGAGACAAGCATATGCATTGGACATTTTGGAGAGTTCCCCATTCATTCTCTTTATCATTTCTATTACATGCTCTGGGAGAAATCATAACACACACAAAGCAGTCAATGTATCTTTTAAATATTACTTGGTGTATCAGTATTTCTGGCTGAGCCAGAACATGAAAGAGCTAGATGTTTTGTATTAATACATAAGATATATCTTACAATAGTCCACATACATACTTATGACAAATCTAGATGCTTTGAGATAATAGAGATATATGTCCATGTGTACAGTAGGATGATATGCAGTTATTGTCTCATTACCAAATTTCACTAAGCCTTTCTCTATTTGAATATGCAATTTTATAAGTTCCTGATGCCACATTAACATGTGTGTATGCATGTTACTTTATCCTTGCACAGGAAACACACACACACACACACACACACACACACACACACTCATCCCACATATCTCCAGAGGGGGTTTAGTTTTATTTTGTTTTAAATAATTTACACTGTGTTTTTTATTGTCCTCCATTTCTAAAATGAGATGCTATAAAGAGTACCTACTGATTGCATACTAACACTATTAATTATACATATAGTTGTGTGGAAAGGCAGATTTAAATATCCTTAGAAATGTCTAATTGCATGTACATAATTTTTGTGAATTCAATTGTATTTTTGTGAATTCAATTGTATTTTTGTGAATTCAATTGACAAGGTGGTAGTGTAATGTTTTTACTCCAATTTAGAGATATGCTGCCTTTGTGCTGAAAAACCTTCAACTAGCCAAAATAACCATGATATTTTTGTACACAGCAACAGTTTACTAGTTGATTTCACTGGAATTTAACATGTTTATTGGAACAGTTTAAAACAAACCAAATGTATAGCTTAGGCATTGGTGGCAGTTGCTTTGATATAAGTGCCATGGTATACATTTAATCTTCTTAGGTTTGGTCTGCAATTAAATGATAATTTGTATTAAAACTGTGTAAATAAACATGGGTTGGATGACAACATAAAACAGAACAAATAGATGTATAGAACATTTGAAACCTATCCCCTATTAAAACTATTTACATGCGTGGTGGTGGCCAAAGTTTGACATACTGTTTCAATAAAATATTGAGAGGAAAAGGACTAGTATCATTTCCTTTCGAAGTTTCAAATATTCATGTTTACAAATTTGTACTGCACATTAATATGTAAACATGCATTATAGTGAGCAGATGTATAGAGAATAGTTGCAAGATCTTTCTATTTCATTTAAATGTATATACGTGTCTATTGGCTTTATTTTTAAACTGCCTAGCAGATGTATAGAGAATAGTTGCAAGATCTTTCTATTTCATTTAAATGTATATACATGTCTATTGGCTTTATTTTTTAAACTGCCTGAAAGAGTTACAACATTTGAAGTCAATTATCATATAAAATCTTGACATTATAGTACAATAAGTTGTATTATTAGAGTTTTTATTCAGATAATATTTTTGTTATTCTTAAAGATGGAAGAATTTTGATTTTGGATTTAAGATCACATACTAATGCATATGATAAAGTATAATGTAATATCTCTGTTATAGAAAATGTTATAAACAATTCAAAAATTTTCTAGAACACAAAGGTAATAAAATCATGAATTTATATTGTATAAAAGCTAATATCTTTAAAGGATTTTTAAAATTCGATACATAATTTAGTCTATCTTCTATTTTTATGGTCATTTTTTTGAAAATTAGTACCTTAACTTTATTGAAAATTTGTCTGAAATTGAGTTTTCATGTTTCTTTTGTGAAATTATTTTACGACCTTTTAATCAATTATACTAATGTCTAATTATACAAGTTTTCTTTCTTACTGAATTTTGTAGATTTTAGGAAAAACGGTTTCTTAGAAACACAGATAAATAGATTGCCCTGTGGAACAGGCATAGTTTCTTGGTAAGACCTATGTTGAAGGAGAAAAGTTACTCGTTGTAGCACTTAGACATTATATTTGGCTTTATTTAGAGGAACTCATGAACGAGCCAAACAGTGTCTGTTTGATTTATAATTATGTTTTTCAAAAAGCAGGTTGTATCCTCTTCAAATCATGATGCTAGGCAGGAGCATGAACTTAGGGCAAAAATACCATGACTTTGTAACCTATCACCACGATTCTTGTCTGTTCTTGTAACAGTTTGGTGGGGGTGGGGTGTCATATTACAAAAGCCTCTATGGAACCTAGCACCACACATGAAATTAGGATAAACTAATCTGGTGTTTGCATTCAAGGGTTGTAACCAAATTCAGCAGTTCCCTGTGTGTGATGAATCAGGGAAGTTGCCCTAAGCCCTTGGTTAGTCAAGATACAGTACCTTAAAATGGGTAATGGCTGTGCCTGCTAAAAATCTTGAAGCTTCTCACACACTTTTTATGTTTTAGTCTAGTTGTTCATATGTCTATCTTTCATACCAGGCTATGAATGAGGAAGAAATGGCATATTTTAAGGATCATTAGTTTTACAGATTTTATAAGTTTATAAGTGCATTACCGAAAACTAAAAAGCCCAAGCAGCAAAGAACACAAAAGACCTATAATCACAAACAATTGACAGTTTGACTTTTAGTTACTGTGTATGTCTACACACATTGGGCATATATTTTTATATAGTTGAGGTCATATAGTATTAATAAGGTTTTTTTTTCATATAAGGTCTCAAAGTTAGAAGTATTTTGATATCCAAGAATACACTAAACCTAACTGTAACTATAATCATTTGGTTTTTCTGGGTCTTTAATGGTTTTATATGAACTTCAGGATTTTTTAAAAAAAATATTTCTGTGAAAAATTAAATTGGATTTTTTCACATTTTTGTTTTTCTGATTTTTTATTTGATACATAATAGCTGTACATATTTAGGTGATACAAAGCACTATTTTGGTACATGCATACATAATGATCACATCAGGATAATTAATATCCTATATTCATCACCTTAAACATTTGTCATTTATTTGTCATAAGAACATTCCAAATTCTCTCTTCTATTTTGAAATAATTGATACATTATTGTGAACCAAAGTCACTCTACTGTATAACAGAACATCAGGACTTACTTCTTCTAATTGTACCTTTGAAAACTTTGACCAAATTCTCCCCATCCTTTCAATTCCCTTGATCTTACCAGTCACTGGTAACTATTGTTTTATTCTCTATTCCTATAAGAACAACTTTTTAAAACTTGAATATGGTGAGATAATATGGTATTTTTGTTTCTGTGCCTTTGTTATATCACTTAATAAAATATCTTTCAGGTTTATGTTGAGAGACATCTGTAATCCCATGTTTATTGCAGCACTGTTCATGATAACTAAGATAAGAAAACAATTTTTAAGCATTCTTCAGTGCACAAATGGATAAAGAAAATGTGACATATGTACATATTGAATGCTATTTAGGTAAAAATTGGATGTTGGTATTTTGATAGAGATCGTGTTTAATGTGTAGATCACTTTGTATATTATTCACATTTTAACAATATTAATTCTTTCAGTCTTCAAACATGGGATATCTTTAAATATATTTGTAATTTCCTCAATTTTATTCCTCAATGTTTTATCATTCTGTTTATAGAGAACTTTTACCACTTTGGTTAAACTTATTGCTAAGTAGTTTTTGTTGCTATTTTAATGAAAATGTTTTCTTGAATTAATTTTTCAGAAAGTCTCCTGTTGGCATATAGGAATGCTACTGAATATTGTATGTTAATGTTGTATATTGCAAGTTTATTTGTTTATTGATTCTAATACTTTTTTGGGGGAATGTTTAGGGCTTTCTATAGGTCTGCAAGCCATATCATCTGCTAAGAGGGACAATTTGACTTCTTCCTTTCCAATTTGGATTTTTTTCTTTTACCTAATGGCTCTGGCTAAGATTTCCAGTACTATCCTGAGGACCAGTGATGAAAAGGGCATCTATGCATTGTTCCAGATCTTAGAGGAAAAGTTTCCAATTTTCCCTTATTTGGTATTATGTTAGCTACATGTTTATGTACATGGCCTTTATTATGTTGATAATTTTTTCCTTCTATACTTAATGTTTTGAGTTTGCTGTTGTTGTGTGTATGTGTGTGTGTTTGGTACTAGGAATTTAACTCAGGGATGCTTTACCACTGAGCAACATCACCACCCCTGTCTATCTGTTTATTTATTTATTTTGAGACAGGGTCTTGCTAAGTTGCTGAGGGCTTCACTGAGTGGCTGAGGCTGGCCTCCAACTTGCCTCAGCTTCTCCAGCGGCTGGAATTACAGGTGTGTGCCACCATTCCTTATAAGAGTTTTTCTCAGAAAGAGAGTTTGAATGTTTCAAGTGCATTCTCTACATCTATTGAAATGATTATGTGCTTTTGGTTCTTCATTCTGTTAATTTGCTATATCATGTTTACTAATTTACCTTGCACACCTTGAGTTTTCACTTGATTGTAATGAAGTATCTTTTTATTATGCTGCTGAATTCTGTTTGCTTGAGTTTTGTTAAGGATTTTTTTTGGGTAGAGATGTGTACCAGGGTTTGAACTCAAAGGCAATGACCACTGAGCCACATCCCAAGCCCTATTTTTTTTTTTTTTTTTTTTGGATCTTATTTACAGGTAGGGTCTCACTGAGTTGGTTAGGACCTCACGTTTGCTGAGGCTGGCTTTGAACTTGTGATCCTCCTGCTTCAGCCTCCTGAGCTGCTGGGATTACAGGTGTGTACCACCACACCCGGCTTTGTTAAGGAGTTTTACACGTATATTAATCACGTACATTGACCTGTAGTTTTCTTTTTGTTGGGACCTCATCTGGTCTGTGTATTAAGGTTATGCTGGCATTGTGTAAAGAGTTTGGATGAGAGTTGGGTGCAGTGGCGCACACCTGCAATCCTAGCACTTTGGGAGGCTGAGACAGGAGAATCGTGAGTTCAAAGCCAGCCTCAGCAACAGTGAGGCGCTAAGCAACTCAGTGAGACTTTGTCTCTACATAAAACACAAAATAGGGCTGAGGATGTGGCTCAGTGGTCGAGGACCCCTGAGTTCAATCCCTGGTACCAAAAAAAACAAAAAAAAAAACAAAAAAAAACAAGAGAGAGTTTGGATGAGTCCCCTCCTTTTCAATTGTTTGAAATAATTAAGGGGAATGAGTACTTACTTTTCTTTAAGTAATTTTTTAGATTTCATAAGTGATGCTATCAAGTCCTGGATTTTCTTTAATGGGAGACTTTTTATTAGTATTTTGATCTCGTTATTATAATTGGCTTGTTTAGATTTTCTAATTAATTTTGATTCAATTGTAGTAGGTTGTATGAAGTCAAGAATTTATCTAATTGTTCTAGGTATTTCAGTTAAGTCAGGAAACAACCGTTCATAGCAGTTTCATATGATCCCTTGTATTTCTTTCTTTTATATTTTTTTTTAGTTGTAGATGGACACAATATCTTTATTTTATTTATTTATTTGTATGTGATGCTCAGGATCGAACCCAGTGACTCATGCATGCAAGGCAAGCGCTCTACCACTGAGCCCCAGCCCCAGCCCCTATCCCTTGTATTTCTCTGATATCAGTCACAATGTCTCCTTTTACATCTCTTATTTTGTCCTTTTTATCTCTCTTTTTTTTGTCTGACTAAAGATTTGTCTATTTTATCTTTTCAAAGACCAACTCTTCATCTTTTTATTTTTAGTTATTTTTTATCCAAATTTTATTAGCACCATGATCTTTATTTTCTTCTACTGATTTTGAGTTTACTTTGCTTTTATTTTCCTTGGTCCTTGAGATGCAATAATAGATGGTTTATTTGAGGTATTTCATCTTATCTAATGCAAGAATTTATTGCTGTAAACTTCGGTCATAGGATTACTATTGCTATATCCTGTAAGTTTTGGTATGTTATTGCTCCATTTTGATTTGTGTTAATGTTTTCAAATTTATCTTTTAATTTATTCATTGACCTATTCATTGCTAAGGAGCATGCACTTTAATTGTTGTATATTTGTTTTCTAAAGTCCCTCCTGTCATTTATTTGTAGTTTATTTCATTATATTAAAAAAGACACATTGTATGGTTTCAATTTTTAATCATTTGTTATGATTTCTGTTGTGTCTTAATATATAATCTATCCTGGAGAATATTCTCTGTGCAGTTGAGAAGAATGTGAATTCATCAATGTTAGATGGAATGTCATGTAATTGTCTGTTAGGTCCATTTGCATTAGAGTGCAGGTTAAATCTGATATTTGCTTGTAGAATTTCTGTTTTGATGATCTGTCTGTTGCAGAAAGCAGGGTGTGGGAGTCCATATTATTTTGTTGTCAGCTACCTCTTATTTTAGATTTAATATTTACCATATGTATTTAGATGTTTTGATGTTGGGTGCATATATATTTATGGTTGTTATATATTCCTGTTGCTTTGACCCTTTTGAAATTATAAAATGGCCTTTTGTCACTTATTATGTTTTTCATTTATTATGTTTTTATTAGTTCATTATACTTGTACATAATATTGGTGTTCACTTTGAAATAATCATATATGCATGGAACATTATTTGCTCCATCAGTCTCCAGCACTTCCTCTTTCCCTCCCCTCCTTTCTCCAACAATCCCCCTTTTTCTAATGTATTGATCTTCCCTCTATTTTTAATTAGTGTTTTATAGATACACATAAAGGTGAAATTAACTATGGTATATTGATATATGTACTTAGGAGAGTTTGATCAATTCCACTCCACTGTTCTTCCCTTTTCCTGTCCCTCCCCTCTTCCTCTGAATCCCTTTCCCCTACTCCAATGATCTCCCTTCTATATTCATGGGAACTCCCTTTTTTTCCTTATCGTGATCTAGCTTCCGCTTATGAGACAAAACATTCAACCCTTGATATTCTGAGTCTGGTTTATATCACTTACCATGACGTCCTCCAGTTCCACTCATAGACTAGAAAAGAGAATGTGGTATATATACACAATAGAGTTTTACTCCGCCATAAAGAAGAATAAAATTTTGGCACTTGTCATTTTTTATAAATTTTATGTTTTTATTTGTACAGCATATTCATATATGCATGTAATATAATTTACTCCATATTGTTCCTAATATTTCTACTTTCCTTACCTTCCTTTTTGCTCTGATCCCTTTCTTCTACTCTACTAAATACGCACACACACACACACACTAGATATATATACATAAATATATGTGTGTGTATATATTTACACATACATACCTATACATAAATATATATCAATTAAATAATATATGGTGCATTTTAGTTATCTATGTGTGTAATTGGTTCATTATAATTACACATAAAAGTGTTACTCATCATTATATATTTACACATATGTAAACATAATTTGATCTTTTTATATGTTTTGAAATTTTGTATTACTTAAGTATAATCTCTCTTGCTTTCTTTTGATTTAAAATTGCATGTAATATCTGTTTCCATCCCTTAACTTTCAGTCTATGCATATTCTTACAGGTGAAGTGTGTCTCATGTAGTCAGCATATAATTGGGTCTTGTTTTTCTATCCATTGGGCCATACTGTATCTTTGAACATTTTTGATACATAATATTTACACTTTTTGTGTGCAGTGTTACATTTTGATTCATGCAATGATCAAATCAGGGTAACTAGCATTTCCATCTCCTCAAATATTATCATTTGTATGTATTGGGAACCTCCAAATGCTTCTTTAGTTATGTCTTTTAATTGGAGAATTTATTCTGTTTATATTCTAGGTAATGATTTTTTGTCTAGGGTAATTTAAACCATTAAAATATGCATTTTAATAATTTTATAGGTGTATTATAGTTATACATGAATTTGGACAGCATAACTTATTATTTTTGTATATGGACATAACATAATTTGGTAGATTTAATTCCCCAATACTTGCTCATGTTCTCCTATTCTCCTTCTTTCCTATTTCCTTCCTCTAATTTAGAGATCTTCCTTTTATATTTTTATGATTTATATTTTTATGATATTTTTCTATCTATCTTCCACATATAAGAAAAAACATTTAATCCTTGACTTTCTGGGTCAGGATTATTTAACAAAGCATGATGTTTTCCAGTTCCTTCCATTTGCTGTCAAACACCATAATCTTATTCTTATTTGTGACAGTAAAACTCCACTTTGTGTGTGTGTATATATATTATATGTGTGTGTGTGTGTGTATATATATATATATCACATTTTATATATATATATATTTATATATATCACATATATATGTGTATATATATATATATATATATATCACATTTTCTTTGTCCATTCATCTATCCACAGGCAAATTCTAAGCAATTATTGATAAGTCAAGATGTGGTATTGCTATATTGTTACTTGTTTTCTGTTGTTTTGTAGTTCTTTTCTTTTTTCTTCTCTTTTGTTTCTTTGAGAGTATTGTTTTAATTCATAAATTGATGTTGGATTTTTAAAATATTTTGTGTGTGGATTTTTAAAAATCATATCATTTTTCTTCTTTAGTTTGGATATCTGCATTAATTGATTTTCAAATGTTGAGTAAGCCTAGCGTACATTAAATTGATCACATTTTGTCAGTTATATTTCATTTTTATATTGATGGATTGTACTTTCAATACTTTGGTGAGGGTTTTAAAATATTATTTCATGAAAGATATTGGTCTGACCTAGTAACAATATTAAGTTCTCCAAAGCATGAACATGTGACTTTTGATCTATTTAATTGTTCCCAAATAATTTAATTTATTCCTATAAATTCTAGATTGCTTTTTTCCTGCCTAATACCCTGGTTACAACTTCCAGTACAAAGTCAAGTTGAATTGGAGAGAGCAGGCATCTTTTCTTTATTCTTGAACTTATGGGTTGAGCATTTATTCTTTTACCATTAAGTATGATGTTTATCATCTGTCTTTCATTAAGGAATTTCACAGCTGATTTCTTGAGTGCTTTCATGAAAATTTAAAGAGGTTTTCCAATACATTTTTCGTGTCTATTGATATATGGTTGTTGTCTTAACATGGTATATTCCTTGATTTATTTTCACATATTTATCCAATCTTGCATTGCATTCCTCAGCTAAATATTTCTTGATTATTGTGCTTAATTCCCTTTGTCAATGGATTTGTTTTGCTACCGTTTTATTGAGAGGAGTTTTTTCATCTGTATTCATAAAGGGTATTTCTTTTCTTGATGTTTTTGCTCTGGTATCAGAATAGTACTACATTCATAGAGTCAGTTGGAAAATGTTCCCTCCTACTTCATAGATGAGTTTGTTAAGAATGTTGTTATTTCTTCTTTAAATAGTTGGTGTAAAGTACCTGTGAAGCCACGTGGGACTAAACTTTTCTTTGTAGTTCATTTTTTATTCACTATTTTAATCTATTTGTCTCTTATAATTCTATTAAGACTTTGCACTTTCTCTTGAATGAGTTCTCATAGTTTTTTCCTAGGAATTTGAACACTTCATATTTGTTGTCTAATTGAACACTTCATATTGTTGTCTAATTTACAATTATTGTAAATAATTGTAAAATTATTTACAGAATTCCTAATAATGCCTTTTATTTTTGTAAAATTGATAGCAATGTTCTAGGTTTTAGCAATGCATATCTTTTCTCTTTTTTCCTTGGTTAGTACAGTTAAAATATCATTTTAAATTTTTTTCCAAGAAGTAACTTTGGTTTTATTGATTTTCACTATTGTTTTATTTTTCTCCATTTATTTCTGCAGTGATTTTCGGTATTTTCTTCTTTATGCTTTCTTCAGGGTTCACATATGTTTTCAAGTTTTTAAAGTGGAAATTTACATTATGGACTTGATTCTCCTTTCTTCTTCTCTTCCTCTTTCTCTTTCTCCTCCTCCTTTTATTCACTTTATTTTTCTTCTCCTTCTTTTCCTTCTTCTTTCCTCCTCCTCCTCTTCTTGGTGTTCGGTATTAAAGGCAGAGACCTTGCTCATGAAAAGAATACACTTTACCACTGAGATGCCCCCTGTCAGTCCTCTCTTCATTTTTTGGGGGGGTTACCAGGGAAAGAACTCAGGGGCACTCGACCACTGAGCCACATCCCCAGCCCTATTTTGTGTTTTATGTAGAGACAGGGTTTCACTGAGTTGCTTAGCACCTTGCTGTTGCTGAGGCTGGCTTTGAACTTGCGATTCTCCTGTCTCAGCCTCCCTAAGTGCTGGGATTACAGGCGTGCGCCACCGCACCCGGCTTCTACTGTCCCATTTTAATTCTCTTGTATCTTTAACTAAAAATTCATTTTCTAAGCAGTTTCCTTTAGGATTAAATTTTATACTTTGTAACCGTCCTGTTTGAACTAATACCAACTTAGTTTCAAAAGCAGGCAAAATTTTCTTGGATATACCTATATTTATTTTAATATCCTCTATGGTATTATTTTCATATAGTTTACATCTTTATACATTATTAGTTTATCAACATAATTTTGCAATTATTACTTTATGGAGGTGTCTTTTAAATCACATAGGTAAAGAAAAATTTCAAAAAATTGTGCCAGGTATAGTGGCACATGCCTCTAATACCAGTGGCTTAGGAGGCTGAGGCAGGATATCATAAGTTGAAAGCTAGTCTCAGCAACTTAGGGATATCCTAAGCACCTCAGTGAAATGAAACCCTGTCTCTAAGTAAAATATTCAAAAAGGGCAGGAGATGCAGGTCAGTGGTTAAGCTGCTCTGGGTTCAAGTCTCTATTCTTTGCTGTATACTGCCATTGAGGTCTGCCCAATTAGCTCAATGGTCATTTAGTGATTGATAGTGATTTCCATAAATCCTTTGAATCATTAACTTTCTTTCTCTCTCTCTCTCTCTCTCTCTCTCTCTCTGTGTGTGTGCGTGTGTGTGTGTGCATGCGTGCTCACGCACAGGTCATACTTCAGTCTTCAGCAAGCATTTTACATTCATGTTTTAAATTTTACTTTCTGCTTGCCCAGAGATTTAACGTTTGCCGCTGGTGAGAAGTTAAGAACTTCTCAGGTCTTTTCTGAGTATAAACTCAGTATTAGGTAATAATGTGGCCTTTTGTATCCCTAGGAATATGCTAGAATTTTATAAAGCCTACTATGAATATCTTATTTTATAGCTTTTCCTTTTTTTGTTTTTAGTCAGTGCCTTAATAGGCCCAAACTGGTGTTGATATATCAGGCATATATTTTATTAAGGAGTTGTCACTGGGTATTTTCAGAAAATGCTCTACAGAAAGAATTCTCCCCACATAGGTAATTCTGAGTCAGCACAGATAAATATAAACCTTGAGAGTATAGCTTTTACGGAGGTGCCTATTATATCAGACTTGAAATTTTTGATAGCTTACAATTTTGAAGGGCTCTGAACCTCTTCCCTCTTTCTTGTCTTCTCTGCTGCTGAGTTTCACAGGAAGATTTTCACAGAAAGAATACTTACTGTTTATTTTTAACGTTACCTCAGACCTTGGACAAATAATTTCCCAAGCCTAAATGTTCTTACAACTATGTAGCTGCATTTGAAGAACAGTGCTCCTCTGATTATTGAAAGCTTTGGTTATTTTTGAGAGTTCTGAAAAAGTTTATTTTGACAAATTTTTGCTAGTATCCTTGTCACTTTATGGAGGACTGTATTTTTGGAACTCTTATTCTACCATTTAAAGAAGTGCTTCTCATTAGGATCTTTTAAATTATAAATCCAATTTCTACTATGTTTATATAATATTCCCACTATATACTTTATCTTGATTTTACTTTTCAAGTTTCGTAATTTTAGAGATATTTGATCCATTTATTTTAAACTGTTCAATTTATGAATATAAAATTATTTATAATGACAAATTCTTCAGTTTGGTTGGGGCTATCAGTGTTCTGACAAATAGTATTAGGTGGTTTGAGGATCTTTGAGGGTCTGTCTATTAGAACAAGCCTTGGAGGTCAAGCCTAAGAGCCACTGGAAGTGTCTGGGCAAGAGAAGACTGCAACAATAGCAAAATTTTTTATGGCATCTTTGCAGGACAGATTGGATAATAGATGGTCACTTTAACTTTATTAGACTTATTTCTGTTTTTAGGCAGTGAAGTTGTATGGTCAGAGAAAGTTCTAAGATTATTAAGCTTTATTTATTCTTTTTAACTTTTCAACTTACTCATCCACGTGCTTCATAGGCCTAATATTAAGCTGAGGATAATTCTTAGCCATCTACCACCCACAGGATTCTGTATTTCACACCTTAGGAGGCCACAATGAATCTGTATTGAATATGCAAGATTTCAATGTTCAATGAGACATTTTATATTTCAGGCTGTCACCAAAATTTGAGACGTAAGATGTTAGCAATTTCACAAAGGCACTCTACATTTCTCTGAGTCTGCTTTATGATGCTTGAATTACTTCACATCATAAACTTGCTTTAAAGACAAGCTACTTAAATTCTCTTGCTATACTTGTTATTTGGAGAAGTCTTTCACAGTTTGTATTTTACTTGTATTTTAAAATCCAAAGAATTCAAATTCTCACAACCATTCTATTTTCCTTTATGATGCTTTCTACAAATCTTCTCCAGTAAAATTTGGCTATGTGATCTTCTACAATTTCCTCAAAGTTTAATGGAACAGCTGTAAGCACTTAACAACTAATCAGCTCAATTCAGCTCACCTGTGTGAGTGATCCTTGACAGCGCCATCTGCTTTGAGTCAGGGTTTTTTATTTTCTTTTATTTCCCCATAAATGTCTTAAAGGTAAAAGAACTAATGAACTTGCAAGATTACTTTAAGCTATTCTGAGTGTGATTCAAGGTACAGAATGTTTAAAAGACACATTTACTTTAACGCATATATATGGCACCAAAGGACTATCATATAATTCATATAATTAGCAATACATACTACAGTATCAACCAGAAAAGATGGATATAGATTCCAAAATAAATATCAAGATAATATTAGCTAAAAATAAAAATAAAAACGCTAACTCCAAAACTTTTTAAAGATAGGAAATATTTGTTTGTTTTTGCTTCTTTTTTGTGTTGCTGGGGATTGAAACCAGGGCTTTGTGCATGTGAGGCATGCACTCTACCAACTGAGCTATATCCCCAGCCCAATAGGAAATATTTGTGAAAATATTTTAATATGGCAGTAATTATCATATAACTGAAATAAATACTAAATCTTTTGAAAGAAAGGTGAGTCTTAAATATCCAAAATGAGACTAAAATTGTATTAGGAATGAATAAAGAAATTGAGAAGATCACAGGAGAACAAAATAGAGTCTTTATCATTACTATTTAAATAACTTGACTTTTCAAGGCATTAGTCAGCTATGGAAGTAAGGTAGAAAATGCATAACTTGTTTCTACTCTTACTTGGATCCTTTGATATTGATTCACATGCTTCTGTGTAGAAGCTGACATATGATAAAAACATTTAAAACCTTATCCAACCTATAAAAGCCTTCTTTTCCACAAGAACTATGAGGAGCTATTATGTATGAAATGCATTTTACATATAGCCATGCCCAAATTGAACGAGCCTAATATTTTTTAAAACACCTTTACAATTGAGAACCTTCAGCCCTTTCACATTCACTCATCCTTTTTTATAATATCTCTATATAAGTGAGCCCAATTGTTAACTCACAAACATCAAAGAGGAAATCTTAGGGTGCCTTACCTAGAATTAGTAAGATTCAGAGGTAGACTGCCTGGCTTGATGTAAGGTCCAGGTGCTCCCCATTAAATTTCAGAACCAGAAATGACACAAGGTTAATTCTACCTCTGCCTAAGCCAAAGATAGCTCTGCTCTTTCACCTCTTCTAAATTTTCAAATTGAATTATGATGAGCATAAATGCTGGGCACTTTTTATACCCAAAGAGAAAACTCTTTAGCAAGCCTATTGTTTGAATTTCAGTGAAATATAGGATATCAAAACTGGATAGGCCCTTTAAATGTTATTTAATTAATTTTATCCTTCATTGTACAGATGGGAAAACTAAGGTAAAGAGTGGAAGACAGACTGGCCCAAAGTTTTCTGGAATTGTTTTCTGCTAAAAGCCCCTGGAGACTTTCTAGGGAAGTCTATAGCACCATTATCCATAGGTCTATGACATAGTGTTTTCCCCAGTGAATTATATAAGAAAGTATGACATTTCTCTTACTCTTTTTGGCTACTGAAATAATTTAATGATTCTGTGAAAAGTAGTTCCTCTTTTTGAAAAAAACAAGATTCCTCAAACAACTGGTAAATTCAGATACATCAGCCTTTGGCAGCAACTCAGCACACATTTAACTTTGGTGTTCATTTGAAGCATTTGATTTTCAAAACATAAATAGTAAAAGGATTCTGTTACCATAGCAACAATATTAACTAAACTTTTTCTCTTAATCCCATCCCCCAAATTATTACAATATCATTTAAATAGAAAAACAAGCATAACTAAAATTTATGATATTTTCAGAAGACAGCTTCTTAGATTTGCTATACAGAAAAATGTTGCATGACATAATATTTTCAGGGATTTTTACTAAAGAGTTTGAAATATGATTGTTAACAATGGGTAGAATAAAAAGATTTACCTGACAAGAGTGATATATTAAAGCTAAAGCTTTGGAATTATAGCAAAAGGAATGGGATTTGAATGTGGTCTTGCTTGAATAAGCAGTGAGTAAGTCACTTAACCATCAATGTCCAGTCTCCTCAACTGTAAAAATTGAATAGTAAGTCCTTCAGAGGAAGTCAGACTTAATTATGTGAGATAATACATATAAATGTGATCAGTAAACTATACAAAATTGTAGAAATGCAAGGCACTATATTACTTAACATCTTTATTGTTGTTGTTCTTGTTCTTGTTTGGGGTATTGTGGAATGGACTCTGGGGTGTTTAGCCACTGACCTATATCCTCAGCCCATTTTTTCTCTTTTTTTATTTTGGGACAGGGCCATATTAAACTGCTTAGGATCTCACTAAATTTTATAGGCTGGTCTTGAAATTGTGATCCTCCTGCCTTAGCCTCCCAATTTACTGGGAATATAAGCAAGTGTCACCAGGACAAGCAAGTGACTTTTTTTTTTTTGGTACCAGGGACTGAACCCAGTGGCACTTAACTACTGAGTCACATCCCTAGAATTTTTAATTTTTTTTGGAAACAGGATCTAAGTTGCTTAGGGCCTTGTTAAGTTCCTGAAGCTGGGTTTGAACTTGTGATCTTCCTGCCTTAGCCTCCCAAGGTGCTGGAATTACAGGTTTGTGCCACCATGCCCAGCAACATCTTTATTCTTTTCTTAAATACATATAGTTTTTAGTTGTTGATGTACCCTATCTATTTAAATATTTATTTATTTATTTATTTATATGTGGTGCTGAGAATCAAACCCAGTGCCTTACACATGCCAGGCAAGTGTTCTGCCACTGAGCCACAACCCCAGCCCAACATCTTTATTCTTAAGGTGACAATTTTCAATAACTCAAAAGGAGGAAGTGGAGACAAATATATATGGCTAGCTCTTTTAGTTTGAAAAGTAGTTAGGGCCCAGTTGATTTAAGTCTCTTTTAGTAAGTAGATTTTGATCAATTATATTAATCATTCATGACTGGAAATATGTCAAAATATACTCTACTGTCATATCTGTCTAAAAAGAACAAATAAAATTAAAAAGTAAATACATGAAAAAATGACCAGTTTCCATTCACATATCTAGAATCTAGATGGGTTTGTTAAGCAGAAGTCTACATTTGAATGACTGTGTTTATTTTTCTACAAATAAAACCATTCTCTTCATTTTTTGAATGAAAGCATGTTCTTTTTAACTCAGTTAGCATAGTTGCATTCATATGTTTTATCAATGCCTTCATGGTCATCCTCATCTTTGCAGCAGATTACACACACATGTGTATACATCTTCTTTCATAAAGCACTTCATAAATAGTGTTTATTCAGCATTTTTGCTGCTGTAACTTAAAGACCTGACCAGAAAAATTGTAGAGGAGGTACAGTTCATTTAGGGGCTCATGGTTTCAGAGGTCTCTGTCCATAGACAGCCAGGTTCATTCCTCAGGGCTGCAAGTGAGCCAAAACAACATAACAGGAATGGTGTGGCAGAGGGTAGCACCTCACATGATGATCAGGAGGGAGATAGAGAGACTCCACTTGCCAGATAGAGTATATACCCCCAAGGCATACCCCAATGACCCACCTCCTCCTGCCACACCTGGCCAACTTTTATTTACAACTAAGTTAATTCCATCAAGGGATTAATTCATTAATTGGGTAAAGATTCTCATAACCCGGGCTGAGGTTATGGTTCAGGGGCAGAGCACTTGCCTCACATGTGTGAGGCACTGGGTTCAATCTTCAGCACCACATAAAAATAAGTAAACAAAATAAAGACACTGTGTCCACGTATAACTAAAAAAATATTTAAAAAAGATTCTCATAACTCAATTATTTCTTTTCTGAACTTTCTTGCATTGTCTCACACATGAGCTTTGGGGAGAATCCTCACATCCAAACCATATAAAGTAGCCAGGAAATATTCTGATACAGTTATATACTACTCCACAAAGTAATGGTACTCCTAGACTTCAATTGAAGAATCCTTCCAATGATTCACACAATCCTGACATTCTTTCTCAACCTGGAATATGTTCCCCCTATATAAACATGTAGTTTACGTATGATTTTTAAAAACTTGTTGGGTACATCTAAGACAACATGTGAAAATGAGTTGTATATGATTCAAGGCTTTGTAGTGAGAAGTGAGTGAAAATTGAGAATGATAAAACAGCCTGGGAGGGTTATAAGCAAAATGTTTTGGAGAACTAGAACTGCAAGGGTTGTGTAAGGCTAGTTAGGCCAAGCTCTCACCTAACCATCTGAAATCTCATAACTAAACGTGGTCTTAGTATATTCAGTGATAACACACTTCCTTATCCCTACCAAAATGTGTTTGACCAATTATGGAACCAGGCTGCACTCCATCAATAGATGATTGGAGTAAGAAAATGTGGTATCTATGCACAACAGAGTTTGACTCAGCCATAAAGAAGAATAAAATTATGGCATTTGCCAGTAAATATACAGAACTGGAGGACATCATGCTAAATGAAATAAGCCTGTCCCAAAAAGTCAAAAGTCATATTTTCTCTGATATGTGGAATCTAATCCAAAATATGAGAGTAGAAAAAAGAATAGGAGAAAGATTAATGGAGTAGACAAAGAGTAATGAAAGGAGGTAAAAGGGGATACAATAGGGAAAGACATTGAAATGAATCTGACCTAACTTTCCTACATACATACCACAGTGAATCTCACAATCATGTACTAATTAAAGATACTATTTAAAATAAAACAATAAGTAAATACAGAAAGATCAGTAGAAGGGAGGAAAAAGGGGGAAGGAGAAGGTGAGGGAAAGGGGAAGTACAGGGCACTGAATTAGAACAAATTATATTGCATGCTTTTACAATTATGACAAAATGATTTCTATTGTTATGTGTAACTAAAAAAACAATAAATATAAAAAAGAGAATCATGGGTTTAATGTTTTCTCTCATATATGGAAGTTAGAAGAAAGCGGGGGGGGGAAAAGGGAGGAGTCATATCATAAAGATATAGGGAGGATCGTTGGAGCAGAAGAAGGAGGGACAGGAAAGGGGAGGAAATGAGAATGAAGTTGATAAAATAACTCTAAGTGAATGTATAAATATACCACAGTGAATTACACATTTATGTAAATCTATAAGGCATCAATTAAAAATAATAAATAAATGAATATAAAGGAAATAAAAGGAAGACCAGTAGAGTAGAGGACAAGGCATATGGGGAGGGAGGAAAGGAGGGAAATGAGGTACTAGGGACTGATATTGAGCAAATTAAACAATCTATGCCTGTATAAACATGTCAAAACGAACCCCAATATTATATATAACTATAGTGCACCAATAAAAGTTAAAGATATCCTTGGCTAATGCTTCATATCTCCAAGGTAGTTACTTTTTAAATTGTTTATAGCTTGTATTAAGATCTTGTTAACCATAATTTATTTTGTTTTGTTTGTTTTTGTTTGCTACTCCCATAATCCAAGGTTGTCAGAATTTCAAACACTGTGGCAGGTAAATGTTGGGGGTTAAAACTAGGGTAAGTCAGTGGTCAGATTCTTGGGCAGACACAAATGCAGATTGGCATTGTGATAACATCTCCTACTGTCCTATAAGTGGATAACCACTTTGCCTACATAGAAATTTAGATAGTTACTCTACCGCAGACCACACTGCTTATCTAAGAGTGGTGAATTAACTCCATGTGGGCCTCAGAAATGTTTGACAGACACGATATACTGGTTTCATCTCTTGTTTCATTTTCTGTTTTGTCACTGTATAGGTACTGGCTGCTCCGAAAAGAGAAATTTGGTGTTTGCTACTTTCTTGGTTATTCTTCAGGATCTATGCCCTTATAATCTTTACCTTGGCATCTGGTAGCAGGACTTATGCTTTGTAGAACTAGGAGAATGGTGTCCCTGACTAGGACATCCTGGTTCATTACCTTATTCATTTATTTAGTACCTACTCTGTGAAAAGCACTGATGTAGGGTCTAGGATACACAGATGAAGGGAAGAGAAAGTTTTTTTTTTTTTTTTTAATCAATGTATTCCTGCTTGAGCTGAACAAATCAAACTATTCACTAGTACAAGTTTACTAAACTCTCATGTCTCAGAGGGCTGGGTTTAGATCTAATTTTTATTTTCAAACCTTCAATACCTACAGTACTTGGCACCAAGTAGGTTCTCAGTATATGTTTAAGGAAGGAAGAAACAAAGAAAGCATTTGAAACTCACAAGTAGAAGTGTTAGTAATTGTTAAAGTTTTTACATCATATGCTTTCTGGAGGCATTTGCAAATTCAATGAGAAAAGACAATACATTGCTATCTTGGAGAGGAATATATTGGTGGAAGTTGAGAGTAGTGTTTAAGAGTATAGAGTTTTGGCCAGGCACAGTGGAGCTTAGACAGGAGGTTTGTGAGATCAAATTCAGCCTCACCAACTGCGAAGTGCTAAGCAAATCAGTGAGATCCTGTCTCTAAATACAATACAAAAATAGGTGTGGGGATGTGGCTCAGTGGTCGAGTGCCCCTGAGTTCAATCTCTAGTAAACTCCCCCTCCAAAAAAAGGATAGAATTTTGTTCTTTCTTGAAGTCAAGAAAGAATTAGTTTGGGGCTGCAGTTGTAGCTTAGTGGTGGAGCACTTGCCTATCATGTGAGGCATTGGGTTCCATCTTCAGCTCCACATAAAAATAAATAAATAGAGTTGGGATTGTAGCTCAGTGGAAGAGCACTTGCCTAGCATGAGTGAGGCACTGGGTTCAATTCTCAGCACCACATACAAATAAATAAAACAAAGGTCCATCAACAACTAAAGAATATTTTTAAAAAATCAAATAGATAAATAAATAGATAAATAAAGCTATTGTATCCATCTACAACTAAAAAAATTTAAAAAGAAAGAATTGGTTTCAAATTGTCAGTTCTTTCTATTACTTACTCATCCTGAGAAAGTTACCTTTTAGTTTCCTCATAAGTAAAGCCAGATAGAATAATACTTTTCCCACAGAATTTGGGTGAAGATGATATGAGATAAGGTATATAAACAATGTCTGCCTCATAGAAAGTGTTTAGTGTTTATTATTATTAAAATAATTTCTTAAACTGATATCTCAAGTACATGCTCTATACACCTTCGGAAAAGGAGCCTGTGAAGCTCTCAATTTCTACCTGGATTTCATCTACCCAGAGGAAACTTGCCCACTCTAGCCTGCTAACTATTTTATCTGAAAGTTCTGTGAAGTTGCCTTTATTTACTTATTTGTTGTTTGAGTGGCAGCCAATGAAGAACTTTTGACTTTCTAAAAATCTGAGCCACTTAGCTGTATAGAATATCCTAGAACAAAAGAGTATATCCTTTACAATATATTTTGTTCTTGATTGGCTTCAACAGGCAAAAAAAAAAACCAGTTCATTTCTAATTAAAGAAGGAAATTTAAATTACCTACTTTCACTATTAAAACAAATCTTCATCTCAAAAAAAGAAAATGAGAACAAGTGATATTTTGGTAACAAAAGTAAAGTACCATCTAGAAATAAAACACAAAGCAGGCAAACTTTGATTTTGAAGGGACATAGGAGTTGGGAAATAAAGGAATTAAAGTCAGGATTGAGAGTAGCTGCTTGGCAAAATTCTGTGCTTTCAGCCTTCCTGAGTTGAGACCTTTTCCACAATTCCTAAACCAATATTGAATCAAGCATTCAAACTCACAGCTCAGATATAGACCCAGAAGTGATGAAAGACAGAGAAATGCTCAGACCCTGAACATTTGCTATATGGCACATGTTTTACCAAGCTTTCACATGTATTAGAGATGCACTCTTCAAGCAATCTTGCACGGACTATATTATTAATTCCATCCTGTTGATAAAGAAAAGTAATCTCAGAATTGTTAATTCAGCATCATATCTTTTGTGTGGCTTAATAGAGACTGGAACTTAGTTCTGCCTATACTCAGAAGCTGTGTTCTGCATACAACACAATGCAATACTTAAACAAAAAGGATAAGTTATGGTTAACTCTTCACTCCAAGAATTTTCACATTTGGGCAGAATAAAGAGAATTTATGGACTCTCATATATAAAACATAATCCTTCTTTTACTCCCAGGCTCTCTTTAATGCTTTTGTTTGTTTATTTGTTTAAAATTTGTCCCATCAGATGTCTATCAGTAACTCCCTCTACCTAGTGATTGTCAAAGCCTCAATGTTATCTAAGACCAATTATGAAGATATTGGAGCATAGTAAAGAAAAGTGGGCTTCCCTCTGTTCCAGTATGAATTTGGGAGGAACTTTAGGCTTTATCACTTAAAAAGGTGTTTTATTATGTTTTTCCAATGTGTACTTGTATCCCTTTCACCCTTCCTGGCTTCTAGAAATTATCCATCAACAATCCTGCGAAAAAAATAAAAGAATACCTAGATTCCTCTCTTCCAAATGTGGTTGTGACGTAGTTACTGCATCCTAAGAACAGTATATGAGACTGAACCAGTTCCATCACTTCCTCTTTTACCACATTTCAGGGGGCTAAGAAATGTTAAGATTACCCACATGTATAATTATTCTTTTGTTCTAGTTCAGTATTTTGCATTTTTAGGTTCACCATTCAGTCACCATTTTTAGGTTCACAGAGATAATAAGAGGGTGTATTACCAGAATCTACAAGGAGAGAATCTTCACAACAAGCCACTTTGAGGCAAAAGGACCTTTGTGTGTAAGCTTTAGTTGATCAGGGGTTATGCCTCTGAAAGGGAGTTGGCATAAATATTCAATTAATGTTAGACAGCATTTGATTATCAGGGTGCATATAATTACCTAAAAACAAAATTTAAAATATTTTAAATTGCTACATTCTTGTCATTATTTCAAGTACTTAACATATATTACCCCACCTTAATCCTCACAACAATCTGAAGAGATATTTGCTAAAATTAACTCCTTTTTATGAGTGATGATAGTGAGGTACAGATAATTAAATAACTTGATCAAGATTATATGAATAATAATACAGCAGACTCACAATTTGAATGCACAAACTTTCAGTTCTTAAGCACAAATAGCTAACCATTATTCCATAATGCTTGAGCTAGTTAACGCTTTTAGATCCTGAGGTGAGGATGGGTGTGGGGTTGGGTTTGCTCCAGCTTATTTCATTCCTCTCCTTTGTTTTTGCCTTTTTCCAGGTAAGATAAAATAGTAGATCTTTATTTTGTTGCCTCCAGGGCCTAATTTTAAAAAATAAATTTATGTTGATATATATTCAGTACCCCTATCCAGTACCTATCAACATAATGTATGAGAAAATAGGGTATTGTCATTTAAAATGAAATATTGAAAATAGGACGTAGTACTGATAGGGTATTGACTAGGCCCAATTCTAACAATATGGACAAGAAAAGGAAGTTATATTCATCCCTGAAATTGAGATAATGATAATAATAGTGGCCACAAAAAAGTAAAATAATAGTTACTTCAACCACTAATACATATAATTTGGTCTTTTTGACATAAAGTGAGGCCCAGTCCAATTATCATTATTATTTCCACCATTCTCCTTTCAAAAGAAAAAGTACATACATTATAAATTATGAAAGGCATACAGAAGTTGGACTGTATTACAATGATATATTTGGCATTAGTTTTTTATATAATTTGCTCTAATGATCACATAACATTATAAAGTATTGCCTGGGATTCATCACAACATGTCTTTTGTCAATGACACAAAGAGTTGGTTCATTGAAAGGATAAACAAGATTGATAAACCCTTAGCCAAACTAACCAAAAGAAAGAGAGAGTGACACAAATTAACAAAAGTAGAGATGAAAAAGGAATTAACACCACAGACCTACTAAAATATAGAGGATCATTAGAAATTATTTTGAAAATTTATACTCTAATAAATTAAAAATCTTTCATGACATTAGCAAACATGTAGAGACATGATCTTCCCAAATACAACCATGAGGATATAAAAAATTTAAACAGATCAATATCAAATAATAGAATTGAAGCAGGTATTAGAAAGTCTCCAACACAAAAGCCCAGAGCCATACAGATTCCTAATCAAGTTTATCAGACCTTTAAAGAAGGATTACCACAAATCATTCTCAAATTCTTCTCTTAATTAGAAAAGAAAGGAATATTGCTAAATTTACTCTGTGAAGGCAATATAACTCTGATACCAAAATCAAACAAAGACACATTTAGGAAAGAAAACATAAGACCAATATCTTTGATGAACATAGATGCAAAAATTCTTAATAAAACATTGTCAATCTGCATTCAAAACACATTAAAATGGTAGTGCACCCAGGCATGGTGGCACATCCCTACTGTCTCAGCAATTTCAGAGGCTGAGGTAGGAGTATCTCAGGGTTCAGGCCAGCCTTGGCAACCAGGAGATACTCTGTGTCACAATAAAACATAAAAGGGCTGACGATGTAACTCAGTGTTAGATTGTCCCTGAGATCGATATCCAGTAACACACACACACATACACAAGGAGTACACCATGATCCAGTGGGTTTCATGCCATGAATGCAAGTTTTGTTCAACATATGTAAATAAAAATTGCAATTTGCCACATAAAACAAAGAGAAAAATTTCATGATTATCTCTTCAGATGCATTAAAATCATTTGACAAAATCAAGCACCAAGTCATATTTAAAACACTAGAGAAACTAGCAATAGAAGGAAGTTACCTCAACATTGTAAAGGCCATATATGACAAAACTAAAGCCAACATCATACTGAATGGAGAAATACTGAAAGTAGTTCCTCTAAAACCAGCAATAAGACAAGGATGCTCACTTTCACCACCCCTACTCAACATAGTTTTTGAAACTTCAGCCAGACAAATTAGGCAAGAGAAGGAAATTAAAAGGATACAAATAGGAAAATAAAAAGTCAAATTATCTGCACTTGCTGATGACATAACCCTATGTTTATAAGACCCCAAAACTCAATGAGAAGAATTCTAGAGCTAATAAATATACTTTGCAAAGTAGCAGGATGCAAGATCAACACACATGCATCAATTGCTTTCCTATACTGCAATGATGAATCTGCTGAAAAAGAAATTAGTAAAACTGTCCCATTCATAATAGCCAAAAAAAAGAAAGAAAAAAGAAAGATCTAACAAAGTAGGTGAAGGAACTTTACAATGAAAACTACAGAACACTAAAGAAAGAAATTGAAGAGGACCTTACAAGATGGAAAGAACTCCCATATCCTTGGATAGGCAGAAATAATATTGTCAAAATGGCCACACATCCAAAAGTATTATACAGATTCAATGCAATCCCCATCAGAATATTAATGACATTCTTCACAAACTAGAAAAAAAAAGAGTGAATTAGGAAGAGTAAGAAATCTAGAATAGACTAAGTAATCCTGAGCAAGAAGGGTGATGCTGCAGACATAAAAATACCAGACCTCAAATTATGCTGCAGAGCTATAGTAACAAAAATATTGTGATATTGGCATGAATACATGCATGAAGGCAAATGGAATAGAATAGAAAACACGGAGACAAACCTACACAGATACAGTCATCTGATATTCAACAAACATGCCAAAACATACAATGGAGAAAAGATAGCCTTTTTAAAAAATGGTTCTGGGAAAACAGGATATCCATAAAGAGAGGAATCAAACTTTACCCTTATCTTCCCACCCTGCACAAAAGTCATCTCAAAGTGGATTAAAGACCTAGGAATTAGAGACCAGAAACTTTGCAACTGCTAGAAGAGTATGTAGACCCAACACCACAATGCATTGGTGCAGATATCAACTTCCTTAACAAGACTCCTAAGTGCAAGAAATGAAACCAAGAATCAATAAGTGGGAGAACATCAAATCAAAATCTCTGCCCAGCCAAAGAAACAAGAATGTGAAGGAAGAGTGTACAGAATGGGAGAAGATCCTTGCCACCTGCTCCTTATTAATATCCAGAATATATAAAGTACTCAAGATACACAAAAAAATCAAATAACCCAATTAATAAATTGGCAAAAAGAACTAAACAGACAATTCTCAAAAGAAGTACAAATGGTCAACAAATACATGAAAATCATGTTCAACATCTATAGCAACCAAGGGAATGTAAATCAAAAGTATATTGAACTTTCATCTCACTCAAGTCAGAATGGCAATCAACAAGAATACAAATAATAATAAATATTGGTGAGCAGGTAGGGAACAGGGTACATTCATACATTGTTGGTGGGACTTAATGCAAGCACTCTGGAAAGCAGTATGGAGATTCTTCCAAAAATTATGAATGGAACCCCCATTTGATCCGTCTATACCACCCCTCAGTATATATCCAAAAGATCTAAAATCAGCATATTATAGATATGCAGATACTTCAATGTTTATAGAAGAACAATTCAGAATAGTCAACCTATGGAACCAAAAAAGGTTCCCATCAACAAATGAATGGATAAAGAAAATGTGATATGCATACACAATGGAATATTACTCAGCCATAAAGATGAATGAAATTACGACATTTGCTGGTACATGGATGGAAATGGAGAGCACCATGCAAAGTGAAAAAAGCAAGACCCAGAAAGTCAAACTATGAATATATTCTTTGATGTTCTAAAGTCAAAGTAAGGGGGAAAAAAGGGTGGAGGCTGGGGTTGTGCCTCAGTGGTAGAGCACTTGCCTAGTATGTGTGAGGCACTGGGTTCGATTCTCAGCACCACATATAAACAAATAAAATAAAGGTCCATTGACAACTAAAAATATTTTAAAAAAGAAAAGTGTGTGGGAAACCCATGAAAATATAAGAATGATCAGTGGAGATTGAAGGGGAGAGAGTAGGGATAGAAAAAAGGCAGAAAGGTAGAATGAATCTAACCTACTTTTCCTATGGACATATATGAATATACTTCAGTGTATCTCACCTTCCTGTATATCAACAAGGAAGTTTTTTTTTTGAGGGGGGTACTAAGGATTGAATTCAGGGACACTCAACCACTGAGCTACATCCCAAGAACTTTTTGTATTTTATTTAGAGACAGGGTCTCACTGAGTTGCTTATCACCTCACTTTGGTTGAGGCTGGCTTTGAGCTTGTGATCTTCCTGTCTTAGCCCCCCAAGCTGCTGGGATTACAGACATGTGCCACTGTGCCTGGCCAACAAGACATTTTTTTAAAATTATATATGTTTTTAGTTGTAGATGAACATATTACCTTTATTTTATTTATTTATTTTTATGTGGTGCTGAGGATTGAACTCAGTGCCTTGCACCTGCTAGGCAATTGCTCTGCCACTGAACCACCACTCCAACCCCAACAAGGCATTTATTTAAAAATAGAAAAAAAGTTATAAAACCTATAAATAGAAGCAAATTCAGTAGAATAGAGGGAAGGGACCAGGGAAGAAAGGAGGGTAGAGAAAGTGAACATTCTGGTGACTGATTTAGAACAAAGTATATTACATGATGATAAAATTATGTCAGAATGAACCCTAATACTAAGTATAAATATGAAGAACTAATAAAAAAAGAAAAATATGTCCTTTGATGAGTGCAACTCACTTAAATAATCATTTATTATTACAGAACTAAATTCAAGAAATCAATATCAGGGGTAGTATTAGTCATTTTTTTTTCAGTGTTTTGACCCAAAGACCTGACAAGAACAATTTGGGAGGAAAATTTTATTTGGATCTTCATGTTTCAGACTAAGACAAGGCAGAACACCATGGGGGAAGAATGTGGTCGAGGAAAGTGGCTCAGGACATCACACCAGAAAGGAGAGAGGGAGGGAGGGAAGAAAGGGGAGAGTGAAGAGGAGAGGAGGTGTGAAGAGGGAGAGAGAGACAGACTGAGATTCCCCTCACAGTAGACAAGATATATACTCCAAAAGCACACCCCCAATGACTCACCTTCTCCACCAAACCCTACCTGCCCAGATAATCTATATCAGAGGATTAACACACAGATTAGGTGAAGGCTTTCATACCCTAATCATATCACCTCTAAGCTTTCTTGCATTGTCTCACACATGAGCTCTTTGTGGAACACCTCATATCTAAACCAAAACAGGAATTTTATATATGTGTTTTTTTGTACACATCAATGTGTATGTATGTGTTTGCATGTGAGTCTGTGTGTGTGTGTGTGTGTGTGTGTGTGTGTGTGTGTTGGTTCAGACAGATTGTAGAATTTGTGATTTCATGTTTGCTAGAAAGTATAAAAGCATTCAGAATGCTATTGATACAGAACATTAGCCACTCTCCAATCATAGTGTAACTGTGGCCTTGTGATGGCATAATATTCTAAGAAAATACCTGTTTTGAAAGTCAGTCTCTCATATATACTATTTCCATTAAAAACACCCTATGGACCCTCACTTGTTTAAAAAAAAAAAAACACCACCCACAGAAATCCTCCATCACTAACCTTGAACAAATCTCCTTTTTAAATGTCTCCAAACTGATTACAAATCCCCCTGCATCCAAATAAAGAATCATCAAATGTGCCTGAAGAGGAATTAGGAAGTCTCTTTGATTAAAAAAAGAGATTCTACCTTAATGAAATGATTTCCAACCATGCATTGTCTCTGTATTGCCTCTTCTTACTTCATAAAACATCCTGCCTTTCCTATACTGTTGAAATCCTGCTGAAGTGAAAATGAAGGCAAATGGATTCCCTTGTTCCATGTTTACAAATAAACAAAATTTGTTAATTTTGTATGAGATTTAGTTTTGATCTTTTACGCTCCTTTTCAGAATATTCCAATTGGATTCAGTAAGCCTTACTTGAATAACTACTTAAGTTATTTTTTTAGCCTAATTCCATGCAAAAAATATGAGTAAACATTCCCCATTTCAATTTGATTGCCTTCTCAGTTTGTGCCAGTGTGACCTGCTGGTAACAAGAAAAATAAATGTATTCTAGATGTATGTGCAAGGTCTCTGTTACTTGCTAAATTTGGCCAGATGCTTGAGTGAATGATATAACTAAACAATTTGCCTTTGTTGTACCTGGCAATATACATTTAGTGATTTCTGCTTTCAAATGTAGTGACAGTTTTTATAACATCTCCAGTGAATCACATATTAAAATAAAAAAAAGTAATTCACTTTCAGCAACTTTATAATAGGGAAAGTCAGAGGGAAACCTCCTACTTTTATGCATTATTACCCCTCCTTAGATTCTAATTATAATTCCTATTACTCAAAATGGATATGTGCAATGATGGTGGTTTTAAATGAGTTAAATTTCACAAAACTTTTAAGACTTTCAGGAGAAAACATTTTCCTTCTCATCCTGGAAAAAAACAACATTAAAATTTTCATAGTAATGTAACACCATACTATGTCAAAATGTAAAATTGCAGAGTCAAACAAATTTCTTGTTTCATAATTTGATTCCAAAATTATCTTGTTACACTTTGGCAGCTTTGGATCATAAAATAGTTGTTTTGAGTTAATCTTTATTACATAAAATCTCTGCTTTGAAAGTATATTTAAATTTTTCATGAATATTTTAAATAAAATCTCTTCTTTATCTTGTAGCCAAATTGTAAGGATAAACCAAAACTTTGGCTCTGTGGACTTGACAGTATAATTCTTAAGGTTACATGTATCACATTAACACAGCTGTAATCAATAACTGCACTGTCTTTATTATTCTTCTATTGTATGAAATTAAAATGAAGTAGAAATGTTTATACCAAATATGGCAGGCAACACTTTAAACAGATAATAAATTCTCAAAGCTTTCTGGAAAGGAAAAAGAGGTACCTCATGAAAAGAAATTGAGAGTTATCCCAATGTCAGACTTGTCCAAATAGTCAGAGACAGCTGACCATCTTCTCAAGAGGCTCAAATCTATAGCAATATCTTCATTATGGAGAATAATTTTTATCTTGGAATTCCCAGGTTCCATGGGACATGAAGCTTTGTTTCACATGATGAATTCATTTAGCCCATTTCAATACACTATGTTGATATGAAGATAGCTTTTCTTCACGGGACATATTTGATAAGGCCATTATAGTTTCCATTTGCTTCTCTTTTTAAATTCCTTTGGAGCCTGTTTAGAAGCTGCCTGTTAATTCTTTGGTCATTCTGATGGTATTATTTTCTCTCTACAAAGTAGACATCATATTTAATCATCTCAATTCAACATTTTTGGCTTGTGTTTACCAATTGATATGTTGAACCAAATCAAATTATTGAGGTTGTTAATTCTGAAGGAGATAAGTGCCTTGTTCTAACATGCGCACCTGACCTGTATTTTGTTTGAAATAAGATGTTTCTTTAATAGCCACATGCCAATCAATATGCTTCATGAGGAAATGTTATAACTGCATAGGAATGACTTGATGAAATGCATCTGCAAATTGATCTTGAAGATGTTTAGTGTCTTTGGAGTGGGGGAAGGGCCACCATATGGGGAATCAAAAACTTTTCAATTACATTTATATACCAAGATATCAGTGTACAAAGTACTGCTCATTGCAACTGGCACAGGAACTTAGAAAAAATAATATTTCATATTATAGTCATTTTATTTATTGTATTAGATTATTGAAACCATAGGAAACAGTTCTAAATTATCTTGGACAGCATCTTTGACATTCAGAAAAACACATGATTGTTTGATATACAAAATTTAAAGGATAGTAGAGGAAGATCAAAGAGACTACTGAAAGTTAGTCATTCTTTGAAAATTTAACTGTCTTGTATCCAACTGGAAAAAAATAGAAAATATAGGCAAAATGTTTCAGTGTCACTGTGTTTCAGAGAGTGGAGCTCTACAGAGTTCTCTGCTCTACTGAGTCCTGATTTTTCCTGGAGCTGTTTTTTGAGTCTCAAGAATTGGGACTCAAGAATTGCAGACTCCTGTATCACTCTGGGAATGACAACAAAGAAACCGAGGTGAACTGAGAGGGGGAAGTGGAGCTATTATCAGTTTGTACTTTTAAAAGCAAAAAATAGCTGAGATACATTAATATCTGGGGTCATTCCATACTCCACTCTTTCCCTACTTTCAGGACCAAAGTATAGGAGTGCTGCCTTGTCTGTGGAGTCACATTCCTTCTTCAGCTACTACCTTGTGACTTCCTGCTTGTCCTTTATTTTAATTTCTACCTGATTTCATGGGGTTGCAAATCTTGGGGTTTAGGGAGGTGTAGAGAGAGATTTGTCCCTGACCCTTTACCCTCTTGTGGTATTCTCAGGTCCTGTACCATATTAAAGGATGGCAATGATGCAACTTGCCATCTTCTACCAAACACTACACTTATTGCAAGCTTACACCAACAAAAGATCCTCCACAGTTGGCTACGGTTTATCTTTTGGTGTGTTTCTTACCACATGCTGATAGTCAGATGCCATCATCAATACTTCATGGCAAATTAAAATCTGCTGTCTTCCATTTGGCAAACATTGATTCTTCTCTCCTTTCCATGTTTTGGCAGCAAATATACTTGAAATTTCCTTAACAGTTTTCTTTAGCTGAGCTTCGGCTCAGGGATTTGGAATTATATAGTGACTGGTACTTTAGGATGAACCAATACAAGAAAAAGAATTGATTATGTTTTGTAAATTCCATTGCAGTAAATAGTAGTATTTTAAATTTTGATTTATTTGAATTGTTAATTATTTTTTACCTTTATTTTATTTATTTTTATGTGATGCTGTGGATCGAACCCAATGCCTCACAAGTGCTAGGCAAGTGCTCTACCACTAAGCCACAACCCCAGCCTCAATAGTGGTATTTTATTGTTGAGATAATGTGGCTTGCAAGAAGGTTTATGATCCAGAAGTTTGTTTCTGATGATTTGATCATGACATATCTGGGATTGTGGTTTCAGAAAATACATAATATATTTAAGGTGTACTGAGTAAATCTACATCTACAAAGAGTATGTTTAGAACATTATGAAAGATATACGAAATATAAAACAAATCTTGGTGTTATGTCTTCATAATACAGGGAGAAAAATGAAAAATTCTCTTAGAATTTTCAGGAAAAAAACAGTAGTGCTGATATCATCATGAGAGTTCACAATGGGAAGAAAGTGATAACTCTGAACTGCATTATTCAAGGTAGATTTACATAAGAAGATAAAATTTGAAGTAGACCTCAAGGGTTGTGTAAGAATTGAATAGCGGAGGTGAATATATCAGGTGATGAGGGGAACAAACTAAACAAAAATATAGAGATGGAAAGCATAAGGACTATTTACTAAGAATGAGCATATTAGTTATATCTGTAGAAAAATTGAAGTAAAGATGAGTCATGTAAAAAAGCACTGATGGATTTCACATGTTTAGTTCTTTATCAAATCAAGCTATGCCAAAACAAACTCTGATAATATTTTAATAGTATGCTCCTAAGTGGAATAGACACAGTAAAAATTTCTTACATAGTTTGCAAAGGTTAAATTATGTCTTCTTATTTAAATGTTTATTCTATACCATTAGTTTTTAAAGTTTACTGTGTATTATAAGCAAATAGAGGGCTTATTAATTTATTGCTGGGTTTCATCCCCAGAGTTTTTGGTTCAACTGGTCTCTGATGGAGCAAGAGAATTTGAATTTCTAGCAATTTCCATGGTGAAGCTATTGCTGCTGTTCTGGGGTTCACACTCTGGGGGAAGAGTATTTGAGTCAGAGAAAACACTCTAGTGCAGTCATCTCAATATTTAAATTCCTTGGTTTGTTCAAGAAATAATGAGAAACTTTGGAAGATAACAGATATATCTATTACTTTGATTGTGGTGATGATATGTACTGCACATTTTTATATGTCCAGGGAAATCAAATTGTACACATCATTTTCTGTTAACTGTATATTAATAAATCTTTCTTTTAAAAAGTTACAATTAGGAGGTCTCTTTGGCTTGAACAATTTGAAAAATGGAGTCAGAAATAGGAAATATAGTCCAGAGGGTAACAGGGAAGTCATTATCAGGACCTTGAATTTACTATAAAATTGAAAGTCATCTGATCTTATTTTAACAAGTCTCTCTATATGCTGTATTAAGAATAATCTGAAACCAGACGCGATGGCACAAGCCTGTAATCCCAGCACTTAGGGAGACTGAGACAGAAAAATTGCAAGTTCAAAGCCAGCCTCAGCAGCGGTGAGGTGCTAAGCAACTCAGTGAGACTCTGTGTCTACATAAAACACAAAATAGGGCTGGGGATGTGGCTCAGTGGTCGAGTGCTCTGAGTTCAATCCCTGGTACTAAAATAAATAAATAACCTGAAGGTAGGAAGATGGAAAAACAAAATCAAAGAATATCATAGTAACTGAGTCTTGAGATCATTTATTGCCAAACTAAGGTAGTAGTAATAGAATTGGTGAGAAGTATTGAGTTGTAGACATGCTTTGAATGTAGGGCCAACATGATTCCCTGACAAGAAGTATAATTTATAAGTGAAAACAATAAAAAAAACGATGCCAAAATGTTCATTTTGAACAATTGGAAGGATTAAGGTGCCATTAACTAAGATAGGGCTGACTATGGGTAGAGCAGATTTAGAAATGGTGTGTTAAAAACAATGCAAAATTTATAGACTTATGAAACATTACAACTAAGAGTAACTGTAGAGATTATTTTTAATTTCCTCTCATTATACTTTTTTTTTTTTTTGAAAAAAGCCTAGACGAGATACAATTTGACTAAAGCCACAACTATATAGAAGCAGACCTAAGAGTAAGGCTCTTACATTTCTCTTCTATGAGCTCAGTTTTGTGCTTGTCACATAGTAAGCACTTAGCAAAAGAATTGTCAAAAGTTCCTATGAGTGCTACACTACTTCGTTTAACATCTATAACTAATGTAGGTAGATTTGGACGTGTGTATATCAATTCAGATCTTCAGTGATAATTTAAATATATGGTCTGTAATGCTTTTAGTTTCTAAATATGAAATATACATTGACACTTAGAAGGTTCTCCCTATTCTCAGCTAAGCTAACTTTCATTTTCCAAGCTTGATATCTGGAAACAGCAACTATTGGCCACCAGTAGAAAAAAAATAATCCTTGGGTGCTGAATATAGAAGAGACACTTGAGATATTCTTTTAACATTTCAGAGTACACTTTATAGGGGATACAAAAGATTTGGGCTCTTACCTCAGCTTTGTTATTATTACTACATACCCATGTGTTTGGACAATTTATTTCTCCTTTTGGGCACATTTCTCTCATCAGTAAAACTAAGGTGTGGGTCTGAAAGATTTCTATATTTACTTACAATTATTGAAATGGGATTTAAATTCCAGTTTTTTCAAAGAATACATGAATGAGCTTTTCTCTTCCTCAGAGTTTCCATGTGTTTCCAGAAATTCATTTGTCTAAAAAATGAGATATTAAATATGAGTTTGGCATTCTCTGCTGGTAAAGGAAAATAAAGCATTCCAAAACAGCTTATACACTGAACTTTGAAATAGGAATCATGTACCCTTTATTTTCCTTTACCATTAACTCTCTGTGTGACTCAATTGTCATTTCACCCCAGACTTCAGTTTTCTCACTCATAGAGAGCTACTTTTTGTTCATTTGACATGATAGGGAATTGTGTGATAATCTAGTAGGATAACAGATATAAAACTTTGAAAAGGGTAATTTCTAAAATGTAAAGTGGCATGGATGGATCTGAAGATTGTTAAGTGAATTAAGTAAGATGCAGAGAGACAAGTACCAGATGATGTCACTCTTATGTTGGATCTAACATTGTTGATCTCGTGGAAGTTGAGTGTAGAATGGTTGTGGCTGGGGAAGAGTGTATTTAGGAGAATGGGAGGGGGAAAGGTCAATCAGTGCGTACTATGTTGCAGTTAAATAGGAGCAAAGGTTTCTGGTTTTGATTGCATATTATGGTGACTATAGATAGCAGTTATGTACTCTATGTTTCATAAAGTTGGAAGAAAGGATTTTGAAAGTTTTGATTGGAAAGAAATAGTAAATATTTAAGAAGGCAAATGTTGAACCTAATTTACACATTATACAATGTATACATGTATTATATATTCCATGGCACCCCGTTAATATGTATAATTTTACATTTTCATATCACTTAGAAATAAAAGACTGAGATTGTAGTTCAATTGTAGAATGCTTTTGTGGAATGTATAAAGCTTTGGGTTCAAATCTTACCTCTAACAAATAAAAATAAAAAGTAAATATTTAAAAAGACATAACTTTCCTATGTTCATATATGAATACACAACCAGTGAAACTCCACATCATGTACAACTGCAAGAATGGGTCCTACTTAGAATAAGCTATACTCCATGTATGTATAATATGTAAAAATATACTCTACCTTCATGTATACCTACAAAGAGCAAATAAAAAATTAAAAATGTAAATTCATGTGGTAAATAACAACATAATAAAAATTAGTTAAAATCTATTCTTTGCCACATGTTCTTGTTCATTTTGCTAGATATCACTTCATTAGTGAGGTCTTCCCTAATGTTTATAATTACACACCTCCACTTATATTCCCATTCTACTAATCCTGATTTATTTTGCACAAAATCTATCATCTACAAATATGTGTTAAAATGTAATTGTTTTGCTGTCTGGTCTTTGCTCACTAGAATGTGCAGTACATAGGGAAGGGATTTTGTTTTGTGTCTTCTTGTCTTAACAGCTAAAAATGTGATTAATATATAATATTAAGTAAATTCTGCCACATAAACCTGCCCCCTTCTCATGTAGGTACAGAGGGTAGTAACCTGTCTGAAGGCAATATTTTTACTATTCTTCCAAAACAGATTAGTCCCCATGCTGTGCAGGTAGCTGTTTGATAATCTTGTTATCTTAGGTCTTAAGATAAGACAAGTTTCTTATTTAGATATGGTCAAACTTTTGAGGCCATATTACTAAAAGATTAGACTTATAGTTAGGTGGGATAGGTACTTACTATCTTCTGAATGGGAATGTCTAATGGAAGATTTCATCTAAAAATTCAAAACCATTTCTTCCATATATTAACTCTGTGACCTTGTTTATGGTACATGAATCTGTTCATGTCTTTGTTTTCTCACGTACTGAGATGGGATCACAGTAACACCTACATTATACACACATTGAGTGATCATATAGGGTATTGTATATAAATCACTTCAGCTAGTGTCTGGAACATTGTAAGAACCAAAGAAATACTACTCTTTCATAAGTGATGTCATTTGATTGTTGCAGAAGTGAGTTAGACTTTCATGACTTTTCATCATTTTTGGAAGTGTATCTGACCTTGTGTAAACATCTTTTCATTCCCACAAAACACAAATGTCCAAAAGGCACAAATATAACCTTAGGATATATGTATATCACCATGTCTGGCTACTTGAAAAACAAGGGGGGTATGAAGCAGTTGGAGGTAGAAGAGACACAAAAGGAGGCTGAAATTTCTGAAAATTCACTTTACCAACTTCATATGATTGATTCATATGCTGTGCTAGCTTTCATAATTGGAAGTTCTCTAAATTCTAATGAAAATATTCCTAAGCCAAATACTCCACAATAGAGTGCAGAGATACTGGAATCTGCATTATAACTTAGAAGCTTCTCTTGTGCCAACATGAATTCATTGCTTCCAAAAGATGTAAGCAAAATCTCCCTGCAACAAAATTAATGAAGATATGATGTGTGCACTTAGGTATAAACATTCCTTGGATGAAGTTGTAGTTCAGCAATATCACATCCCATTTATGTATGGAGTGATTTCCTCTGGCTTAGAATTTCCTCCTGATTGCTTTCCTTCTTCAGATAAGAGAAGGAATTGCCTTGGCTTAAGTACCCCCTTCTCAGATTGTGCATGACTGATCATATGCAAAGGAAAATAAAAAACTCCACCTTCACACAAGGCTTTAACAGAAATTCACTTTACAGGCTGGAAATTATAATCCAACTAGTGTGCTCTACTCTGGGATAGAAGCCACAGTCTGTCACATGCCTCTTTGGTCTTCTTCCAGATGGTGTGTGTTTGGAACAGCTTATGGGAGGTTGTTGACCTACAGAGGGGACATTTGCTACCTTTTGCTGTTTTACTTAAGAAAGAGCAGAGATGAGTTTTAAAATGAGTGTTCCCATACTACCACAATGCACCATGACAAGTATTGACTGTTTTGCCTCCCAAACTGGATATGCATGTAACAAAGACAACCTCACTCTGAATGAAATAGTCTAAATGAAAATACAGCCTATAGATGAATTGATGCTTCAGGAAACTAATTACAAATACATATATTCAATTTAAGATTCATTTGTTTTGAAATGAATGAGAGCAGATATGTATTCACTATCAGACAGGGTTCTGTAACTACTCATTCTCTTTTCAGGAATACTTTACATAAATTATTTTCTTTAAAACAGACAAAAGTAAATTGGACAAATCATATTCTATTTAAAGATTATCAATCTTAGATTTAGGCATGCTAAATGATATGTCCAAAAGCACATGGTTTTAAGACTACAACTAAAATCCTAGCATAAAAACTCATCTCTTTTAATCCTTTAAAAGTCAGCTATGAATAAATTTCTCACTGACTGAGTGCCCTTCCTTTCTGATAGTCTTTAACTTATAAGAGCCAAATTTTGTTCATTTCTTCTCATTTGGTCCATTTTCAGAACTTGATATTTTTTTCGATAAGCCATTATTTTTCTTCAGCATACAGGATGAATTATGTGGTAAAACTCCACATATTCTCAGTATAAATACAAAATGATGATTTAGAATTTGTTAATCCTGAGGAAAAGATAAAAAGTTTTCAACATTCTATTTACAAAGGGCAAGTTAAGAGAAAAGCAACAATCTGAATATTAATATATATTAAAAAAGTAGAAATGACAATTGAAGAAGTTCTATTGTTATGAGATATGGGAAGAGAAAAATAACTACTAGTTTGAGTGACACATTTTCAAATCATGGTTCTGTTATAGCATTGCCTCTTAAGACCCTTTCTTAAGGCAAGCTTATCAATGTCCCTAATTTTTCTGTTAGAATCCTGCTTCCTGACTTTGTCCCTTTCACAGTAAACTTGCTCTACTTGACTCCCATCTTCATTACCCATTGTTTCTTCCTACCATGCTTAACAGAAGAGGCTGGAATATCCTGTCTCTCATAACTATAATAAAAATAATATGAATTGTAAAAATATGCTTTGATATTTATTGAAGTAGTATGACAGACACAGATTAAGCTAGCTGAAAAGTTAATAAGGTAAAGATACTCCTTCCTAGGACATGCTGAAGCTAAAATATATCCCAATAACCACTTTTTTGTTCAGTGACTACTGCTTACTTACTCATTAAGAGTTATTGTTCTCTAAAATCATAGATTCTCAGAAATTTTTGTTTGAAATTATATCAATAACAATGAAACATCCCAATCTTGCCTGGAGGGTATAAGTCACTTTGACTCAGATAATCATGTTTGATTTACAAAACAAATGTAAAACTTCAGATAAGGGATTTCCACATCTATTTTATTTTATTGTTTCCAAGGAAATGGGACTCTGATTTCACTTTTGTAGTCTTGACCAGATGTTGATCCCTTTACAAGCATCCCTGATTTGCTCTGAGCCTAAGAAAATATAGCTTCTTGCCCTTTCTTTGTTCCCCAGTGTCTGGAGTCTCAGCTGGGAAGATTTGAAGATAGGGGCAGCTTAACTGCTAGAAGATAAAATCATCCAGTGATTACTCACATATTTGGTACCTAGGATAAGATCATTCAAAGAGCAGAACTGCAAAACATAAGGCCTTTCCACTTGCCTTGGATTCCTCACAGCATGGCAGACTCCCAGTAGTTGAATATCTCACCTAATGGCTCAGTGCTCCAAGTGTGAATGTTCTAACTGGTGAACAAGAAGTGAAGACCTCAAGTTGCATAGATCATTTCTACTCTATTCTATTAATTGATTAGTCACAAAACTACCCAGATGCAAGGGGAGGGGAAACAAACTCATCTCTCAAAGGAAAGAGTGTCAAAGAATTTCAAATCCATGTTTTAAAATTTCCCCAGAGTTTATTAAGAAATTAATTATGTATGTACAAGTTACTGTGTTAGTAACTTTGCCACAGATGCAAAGAAGAATCAAATGTGACTCTTGACCTCAGAAATAATATATTCAAATATATTCCACAGTTACCTTGATGTAGGGGCCTTAAGTATGCCACTTAATATCTTTTTACCTTTGCTTTATCTGGAAAATAAGAATAATATTTTAATTCCTCAAAACACAATCTTTACAGAGTTATACAAATAAAATGAGATTGTTTTATTAGAAAAATCAAATCAGCAGAAAAGGATAAACAATCCCTTTATGTATATATATATATGTGTGTGTGTGTGTGTGTCTGTGTGTGTGTGTGTGTGTGTATATATATACATATATATGTATATACACATACATATATATGTATATATATACATATATATGTATATATACATACATATATATGTATATATACATATATATACATATGTATATATATGTCAGTTTTGGTTAGAAATGAAGCAGAATGGCATAGGTATCACTCCTAATAAACATGAATTCACAGTAAAGGAAGTTCTTACTGTGCATTAGCCCTTAAAGATTTCTGTAATTGTAAATAAATCACTTCGCCAACAAAATAAGAAAAAAAATTTGCTGAGATAAGAGGTACCATGGGGTAGTTTTAAAAAGCTCTAGAAGCAAGGACTTAACAGATCTAAATCATAATCTCAATTTTTACTACTCAGTTGTGTGATATTAGGCTAGAGACTATGCCCACTACACCAAATCTTAGCTTTTTATTGTTAAAAGAGAAGAGATTCAACTATATTAGTGACTTTTAAAACTATATGATCAAGACTCACAATAAAAAGTATATTTTTACATTAGAATTCAATGCATATACATAAGTAAATGTATATATATGTATATATACACACATATGTATGTACGCTTATACAGAAATTTCTTGTTAATATACTTTGTCCATTTTACATAAGATGTGCTTTAACATTATTTTTATTTTCTTCCATAAAATGCCCACTAATCATGACTTATTAAATTGAATTAATGAGCTGTAATTGAAACACTAGAATATAGTTGGTCTTCAAAGGATCCTCTTTAGAATTCCATGATTTTTTTAAAAGAACAAACCTTATTATAGGGATTAAACATAGTTAAACACTAGACATTGTCTACTAAGAACAATTAATAATGAAAGGAAATTGTCAAAATATTTTGGGGCAAAAAATATAATAATGGAAGAAGGTTAAGGAAGCATACAAATAACATTTGGTTATTCAAGCATATATGTGATTCTTTAATTACTTTTAATGTAGACCAAATCAATAGTAATAAAAACTATAATCTAATTCATAAGATATGGCCCAGAAAAGGAATTGGTGAATTTACAGTTAAATATCTCTTAGTCAGTTTTCTGTTACTATGAAAAAATACCTGAGATATTTGATAATCAACATGAAAGGAAAAATTACTTATTTTGGTTTATGGTTTTAGGGGATTCAGTCCATGGACACTTTATTGTCTTGCTTTGAATCTGAGGTGAAGCACAACATTATGGCATGGAATGTGTGGTAGAGAAAACCTGCTCAACTTGTGGCAGCTTAGACGCAAAGATAGAGAGGTTGGATCTCTTGTCCCAGTATCCTCTTCAAGAGCATGCTACTAATAACCTAATTTCTTTCCACTAGGCCTCAACTCTTAAGAGTTCCACCACAAACCAACGGTGCCACAGCTGGGGATCAAACATGTCCCAATTAATAAATGGACAAAGAACTAAACAGACACTTCTCAAAGGAATAAATACACAATTAGCCAAACATATATGAAAACAATGTTCAAATCCCTAGCAATCAGGGAAATGGAAATAAAAACTGCATTGAGGGGCTGAGGTTGTGGCTCAGTGGCAGAGCGCATGCCTCGCATGTGTGAGCCACTGAGTGCCATCCTCAGCACCACATAAAAATAAGTAAAACAAAATAAAGATACTGTGTCCATGTATAACTAAAAAATATTTTAAAAAAACACTGCATTGAGATTTTATCCCACTTGAGTCAGAAGGGCAATTTTCAAGAATACAAATAATAATAAGTGTTGACAAGGATGTGGGGAAAAGGGCACGTTTGTACATTGTTAGTGGGACTGTAAGTTAGTGCAACTATACTAGAAAGCAGTAAGGAGATTTCTTAAAATACTAGGGATGAAACAACCATATGACCCAGCTACCCTACTCCTTGGTATATATTCCAAAATCTAAAAATCAGCATACTATAGTGATACAGCCACATCAACGTATGTAGCAGCACAATTCCCAATATTCAAACTATAGAAACAACCAAAGTACCTTTCAATAGATAAATGGATAAAGAAAATGTGGTATATGCACAATGGAATATTACTCAACCAAAACAAAAACTGAAATTATGGTATTTCCTGGTAAATGGGAGGAACTGGAGACTATGATGATAAATCAAATAACTCAGAATCAGAAAACCAAAGGTTGAATTTTTCTCTATATTCAAATGCTAGTCCAAAATAAGGTGTGTGTGTATGGTGTGTGGGGGAGAAAGAGAGAGAGAGAAAGAAAAAAGGAAGGAAGGAAAGAGAAAAGGAGGGAATTCCATCAAAATAGAAGAAAGTGGTGAAGGAGACTGAGGGGGAGGGAGAAGGAATGGGATAAATGAAAAACAGAGGAATAAATCTTACCTAACCTTCCTATGTACATATATGAATCTCACTATTATGTATAACCACAAGAAACTATTAAAAAACTATAAGTATGTAGCAGAAAGATCAATAGAGTAGAGGGAAGAAAACATGTGGAGGTAGGACAGGAGGAAAAGGGGAAATATTGAGACACTTAGAGAAAGTTATATCCCATTCTTTTAAAATTATATCAAAATGAATCCTAATGTTAAGTTAAAAAACACAATGGAACATTACTAAGTTTTAAAAGAGAAAAAAATTATGGCATTTTCAGGTAAATGGATGGAGTTGGATAATATGATGCTAAATGAAGTAAGCCAATCCCCAAAATCCAAAGACTGAATGTTCTCTCTGATAAGAGGATGTTGATCTAAAATGGGGGTGGGCATGAGAAGAATGGAGGAACTTTGGGCAAAGGCGAGGGAGAGGAGGGAAGGAGGCATGGGGACAGGGAAGATACTGGACTGAGATGGACATCATAATCCTAGGTACATATATGACTGCACATATGGTGTGATTCTACATTGTGTACAACTAGAGAAATGAAAAGTTGTGCTCCATTTGTGTACAATGAATGGAAATGCATTCTGCTGTCATATATAAATAATTAAATAAATTTTTAAAAAGATGAAAACATATTGGCAAACATAACAGAAAAAAACAAATTATCAGAAGCTGTACACACTATTCACTGAAAACATTTGTTGAGGCAAATAGAAAAAAATTATTGCAATCATAATTTTTCTAACTTTGCACAAAATTATAAGCAACTTTTGGGGAAAAAAATAAAATAATAAAAAAAAATGCAAAATGTATTACCAAGGACAATGACAGACCATGCTATGGGGAACACACTGCTGAAAATAAACTTCTAGCTTGATGTTTTCTAGCATCACACACACACAAAAAAAGATGAAAACATAAAAAGACAATACATATAATCCTATTTCTGCTACTTATTAGCTAGGGGGCTGAATTCACCAAGGAATGTTTGTAAGCTTCAAAGGATACAATGAAGGTCACATGGGATAATGGATATGAATGAGCTATAAAAACTATAAATTTTTTATTTATTAGGTATTATATATCATATTAATTCATAATAATAACTTCCATTTATTCAGTGCTTAATCATTCCAGCCTTTAGATTAAACATTTATGTGAATTGTCTCATATAATCCTGAAAATAACCTTATTAGATATGTACTACCATTATATCTCTTTTATAAATAAGATAACTGAAGAAAACATAAATTATTGAACTTGCCCTACAGCCTCCTAGAAAATGTATACATTTCTCTCACATGTAGGAAAGCTACAAGGAAAATTCTTTATTCCTACTTTCACACACTTGCATACATGTTCCCCCAATCTTCTCTGTCAATTGATCGCATACTCAGTCACTCAGGTCAAAACCTAGTAGTCATCCTTGACTCTTCTCTTTACATAACATATAACCAAAATAAAACTACTTCTCACCACCTGCACTTCAACTTCACTAATGTAAGCCCTTAACATCTTCTCCTTAGAAGCTTCTACATTTTCTCCTTTCCAAATTCCACTCTATACAGCAGCATAAATATGTCCAACATAAAACCTTCCAATGCCTTCCTACTACAGGTAGAAAAAAATCCAACCCGCATACACACAGGGCTGAACAGGATCTCAGTCATGTCTGCCTCTCACATTCCACACCATGTAAGGTCCTCTCCCATGCTCAACACTCTTCATCACTATTAACCTTTTCTTCATCTTATACTTAAATCCCTTTCATACTTCAGGTTCTTTGCATCATCTGGCCTCTCTTCCATAAATATTCTTTATTCATATCTTTACATGTCTTGCTTCTTATCATTTGCTCCATCTAAAATACCATCTTCTCAGAGAAACTTGTATTATTTTCCTCAGTGAAATTGCTGCTTCCCAATCCAGTTATTGTCTATCATCTTACTTGGTTTTGTTGGCAAAATAGCACCTATAACTGTCTGGTTTTATTATTTGTTTCATTTTTATATTTTGTCTTCTTTTGCTGCAATGTAAGCTCCTTTAGAGCAGAAAGTTTTATTGTTTCATTGAGTTGTTGAATGTTGTGTTCCTAGAACAGCAAAATGTTAGAATATGCCCAGTGTAGAATAGCACTCGGTACATATTTGTTAAATGAATGAATGAACCAAATTGTAACCTGGAGAGTGACTGTTAAGCATAGACCTTTAGCATAAAATCAAAGCACATACATGCAAGAAAAGTAAAAACAGAGGTATGCAGATTTAACTTATATGAGTAGTTACCTAAGCCATATGTTACATGGGGAAAATCAGATATACCTTTTTCATTGTGGAGATAAATATGTGAAGAGGAATTAAATATGTTTGTTAGGTGTTCAGGGCACTTTCCTCCTGTAGAGAATTGGTGTGACACTGACATATTGTCCTCTTTGGATTCAGAATTTCCAAAATTCCTCACAAATATAAATCTTCCTTGTCTATACTTGTTTAGTTTCTATAAATTATAATGCGAGTAATTAGGGCATAACTAATGCAATTCTAATAATTCCCTGAAACTTCACATTGCAACTATACCTTGGTTTAACTTTATATATACATTAAGGTATTTATTCACTTATTTATGAAATATTGCTTTGGATACATTATTGTCAGTATTATAAAATCTATCATATTTGGATACAAACATTACCTTCAATTTTAGGATATTCACATTTTAGTCATTGGACATGTTTTTACTAAGTGTCCATTGGGAAATGGATTATTTCTATGTGCTGGATATAAAGCATTGACTAAGAGAGAAAAGGATTTCTGCTTACATGAAGCCCCACCAGCTATTTTTCCCATGAACCAGTTACACTAATATGACCACAATCAACATGCCACAGATGAAGTTACTTTTATGACATGGTTAACATAAGTTTCTTAGAGGAAACAAAACTGAGCTTACTGGGATATCAGGAAGCATTACACTAAGCAAAAACAAATAAAAACAAACAGATACTATTAAAATAGCTAGTACACATGCCAAAACCCAAATCTATAAAATTATAATGTATCCAATTGTCTAATACCCTGAATATTAATGTTGAGACCATTTCATAGCCAGTGAAAGCAAAGAAAGTTAAAGAACAACACCTAACATTGGTATTTTCACTTTAAGAAATTTCTATGACCTAATCTACAAGGAAGATCACGTGGGAGCCTGGATGGCTATTCAAGATTTTAAAGATAAAATAGAATACCTGGTTCTAAAATGTGACTCATTGAAACAATCCCCACCCAGTGATTCTGTGGTTCTGAGGCACATAAAAGTCAAAATAAAGAAGATCGCAAAAATGGAAATAATGAGATCCAATAGTTATATTGCTTATTCTAAGTGTTCTGGGTGTTTCTTTCTAAATATAAATACATACTGAAAATTTTATGACTAAGCCTATGAGTACATAGGCCAGACTTCTAAGTTGTTTTTTTAAAATTTTTTTAGTTATTGATGGACCTTTATTCATTCATTTATTTATATGTAGTGCTGAGGATCGAACCCAGTGCCTCACACATATGAGGCAAGCACTTTACCACTGAGCCACAATCCCAGCCCCTTCTAAGTTGTTTTGACTTCACATCCAGACTCAAGAACATGGGGCCAGATCTCAGAGGCAAAACTCTTAGCCAATGGCCAGGAATGTGGAATTGTTTTTGTATTTATTAACTCACTAATTTCTACAACAGATATTTATTGAAAACTTATTGTAAGCCAGGCAAAGTGACAGAAACTTAGGATATGTGGTATGGAGACAAGCAATAGGAAAACAATGACACTATTAGTAAGTAAGACAGAGCTGGGTGCAGTTGTGCATGCCCATAATCCCAGCACCTCGGGAGGCTGAGGCAAGAGGATCGCAAGTTCAAAGCCAGCCTCAGTAACAGTGAGGTGCTAAGGGACGTAGTGAGATCCTGTATCTAAATAAAATACAAAGTAGGGCTGGGTATGTGTATCAGTGGTCAAGTACACCTGAGTTCAATCCTGGGAACCTAAATAAATAAATACATACATGCACATATAAATAGTAAGGCAGAGAGAATCCAGTGGGTGAGGGGAAAGAGTCTGAGAAAAAGTTTATCTGGTTTGCAACCAGAGAAATGGAAAAACTGAGCTCTATATATGTGCTATGACTTGAAATGCAATTAAATAAACTAATAAAAAAGTAGCTTCTTACTGTCCTCTGTAAATTGGGAGGAATCATCTGTATAACCTGCCATGGTTTCTGAAACACCACTATTTGAGATTCATTGGAAGAGTCTCAAAAAATTGTAATTGTTTCAAATTTCCTCATTAAAACAAAAAATAAGGCTGGGATTGGGACTCAGTGGTAGAGTGCTTGCCTCACATGTATGGGGCACTGTATTCTATCCTCAGCACCACATAAATAAATAAAATAAAGGTATTTTGTCCATCTACAACTAAAAAAATTTAAAATAAAAAAAAACTTTAAAAAGTAAACCCAAGAGCAATGTACTTCAAATATGTAGTGTGTTCCTGTGATCCTTGTTCTCCTTTTACTACTCAATATAGGTAATGCCAAACCCCTAGGTGGATAAAAAGTAAAAGGAGAAACAACAACCCAAGATAACTTCTACAAATCACCAAGACAAAAACCATTGTTATTTACTAATTCAAGTTTCTCTCAGGGAAATGATTTGACCAATGTCAGTGAGAGAAAGAACTAGAAAGTACCATACCTAAAAGCTCTCAAGAATATGGGCTCAATTTATTTCCTTTACAGCAGTGCTTCTGAAAATGAGGTCCCTGGACCAGTAGGTTCAAAATCTTCTGGGAGCTTGTTAGAAATGTACTATCCTATGCCACATCCTAGATAAACTGAAATAGATATACTTTACATGTGAGCATCATAATTTGTGTTTTAACATGTGCTTCAGATGATTCTGGAGGATGCTCATGTTTGAGAAGCAGTGCTATAGAAAACTCTGCTTTTATTTTCCCTTAAATATTTGATTTTATATTATGTTGCAAACCCATAATCTACTTTAAATTGCTTTGGAAATTTGCAGGTTATAAACCTACCTAAAACACATATTAAACAAATGGAATAACTTGCTACAAAGATTTGACTTACAAAAAACAAAACAAAACAAACAAAAAACTCCTTTATATAAATACCTCCAGTACTCCTCAAAGTCCTATTCACTGTAAAACTACATTAGAAATTGTAGGTGCTTTGTCTACTTGCCACTTTTAGAATCATCCTACTGCACATATTGGTAATAGAACATAGACTGCATAGAACCTGAAACTATCAGGTTGCGAGTTAGGCATGAGCTTTAATTAGGTCATGTTGCCTAATACTGTTCCATTTAAGAACTACTTCCAATGCTTATTGCCTCTCAATCTTCCAATCTTTCTCTACTAAAACTTCCCCTAAGGTTCACTAATAATAAATAGCATGCCTGAAAACCTCTTGAGGAATCATCTGATTATAGCTGCTATCTCTGTACAAACTGCTCTTGGCTATTAGACTTCAGGAACTTGCATAGGAGTCTGTTTTCTGTGCACACACACCCCAGCCACCTGCAACAAGAGCCAAAATTACTGAGGCCCTGGTGGCTCCAGGTGGAAAGGTCTTTAAATTGGAAATCTCCCTGGAAATGTGTAGGCCTGTCAGGGATATTATGCCCTTATAAGGTCTGTTGAAAATCTGCTAACAAATTAATGGTCTAAAAGGTTAAGTGACAGTTTGACAAACATATGTGGAGGAGGGAAGGCACATGCCAGAAGAGTGCCCTCCTGACATTCCGCCTGTGGGGGGCGGTTAAGACAGCATCAAATTGCAAGCTTAGGGGCCAGTTTAAGTAATACAAAAGAAAACAGTGTAACATGTGGCAGACACAGTCCTGCAGAGAGGAAAACAGATAATAAAACGGCTGTGTAAAGCGAGTGGAAATTCCTTCTCCATTCAGAGCTCAATAGTGTTACAATTATAAACAATTATAGAATCCCCTTTGCTTGTTGCACAATCAGGAATAGAAGAAACAAACAGATGGACATGAGAAGTCCACTGCAGTCAGTGTGATTTCCAACATCCAGTCAAGTCAGGCTCTGATTTCAAGCAGCAGGATAATGAATGGTGAAAGAAGCATTGAATTGGAAATCAGAGGACCTATCTTTTAAAGCAATCATTACCATATTCTTATTATGTGACACGGAGATTCTTCTTTCCTTGAAATCCCTTCATAGCACTCTTTGTTACTATTACTGCCTTGACTTTTACTGGGGATCAATATGGATAATGACCACATGAAAACTATTTCTGCACTTTTCATAAGACTTCCATTTTGAAGATACATGTACAAATACAACTCTAACTCATTGAATAATTAATGGGGAGTGCTTGCCTATATTATCTTAAATAATCCTTAGAAAATATCATGTAAGAAAAGTATTTCTACCCTGATTATTGCAAACAAGGAAACTGAAATTTAAAGAAGACACATAGTAAATGGTGTTGCTAGATTTGAGCCTGGTTATGCCAATTCCAAATTCCAAGTTTTTATCCATTGTGTTTTGCTGGGTATGAATGTTCTAAGTATTCACAAGATCTGTTCATTTGAATTTTGTACCACAATGACTGTTTCTTTTGACTAATTAGGATGCATTTCCTCATGATACAATCAGAACTATGTAGCAAAATTGACATTCCTTTTGAACAATATTAGGTATCTAAAGCTAATGTTTATACTCATTTTTGGTAATTAACTTTTGAAACTGTTTCTGATTACCACCATGATCTCTTATCTTCTGTTACATAGCTTTACTGTTTTTTACTGTACTGTTTTGTTTCTTTTTTGGGGGGGTTACCTGGGATTTAACTCAGAGCACTCAACTGCTGAACCACATCCCCAGCCCTATTTTGTATTTTATTTAGAGACAGGGTCATACTGAGTTGCTTAGCACTTTGCTTTTGCTGAGGCTGGCTTTGAACTTTCGATCCTCCTGCTTTACCTTCCCGAGCCACTGGGATTACATGTGTGTACCACCATGTCCAGCTCTAATTGTACTATTATGTACATTTTTATCGTAAGCCACACAAAGATTTTGTAGAAGTATGCAGAGTACAAATAATAAGTTATTTCACTTAATTGGTTGTTGGTTTTTCCATACATCATACCAAGTGTATGGTAAAGTGGGCATCTTTAAACCAATAATCCATAAGTATCTTCTAACTGTAAAAATTTCAGATTTCCTCAGATATTCCCTTGTAGGCAATTCTCATTCCTGCCTTGTTTTGATATTTTATAAAAGTATCACAGACTCATGATTACTTTTTTTAAATGTTAAAAGCATGTATAAATTGAAAAGCAAAATTATCTCTCCTATTCCTGATTCCTTATTCTCACTTTCCATATATAGCTACTCTAACCTCCTGTGTATACTTTAATAAATGTTCTATGTAGCAACATATAAGCATATTCATGTATTATTAACTGAGTTTGCTGTTTTTGCATAGAAATATTACCATAGACTTAGCAGCTTAAAGCAACAAACATTTATTATATCATAGTTTCAGTGAGTAAGGAGTCTGCCCATGATTTAGCTGAGTCTTCTGCTTTGGGGACTCAAAAAACTTGTAATACAGGCATCAGCTTGGGTTGCAGACTTATCCATGGTGTGACTGAGGAAGTTTCTACTCCTAAATTCACTGGATATTAGCATTTAATACTCTGTGGACTTTTGGACTGAGGGCTTCAGCTTTGTGCTGGATATAAGACAGAGGCCCTCATTTCATTGTCACATGAACCTTCCCATATTTGCTTCATCAAAACAAACAAAGGAGAGTGTCTCCTCCAAAAATAGGTCTTATAATCTTATATACTTTAATCATGTACACATAATCACCTACAGTCCATCACTCTTTCCATATTCTATTGTTTAAAAGCAATACATGGGATGGGGATTTCACAAAGGTACGACAATGAGAATACAGGATCATCTTAGAATCTGTCTACTACAATCATTTTTCACAAAACTAAAATGGAATTGTGATCTTTATTGTGTTCTTTGCTTTTCTTTTTTTCTTTTTACAATGCATCTTCCATATTTCCTCCTTATCAGAACACAGAGATATACCTCATACTTTTCAAGAACCCTGATATTACCTAATGTAAATGTGCTACAGTTTATTTGACTGATTCCTCAGTAGATAATGATTAAATTGATTTTACTTTTTATGCAATATATGTTTTTATATATCTGTCTAGTACTTCTGTGAGCATAGACAAAATTTTACTGGTATCATTGTTATTTTTTAACGTGTACACTATTAAAACTTTTATGATTAGTGTAAGCAAATTCAGAATATCATCATTTAATATTTACAATCTGATGATTTAAGTGTTATTATAATGCTTTATTAACATTTAAAGGAGAGAAATAGAACACGTTTATACATTATTGAAATGTTAAAAAATTGTACTTCCTTTCATAATTTTTTATTGGTTTCACATTTTTGTTATTGGCATTTTAAGAGTGATATGAGTGTTTGTATTTCCCCAGAATTCAAATATTTAAACCTAAACATCAATGTGATGACATTAGGAAGTGGAATTTTGGGAGGTGGTTTGATTTCAAGATTAAAGTTCTCATGAATGGAATTAGTTCCCTTATGGAAGAATCCCAAGGGAGACCAACATGTGAGGACACAGTATGAAGGTGAAATTTGTGGGACAAGGAAGGGGCACTCGTTGTACCTTGATAAAGCCTTCATCTTGGACTTTCCAACTTCCATAACTGTAAGAAATACATTTGTTTTTATTTAAACAACCAAGTCTATGCCATTTTTTTTATCAATCTGAAGGGACTAAGACAAATATTCTTTGTATATTAAGAAAACTGAACTTTTGTTCTATTCATTGGATATATTATTATTTGACATTTGCCTTTGACTTTATTACTTTTTTCTGTGGATAGTTTTGATTCTTACATAGTTATATTCATCTTTTTCAATAATTAATCTATCTTCTTTTTTTTTTTTGTGCTAACATTTCCAAACAGCATTTCAATGTCTTCGAGAGGGCTTCCAGTCTGCATCAATATATGGTGGAGAAGCAGTAGGGGAACTAATTTCATGCAAAAGGTGCATGTGTTTGAGCAAGTTACCAAGAAATTGGGGAGGGACCAGTATTTTTCTTTAATAACAACTCTGTCTCACAGGAACTAATCTACTCATATGAGATCTGATCCACTTTCACAAAGCAGCATTAATCATTCCATGAAGATAGAGCCCCCTTGACCTAATTGCCTTCCACCTGGACTGAACTTTTAAGTTTCCTCACCTCAGCACTACCACTTTGAGGACCAAGCTTCCAATACACAAACCTTAGGGAGAAAAACCATATCCAAATCATGGTAATAGTATTATAAATTTTATATTTATTTGGATCTATGTTATATTCTTCATTCTGTCCAATTGATCTATTTATTCATGTGATGGTGCTAGCCTGCATTAAATATGACAGGGTGAGTCCAATCTCCAAGTTATTTTTATGAGAATTTTCCTTACTTGTGTATTTTTTCAGATGAACTTGTGTACATTTCTCAATGTACACAATTGCCTCAATGCCTCTCAAAATTGTTAGTATTTTTATCCAAATAATATTGAATTTATAGGATAATTAAGTATAATTTATTACCTTTTAACAGATAAAGCTCATTTTCTTTCTAGTCAAGGATAAAACATCTTTCTAGTATGTCCAGTCTCTTTTGACTCTGTCTCTGATTCAAAATATTTTTTCATGTAGGCCAATCATATATTTTGCCAATTTTGTTATTATTTTATGATTGAGAATGGAAGTTGGATTTTATGAAATATCTTTCTTAAGTATATTGAAGTATATTTTTAACCTATGACCCAATATCATCATGAATAGTTATGCTTACAACACTTAATATATTAATGGATTTTCTAATATTGACTTGTATTTCCACTCCTAGATTAAATTGCTTTTAGCTTTGAGGTGCTATTCTTATAAAGATCAATAAGGGGGGCTTGGATTTTAGCTTATTGATAGAGTGCTTGTCTAGCACAAGTGAGGCACTGGGACTGATCCTCAGCCCCATATAAAATAAGTAAAAAATAAATGTATAAAAAACATATCTTCTGGGCTGGGGTTGTGGCTCAGTGGGAGAGTGCTTGCCTAGCATGCATGAGGCACTTGGTTTGATTCTCAGGACTACATATAAATAAATTAAATAAAGGCCCATCAACAACTAAAAATATTTTTAAAAACATCTTCTTAAAAAATGATCAATAAGGGTAAGTAGAAGTGTATTTAACTTATGCAACTTCAGCTATAATTAGAAAGAAAGGTTGAGAAAGAGACAAAAAGAGGCTGAGAGAGAAAAAAGTTGTAAAAAATACACTATCAATTTAGAGACTGAGTCATTCCATCTACTACTTAATGTAAGAGTGCATACCAAAATGAGCTTGAGACAGATATTGCTTTGCTCTTCTTTCAGTAAGTTCAATTCTCCTGAGCTTTTTTGAATACCAATATCTCAAAATGTTCAGTGTGTCTCTATGAATTAAATTATTTATCACATAACAAGGTTCTTATACTAAGCCAACAACTTTATCTGTCATTGACCCAAAGAAGCTGAGTCATTCCAATGCTAGAGTAAACATAATATGCTTAAAGTATTTATGAACACATATTATACAGGCATAAACACAAATTTGTAAATACAGTTATTTGTAGGCCACATAATTTTAAATATTGTGTATTTCAAAACTACTAAAAAAAGATTTTAAATGTTTTCATCATAATAAATTGTGAGATGATGAATTTGTTAATTAACTTGATTAAATAATTCTGCAGTGTAAACATATCAAAATATTGCACCATTTTTCTTAAATACATAATTATTAACAATTAATTTTTTGAAATTAAATTAAATTATGAAAAATTTATAAATCAGGAGCTTAAACAAAATGCTTATACATAGATGTTAATAGCAGTACTATTCACAATAGACAAAAGATGGAAACAATCAAAATGTCTTTCTATCTTTGAATAAATAAGGAAAAATGTGGAATATGTGTATAATGGAATATTCTTCAGCCAATAAAAGGAATTGAGAATTGGTATCATTACAATGTAGCTTAGCACTATTAAATGGTTATCTACATGATACAATGTTAGTTCAAACTACTGAACATTATGCTAAGTAAAATAATCCAGACACAGCATGTCCTATATGATATTTTTCCTTTTGTACAAAATGTTCAGAATGGACAAATGTATAAATAGAGAAAAATTCATGGTTAAAAGTATCTGGGAAGAGGCAGAATGAATACAAATTAACCACTTACTGGATATAGAATTTCTTTCTGGTATGATGAAAATGTATTAGAACTGTATAGAAGTGGTTTCACAACATTTGAAAGTATTACATGCTACATATTTGTACATTTGAAATGATTATTTTATGTTATTTGAATTACATCTAAAAATAGCTATTACAATATTTAAAGAGGAATTTTGATGATATTCTACTTTTCCTTTATTTGATGATTTTAGAACTTAGAAAGTAACCTCTGACTTTATTATATGGCTAGATTATATAAACAAACTAATATCTAGTTAAAGAATTCTGCATCAATATTTTTTAGTAAATATTGCCTAAACATGTTTATATTATTGTCAGCTCTGGGTCTCGGAAGGTTAGTTTTACAAAATTAGCTTAGTGCTTTCTCCATTCCATAGAACTTTATATGTTCATGATTTGTAATTGAACATTTTGATTTATTGCAAGCAATAATTAACACAAACTGTGCCTTTTAGGATTTAAAATATCTTTGATGTGCATAGATTTACTCAATTTACTTTTCATCTCAAGTTGCTGAAATAGTTAAGGAAATCATAACCCCACCCCTGGTACAGACACTGAAAATAAAGCCTACAAATTTAAAAAAGAGAATTTATGCAGTTAATAACTGTTTGTCAGTCATGAGCTCTTCCAATTTTCTATCTTTGTTCCTTCTATATTTTCAAGTAAGCTTTACATTTTTTCTCTCAAAATAAAACAATGGTTACTTTTCTTTCTTTGCTAAGATTAAAAATTTTTATTTTTTTAAAGTAATTGACATAATTGTACCATATTTATGGAGTAATGTGTGATAATTATATATATTTATACATACATATATAAAATGTGAAAATATAAAATCAGGGTAATAAGCATTTTTATATCCTTAAATATTTGTCATTCCTTTGTTTGGAGTCTACAAATTCCTCTACTTTAGTTCTCTAAAAGATAATGTTATTATAAATTATATTCACCTTAATGTACTATAGGAAACTAGCAATTATTACCCTATGTAATTGTGTTTTTGTACCTGTTGTTTAACCTCACTCTCTGCTCCATTCTCTCTACCTCCCATGTTCTCTAGCATGAGAGAGAACATTATTCTACTATCTTATTCTATGATATCAACCTTTTAGCTTCCAAATATGAATGAGAAAATTTTCTATTTGTTTTTCTGTGCATTAACAGACATGTGTTTCACTTAACATAATCCTCCATGTTCATATATGGTCCAAAAAGACATAATTTCACTCTTTTCTTCATCTGAATAGTATTTGTTTGTATATATATACTATATTCTAATTATCTATTCATTCACCAATGAATACCTCCATTGATTCATATCTTGGCTATTGGGCCCAATGCTACAATAAATATGGGAGTGTAGGTATCTCTTTGATATGCTGATTTAATTTTCTTTGGATATATATGTAGTAGTAAGATAGTTGAATAATATGGTAGTTATATTTTTAGTTTTTTGAAGAAACTCCATAATGTTTTCCATACTGGCTTTTCTAATTTATATTCTCATCAAGAGTTTATACAAGTTCTCCGTTTTCTATATTCTCATCAGCATTTGCCATTTTTAAGTCTTTTTTAAAAATAACATTCTGGGGCTGGGATTGTGGCTCAGTGGTAGAGCGCTTGCCTCACATGCGTGGGGCACTGGGTTCGATCCTCAGCACCACATGTAAAAAATAAATCAATAAAGGTCATCAACAACTAATAAAAATATTTAAAAAAAAATAACATTCTGAGCCAGGCGCGGTGGCACAAGCCTGTAATCCCAGCACTTAGGGAGGCTGAGACAGGAGAATCGCGAGTTCAAACCCAGCCTCAGCAATGGCGAGGTGCTAAGCAACTCAGTGAGACCCTGTCTCTACATAAAACACAAAATAGGGCTGGAGATGTGGCTCAGTGGTCAAGTGCCCCTGAGTTCAATCTCTAGTACCAAAAAATAAGAAAGAAAAAATAAAAATAACATTCTGAATGGAGTGCAATATCTCTTTTTTGGTTTTGATTTGCAGTTCATTGATTGGTGATGTTGAACATTTTTTACTTTTTTGTTAACTTTTTTCATTCCTCTTACCCTTCTTAGTATCTAGTAACCACTATGTTATTCTCTTATTGTTTGTATTAACTGCTTTAGATGCTCCAAAGTATGTATGCTTTTGAGAAATGTCTATTTGGTTCCTTTTTCTTTTTTTAATAGGAATTTTATTGTTGTTTTTTTTTTTTTTTAGTTTCTTTGCACCATGGATATTAACCCTTTGTCAAATGAGTAGTTTGTAAACATTTTCATCCATTGTGTAGGTTGTCTCTTCACTTTGATGATGGTTTCCTTCACTGTGCAGAAGCTTTTAAATTTGATGCAATGTCATTTTTGCTTTTGTTTCTTGTGCTTTTATGCTGTTCTTCAAAAATATTATTTGCCCATTCTAATTTGCTGAAGTGTTTCCTATATGTTTTTATTTCCTAGTAGCTTCATAGTTTCAGGCCCTACATTTAGAACTTGAATATATTTTGATTTGATTTTTGTATGTAACGAGATATGGGTCTTGTTTCATTCTTCTGATATCCAGTTTTGTCAGCACCATTTGTTGAACAGACTATTTTTTCTAGTGTATGTTATTGGATTCACTTGTTCCAAATCAGTTGATTGTAGATGTGTGGATTTATTCCTATGTTCTCTATTTTGTTCTATTGGAGAACTTGGCAGTATCCTCTGTAGATTTTTTTCTTGTCACATGTTCTACGTATCTAGTGGCCATGATTTCCTCAGGTTGATAACCTGTTTCGTTTTGGCAGAAGAATCTCAAGGTTTACATCCCAAGTATTAGCTGTGCTATAACTAAAACCTGTCCTCTAGTCAGATATGCAAATTGGGGGATTTTCTGCAGCTATTATTTTTATCTAAATTTTGACTCCACTTCACCATCCACTTGTTTTCATTCATTTTCAAAAGCCCTTAGGTTATATATTTTTTGTATTCTCTCTAGAGTTTTTATTTTTCAGCCTATGAATGTCAGTATGTTAGTGGTTTATCCCTCCACACTAAAAGTGGAATTCTCATGTCCTTAACTATAGCTTTCTCAGAACACCATTTCAGTTAGAGTTTTTCATCCTTCCTCTCCTGTGAATTACATCAGTAACTTGATTATACTGTACATTTAGTTTGTAACTTACCACAAAAAAATTTAATTATCTGTTGACATTCCTATCCTTAGAAAACACTAGAACAATATGTTATTTTTTCCTATATCCATAGCACTACCTATTACAGTATTTTATCATAGAATGAACTAGGGAAGAGGAGCAGATGGTAATTTCAGAAAAGCAATGGAATATGTAAAGATCAGTGAAAGTTGAGAACACCATAATTTCAAAGATCTGAAAGAACCATGTTATGACTAAAGCACAGCAAGAATAAGAGCGTGTACTAAGAGATGAGAATTGTAAGATAAAAGGGCCCACATCCTACAGTGTTTTGGCACCCTTGTTAAGATTTTGTTTTCATCTAAAGAGAAATTAGAAGTATTTTAAGCCAGGTAAGTTGGGGCATTAACAGACTAGGCTTTTTCCCAAAGGTTTTCTAACTGTATATGGTGACTGAATAGCAAATGAACCAGAATTAATACATGTGACAGTAAGGAAGCTCCTGTGGAAGTCAAAGGAAGAGAAAATACTTCAGAATTGGGTAGAGATATAAAAAGTGGACAAGTTTAGGAGGTATTTAGTGCATGCTAGCTTCAAATTCCGGGATAGATTGCTAGCATCTGGGAAAAATTGTGACAAAGTAAACATAAATTGTAGTAGATCAAAGTCAAAATCACTATTGTACCAGTACTGTACAATTGAAACCAGAGGAAACCTATTGACACATAACTAAGTAGAATAATTCATTGTCTTTCCAGAATTTTTGCCCTGGATTTGGAAGGAGAATGCTTGTACCCATTAGGAAAATAAGCAGCCATCAATCTATTAGATAAGTGCTGCATATTCAGACAGTCAAAGAATGATTTTCCATTCCCCTTCATCCATATGTTTTATTTTTCAGAACTGAAATTACACTAGTCAGAAAATGGATAGTGTATTATTCTTTGGACATAAAAATTATGGTAAGTGAGAAAAATTATGATACTAGTGCATATTTGGGATTGAAGTATTTTATTTTATCCCTCTGTTGTGTGTGTCAAAAATTCAGAAATTAGGAGTAGGAGATGTACTTTAAGTTCAGAACTGTAATAGATGAAATCCTGATAAAATCTTAGAACCATACTTGGATATATGCATTTTAACATACTATTCATTTGTGGATCTTAGAAGGTGATTTGATTAATATCAAGGTAGCCAATTTTAAACAAGTTGCATTGTAGACACTATCTGCTGGTCAAAATATGGTCCAGAAAAAGGAAAAGAAAACACTGTAGCACAAGGGAAAGTGATTAGGGAACATGATCTCAATGATTTAAAGAAAAAATGAGAGGTATGAGAAGACATTTTTTATATTAAGCAAGATCCAAAAGCTATGTAGAATTTAAAAAATATAAATCACAAAAAATGGAATAAACGGAGAACAATGAAATAGATTTTGGGAGAAATAACTAGATCACTAGGGAGTGATTTTTTAGAAAACTAAAAATGCAGTTGAAAATTAAAATAAAAATCACAACTGAGCCGGGCGCAGTGGCTCAAGCCTGTAATCCCAGCACTTAGGGAGGCTGAGACAGAAGAATCGCGGGTTCAAAGCCAGCCTCAGCAATGGTGAGGCGCTAAGCAACTCAGTGAGACCCTGTCTCTACATAAAACACAAAATAGGGCTGGGGATGTGGCTCAGTGGTCGAGTGCCCCTGAGTTCAATCCCCAGTACCAAAAAAAAAAAAAAAATCACAACTGGATGTAGTACATAGAAGACTAAGGATATGAAAGACAATGCAACTTCAAACTAGATACTATTTTTTAAAGAAAATGGAATAAATTGTGCAAAAGCAATAATCAAATGTGTAATTAAAGAAACATATATTCAATAGGTTATTTTGAAATTTTACTATATGGATAAATAGCCTATGATATTACAAGAAAAATCATCAAAAAGTAATCAAAATCATCACACACAGCACTAACAGGCTTGCTTCCCACATTAAGAAATTTCATCAAAAATGCTGAAATACCAGTATAAAGACAAAACATCCAAACAAAAAATACACTACTTGAAGCTGGGCGTTGTGGCGCAAGCCTGTAATCCCAACACCTAAGGAGGCTGAGACAGGAGAATTGTGAGTTCAAAGCCAACCTCAGCAATGGCGAGGCTCTAAGCAACTCAGTGAGACCCTGTCTCTACATAAAACACAAAATAGGGCTGAGGATGTGGCTCAGTGGTCGAGTACCCCTGAGTTCAATCTCCAGTACAAAAAACAAAAAACAAAACAAAAAAAAATGAAAGAAAATACACTATACTTGAAAGGAAAACATTGTCTGCTCTTAGAAGTTTGCTCTTAAACATCAAATACTGGAATATGAGGAAAGCAAATATATGTAGTATAAAGGGTAAGAAATTGAAAACCAGTATTTTTTTATTCTTAGTTCTTGTACATACAATGTACATAGGATATAGAAATTCTTTGATAAGCTGGAATTCAGAAAACAGATCATCCATATGATATTTAAAAACTGCTTGCACACACATTTCAAGCAAATGAACTAAAATGAAGAACATATAAATGAAGAACTTATAATATAAAGAAATTTTAGAATGATCATTAAAACAAGATAATCTCAGGAGGCTGAGGCAGGAGGATCACAAGTTCAAAGCCAGCCTCAGCAACTTAGTGAGGCCCTAAGCAACTTAGTGAGATTCTGTCTCGAAATAAAACATGAAAAGTGGGTGGAGGTGTGGCTCAGTGGTTAAGTGCCTTTTTGTCCAGTATCTGGTACAAAAAAAATCAGCTAATCATGGATCTATATTTCAATATTTAAATTGAATGTAAAATTGGATTCAAATATAAAATTTTACAATCCAATCTTAATGTCTTTCCTTCTGTACTCCCCTCATCTGGCAGGAAAAAGACCAAAAGTTCTTTCTCACTTAGTCCTGGGAGCCAATTTACTTTCTTTATTGGGAATATTACACAGAACACTAACAGGCTTGCCTCCCACTTCAAAACTAGGAGCATAATATGAAATCATAGTCCTGTGAGTATGGAGACCCAAAAGGACAAAGGGAACATGTAAGGCAAAAAGGCACAGCTAGCTGTTAAATGTCCTCCCTAAAATCAAATAGTTATTAAGAAGTTAGTATTCTCCATTCTGAACGAGGCCCAATTCTCCCCACCATGAACATTTAACTATTGATAGGCTCAGCACAGACATACAAGTACTTATTACAAGAAATGCATTTAAGTTCAAGGTCTCCCAAGGTAACAAGTCATATGGTGAAAGGTGGATAGTCCAGAGGCTTGTACATTTTTCATGGACACTCATTAAGGAAGAGAGAAGTTATGACCATGCTGATAAGGTGGCAGTTAAGCCCCGGGGTCATGGAAAGAGGGGCTGGAACTGATGACTGCTAGAGGCTCCAGGATTAGGGAGCCATCTCCCTAGCAAAAGAGACAGTTTCCTTAATGCTGGTGCCCATGTTCTGTCCTCTTTCATTTGTTTTATTTATTTATTTTTTGTTCAGAGCGGAGCCTTAAACTCAAAAAGGAGTTAGGAGTGCTCTTAACTGAGTTGATTAATGTTTCAGATGTCACATTGTATTGTGTTAATTGATATTCATAAAAACCCAGGAAACAATATATGAGAACTTTGTAAAATTATATTTAAGTACAAAGTAAAAATCAGTATCAGAAATAAAACACTTTACCTAAGATTTGTCAAGAGCCCTGTCTCACCTGAGTTGAGACTGCCTCTCACTTTACTTCATATGAGGATGCTTCTGAAGTAGCCTAGATATAAATTCACTTAAAGTTGTGTTCAAAAAAGATTTTTAAAGATTATTATGATCTCAAAACAATCAAGGAATATAATACAAAACTAAGTAAAAGTTTGAGTAAACTGTAGAAGATATGTATGATTGTAAGAGAGTTTTAAAGAAAAGTAAAATTTGTAAAGGATCACATGTGATTGAGTTGATAAATTCACGTCTTTGTGGAGGCAAAAATAAGTATGCAAGACATTAGTGTTAATATAGAAATTGTTTTTTGTTTCAAAGCTATTATACAAACTGAGTATTTTGGGGCTAGTTAATTTCATTTTGTATTTTCATTATAGAACTTTAAAACTTTTTCCTATTTGTTTTGCAAATGTATTGCTTCTAACAGAACAACCCGAGTTCATTTGAGATAATAAACCATGACCTATAAGACAGAATAGGAGAGAAGGCTAAGTCCTAGTACTAATACTGACCTCAGTTAAATATGGAAGGGATAACTGTAAAATCATAGACATCAATGTTACTGGTGAAATGGACCTGCTGAATGTTTAAATCCCAAATCTGGAAACCAAAGGCAACGAAGTAAAAGGTCAAGGAAAAAGTAACCAATAATTAGCCTTTGCCCTCTAAGGTCAGCTAGGACCCAGGGAATGAAGGGGTTGCTCTAAGTGTCCTACAACTCCTGGAGAATCACTTGACCTCTCAATCAGGGGGAGAACAGGAAGCCAATCAGTGCATATTCTGCAAAGAAGAAGGTCATGGAAATGGGAAATTTCCAAGGAAAGCCACAGGTGGTCAGCAAGACCCTGACATATCCTGGCAGGCAGTACAACTGGCAGAGGAAGAATGAAAGAGCTAAGAGGCTTTGAACAAGCTCCCAAAAGTGACTCCTGAGGGATCCAAACTGGCCCTAACAATAGATGGGAACAATATTAATTTTTAACCAAGTTGGTCTTAAACATCTGGCAGGAAAGTGTAACTAAAGAACTATAATAAATGGAAATTAAAAGATTTCTCCTTTTAAATGTAACCTGATGTATGTTTAACAAAAGTAAAGGATATGGAAAAAGAAGTATTGAAGTATTATGCATGAGAGTCTGGTAATAACAATGAGAAGAGACTGCTAAAATGATGTTTGTCCACTTGGCTATTTTCACTGTTAAGAACTCTGGTAATGCTGGTAATATGCTCCTATTGCTCAGTCCAAGTTTTTAATCTAATAAAGTTTGTATCTTACAGATTTCAACAATTCCATGTTAAGAGGATAGCAACACAAGAATATCAACCCATCTCTGCAAATGAGACCAGTGTCTAGCTACTTTAGAATAGTCAGGATGAGACTTTGGATCTCTGGCTAGTTAGGGTCACCACCCCTTTCCAGCCTAAAGCAGCCATAGAAGATGGATCTTTACCCCTCACTAACCCTTAAAATTAGGGAACAAAGTCTCAGGGCAGGAATAAAATAGGGATTTAGATGCTTATAATCTCAGTAGCTTGGGAGGCTGAGGAAAAAGGGTCATGAGTTCAAAGCCAGCCTCAGCAAAAGTGAGGTGCTAAGCAACTCAGTGAGACTTTGCCTAAGTAATAGGGCTTGGAATGTGGCTCAGTGGTCAAGTGCCCCTGAGTTCAATTCCTAGTAGAAAGGAAGAAAAGAAGAGAGAAAGGAAGAAGGGAAGAAAGAAAGAAACACACAGGGATTTAGGATAAGAAATACACAGTCTTAAGGGAAATTCCCTCAAGCCATTAATCATAGCCCTAGCTTCATGTATGACTGTATATATGATGTGATTCTACATCACGTACAACCAGGGAAAAGAAAAGTTGTGCTCCATCTGTGTGCAATGAATCAAAATGCATTCTGATATCATGTATACCTAAGTAGAATAAATAATTAATTAATAAATAAGTATAAAGTTAAAAAAATAAAGTGCAGAATCAAGCCATTGGGATGCAGAAAATGTAGTTGCAAACCTTATCCCACATCCTTTTCCCCTACCATTGTAAATTGAGGAAACTATACAAGCACAGGAAAACTGGCATGAAATTGCACAGTTCCTCTCTGGATCCACTTCTAGTCTGGTCCCTGATATAGCCCTTCTATAAATACTGGACCCTCATCCTAAGTCAGGGATTATTCTCACTCTCTAGGCAGCCTGAATTCTTCTTTAAATGTATATCTAACTTCTTAAATAAAACTCTATGTCTTAAAAATTTATATGATCCCAAAATAATATATCTTATATTTTAATATTTAATGCATATAATTAGGAACTAACTTTCCAGGCTGCATTATTGAAGATTAAATATTGGCAGAATTTGGAAAGATGAATTTAAAGTATATAAAATTAGTCCTACTCAGAGGAGAAGACTCAGAAAGTACTAATTTTTCTTTGATTAACTAATTAGAAAATACAGAAAAAGGAATGATTTTGGTAAGTTTAAGCAAAATATTTGGTAGAATTTAATAAAGATAAGTACCTTGCAAAATGTGAGGGAGGTTGAAAATAAACAAAAGTAAAAAGAAAAGAAAAGAAATGGATAAATGTGCAAGATTAAAAAAAGCACTATAAATGTGTCTTATATATAATCATAAATGATTACAAATATAAAGAGTTTTAAACTTCTCATAAAAATAAATGCTTTAACTAGAAAATCTTGAAGCTTTTGACAAATTCCTAGAGATATATGACCTACACAAATTGAACTAGATGTATATAAAAAACTTCAAGTAATGAAATTGAAGAAGCCATCAAAATCCTACAAACAAAAAAGCTCAGGACTAGATGGATTTTCAGCTTAGTTCTACAAGACCTTCAAAGAAGAACTAATTCTGATTCTACTCAAATTATTCCATTAAGTAGAAAGTAAGGAATCCTTCCAAACTCGTTCTTTGAAGCCAGTATCACCCTGATACCAAAAATAGACAAAGGCACATCAACTGAAAGAAAACTACAGACAAATATCATTGATGAACATAGATGCAAATTTTTTTAATAAAATTCTAGCAAATCACATCCAAAAACATATTAAAAAGATAGTGCACCATGATCAAGTGGGTTTTATTCCATGGATGCAAGTTTGGTTCAACATACAGAAATCAATAAATGTAATTCACCACAGAAATAGACTTAAAAATCACATTATAATCTCAATAGATGCAGAAGAAGCATTTGACAAAAATATAGCATCCCTTAATGCTTAAAACATTAGAAAACCTAGTAATCGAAGCAACCAAACTCAACATGGTAAAGGCTATATATGAAAAAAACAAACAAGATTAATATTCTTCTCAATATAAAAAAAGCTGAAAACATCTCATCTAAAAACAGGAACAAGACAAGGATGCTCACTTTCACTACTCCTAATCAACATCATCTTTGAAAATCTAGCCAGAGCAATTATGCAAGAGAAGGAAATTAAAGTGATACAAATAGGGGAAAAAAGTTCAAACTCTCTGTTTGGCAATGACATGATATTATATTTAGAATACCCCAAAAAATCCACCAAAAAGATTTTAGAAATCATAAATAATTCAGCAATGTAGAAGGATATAAAATCATCGGGCATAAATCAATTGTGTTCCTATAATTCAATGATGAATCTGCCAAAAAATAATTTAGGAAAACTATCCCATTAACAAGAGCCTCAAAAATAAAATAATTGAGGCTCAATCTAAAATGAGGTGAAGGATCTCTGTAATGAAAACTATAGAACATTAAGGAAAGAATTTGAAGATCTTAGAAGACAGAAAGAGCTCCCATGTTCTTGGATATGCAGAATTAATATTGTCAAAATGGCCATACCACCAAAAGTGCTATACAGATTCAATGAAATTCCTATCAAATTGTCATTGATGTTCCTCACATAAAAAGAAAAAACAGTCATAAAATTTATTTGAAAAAAATAAGAAGCCCAAAATAGTCACAGAAATCCTTAGCAAGAAAAGTGAAACAGAAGGCATAACAATACAAGACATTAAATTATACTACAGAGCTATAGTAACAAAAGCAGCATGGTAATGGCATCAAAACAGGCCTGAAGACCTAAGAAATAAAATAGAGTACATAGAAACAAACACACATAAACACAGTTATCTTATAATTGACAAAGGTGCTAAAAACATACATTGGAGAAAAGATAGCCTTTTTAACAAATGGTGCTCGGATAACTGAAAGTCCACATGTAGTAGAATGAAATTTATTTTCTATCTCTCATCCTGCACTAAAGTCAACTCAAAGTGAACCAAACACCTAGAAACCTTGCAACTGCTAGAAGAAAATGTAGGCCCAACACTCCAACATATCAGCTCAGGAACTACCTTCCTTAACAAGACTCCTAAAGTGCAAGAAGTAAATAAAAAGCAATTAAATGGGATGACATCAAATTAAAAAGCTTCTGCATAGCAACAGAAACACCTAAGAATGAGACAAGAGAACCAACATAATGGGAGAAAATTTTTGTTAGCTACTATTTTACAAAATATTAATATCGATAATATATAAATTACTCAAAAACTTTACACCAAAAAATCAAATAACCCAATTCATAAATAGGCAAATGTATTTAAAAGTTATTTCTAAAGAACTACAAATGGCCAACAAAAATATGAAAAGATGTGCAACATCATTAGCAATTAGGGAAATGCAAATCAAAACTACACTGAGATTTTATCTCACAACAGTCAGAATGGTAGTCATCAAGAATACAAATAATAATAAATGCTGGAGAGGATGTAGAGGAAAAGGAACAGTTTTACAGTGTTGGTGGGATTGTAAATTAGTACAACCACTATGAAAATCAATATGGAGATTCTTCAAAAGATTAGGTATGGAACCATCATATCACCCAGATATACCACTCCTTGGTATTAATATCTGAAGAATTAACATCATCATACTTTTGATACATTTATACCCATATTTATAGCAATACAACTCACAATAGCCAAGATTGGAAACAATCTAGTTATCCATCAATAGATAAATGTATTAAAAATGTGGTAAATATGCTCAATGGAGTTTTATTCATTCATAAAAATAATAAAATTATGTCATTTTCAAGAAAATGGATAAACTTAGAGACTATTCTATTAAGTGTAATAAGCCAAACTCATAAGGTCAAGGGTTGTACATTTTCTGTCATATGTGGAAGCTAAGGAGAACAAAGGAAAATACAGTTTGGGACAGATCTAATTAAAATCAAAGATTAGTAGAGGAAAGGGACCAAAGGATTGAAGATGGGGAGGGAAAGGGAAAGTTCAGGGGAGTAATATTAGTCAAATTATATTGTTAGATTGTATATTGTGTTTATTCATGAATATGTAATAAAACAAATCCCATTAGTATGTACAACTATAATGTACCAATAAAATGTGAGGAAAATGTTGAAATGTATTTTATTATAAAAAATAAATATAAAATCAAAAAGGAGCAACCATGCAAATCAAAATTTATAATCTTAAGTTACTTGAGTAAAGATAGACTACTTTAAAATGCATCAAGATAACTGGATAGGCATATGAAAAAATACAAAATTGAATCCTTTCTTTTATTAGAAAACAAGATAAATTCAAAATATACCTGAGATTAAAATTTTAGAAAACATACACTATAGAAAAATAACAGATCAATTCTTCTATAACTCTGGCATGGAAAAAATTCCTACTTATAATTTAGGATAAAGAAATATGAATGAAATTATTAATGTATTTATTAAATTATATAAAAATGTAAAAGAAATTTTATCCATCATAAATACTGCAAAAAATGTAAAAAGACAAGTAATAACTTTGGGAAAATATTTAAAATTCATATCACAGTCAAAAGTTATTATCCCTAATTTGAAAAAGTGTGCCAAAATGGAGAAGATGAAGAATTTTTTGAAGCATCACATTGAGACATGAACAAATGTGTCACAGAAAAAAATGCAAGTAGTCTTCTGACATATAAACAAAAGTTTAATGAAACATGGGTTAAGTCTAGTGAAGAATTGCACACTAAAACTTCATGGTACTATTCCTGACCTATTAAACTGTCAAATGGTTAAAAATTTTATGCATTTTCTTTTCCAACTGTGAAGGTAGAGGTATTCTCAGAAATTGCTATAGCATTATATATATATATAACATACACACACATATATATACATATATATATATATATATCCTATGAGTAGTAATAAGGTATTATCTAGAAAAATCACACATACATTTACCATTCAGCTTAGACACCTTATGATTAGGACTCTACATTAAGTATATAATAGGAAAATATGAAAGAACAACAATTGGGCAAGGCAACTTTTTGTAGCAGTATTATTAATAGAAAAAATAGTAACAAAGCAAAGATCAATCACAAATATTGAAGAAAATATAATAATATGAACAAGAATATACACCTTATATGGAGTTAAATATGTAATTGTAAAATGAAAACTAAAAAAAGCAGGGAGAACTATGAATAGTACATGCATAATATGTGTTGTTTGAAAACATAAGTATCCTCCAAAGCCTCATGTGTTGAAATTTTAATCCCTAATGGACTGAATTTTGGGGATGTAGTAGAACCCTTAGGAAATGGAACCTAGTGGTAGGAGGTTAGGTTATTGCAGTCATGCTCTTCAAGATATATTGAAAGTTGGTCCCCTTCCTCTCTCTCTTTACTTCCAGTCTTCCATGAGTTGAGTAGCTTGACTCCATCAAGCACCCGCACCGTGATATTCTATCTCACCTGAGGCCCCCAAGCAGTGGACCTAACTCACCATGACCTAAAACCTCTGAAGCTGTGAGCCAAAATAAAACATTCTTCTTTATAGGTTGATTATATCATATGTTTTGACACAGAAATAAAAAGGTAACAGTATGCACATATTTATGTAAGAAAGAATATATCCATGTATGCATACTAAGTCAAATACAGTCTACTGTCATCTATTACTAAAAAGAACAAATTATGAAATCATGACTTTCAAATAAAAAAATGAGAAATAATATATAAGCCAGGAGATGTGAAGCATGCCTATAATCCCAGCAGCTCCTGAGGCTGAGACAGAAGGATTGTGAATTCAAAGCCAGCTTCAGGAACTTAGCAATGCTCTAAGCAACTAGCAAGAACCTGTCTCTAAATAAAATATTACAAAAGGGCTGAGGATGTGGCTCAGTGTTTAAGTGCCCCTAGGTTCAATCCCTGGTACCAAAAGAAAATAAGAAAGAAAGAATATATAATCTCTCCATTAAATAATGTAACCATATATGTATAAAATTATGTTGATATATTCTTTAAAATGCAAACATAAAACATACAATTTGTTACTTTTTCCAGTTTTATTGAGATATACTTGACAAAAATGTATTGAATATGTACCATATGGTGATTTAATATCTACATATATTTTAAATAATTACCAAGATCAAACTAATGAATATACCCCTCACCTCACATACTTAGCTTTTTCTGTGTGTGTTGAGAATATTTACGATCTTATCTCAGTAAAATTCAAATATATAAAACATATCAACCATGCTCAATGTTACATATTAAATTTCCATAACATATTACTCTTTCATGTCTGAGACCTTGTACACTTATGACAAACATCATATTATTTCTTCCACCTTTCAGCCTCTGGTAAACTTTCTACTCTCTGCTTCTATGAGTTCAAATATTTTAGATTCCAAATATAAATGAAATCATGTCATATTTGCCTTTCTCTGCTTGGTTTATTTAATTTATCATAGGGTCCTCCAGTTTAATCCATCTTGTCACAAATGGTGAGTTTTCCTTATTTTTTAATATTTTTTTACTTATAGATGAACACAATACCTTTATTTATTTTATGTGGTGCTGAGGATCGAACCCAGTGTCTCACACATGCGAGGCAAGTGCTGAGCCACAAACCCAGCCCCAGTTTTCCTTATTTTTAAGGATGAATAATATTCCATTATATCAAAAAACTTTTTCTTTTTCCATTCATCCATCAATTCATGGACACTTGAATGACTCTATATCTTAGTTAAAATGAACAATGCTGCAATGAGCACGTAAGTGCAGATGCCTTTCCAACACACTGATTTCATTTCCTTTGGTTATATAGCAAGTAGTGTTATTGCTGGATCATATTTTAGTCCCACTTTTGCTTTTCTAATGAAACCTCCATGCTGTTTTACATAATGACTTTTCCAACTTACTATCCCAATTACACTTTACTAGTTATTTCATGAATATTCGCTCAAACATCCCTTTCATTTTCTTTGATAATAGCCACCTCAAGAGGTGTGGAATAATATCTCATTAAGTTTTTTAATTACGTTTTCTCAAAGATTTATTATGTTAGGTGTTTTTTAATATATATTTTTATCATTTTTGTGTTTTCTTCTGAGAAAAAAACATTTAGGCTTTTTGACCACTATTTAAATTTTTTTAGTTGTAAATGGACACAATATCTTTATTTATTTACTTATTTTTATGTGGTGCTGATAATCAAACCCAGAGCCTCACATGTGCAAGGCAAATGCCACAGAGCTACAAACCCACCCCTTTTTGGCCAATTTTTAATCCGGTTACTTATTTTCTTGTTGAGTTATTTGGGTTTTGTATGTATGGGAATATAAGCATCTTTTCATATTGCTTGATTTACAAATAATTTTCCCTTGCCATAGGTTCATTCTTCACTCTTGATTTTTTTCCATTCATATACAAAAGCTTTTTAGTATGATGCAATCCCATTTGTCTATTTTTGCTATTGTTTCCTCTGCTTTTAGTAAAAATCATTGCCAAGACATATGTCAACCTTTTCTCCTATGTCTTATTCTAATACTTTTACTTTCTGAGGCCTCACACTTTAGTCTTTAATCAATCTCATGTTGCTTTCTTTCATGTGTTGGATGATAAGGGTCTAATTTCATTTGTCTAAATGTTGATAGCCAGTTTTCCCAATTCTACATATTGAAGAGACTGACATTATGTGGGTCCTGTCCATTTGGTTAAAGATCATTTGAACATGCATGCATGGGTTAATTTATGAGTTCTCTATTTCCATGGGCCTATATATGTATTTTTATGCTAGTACTCTGACCTTTTGATTATTGTAAATGAGAATTTGATTTTGATATCTAATAATATAATACATCTGTATATATTATTTGACCTAAAGAATGCTTTAGTTTTTCCAGGGTCTTTTGTGTGTCAATATAAACTCTAAGTTTGTTTTCTCTGCATGAAAAATGCCATTGGATATCCTTTGCCATTATTGGTTTGTTGGGTATAATATTTAATCATGTTAATTCTTCATAGATTGTAGGTGTCTAAAAATTTACCAACTTCTAGGATACTTAATGTGTTGGCATATAATTTTTCATAGTTGTAAAACTTGATCCCTTGTGTTTCTGTAAAATCAGTTGTCTCCTCTTTTAATTCTTATTTTATTAGTTAAATGTACTCTCTTACCTAAAAGTTGCTCAACTGTTTTTGTTACGTTCCTTAATATTTACCATTGCTTTTCTAGTCTCTATTTCTTTTATTTTTGCTGGGTTATTTGCTATTTCTTCTTTTCTGATGATTTTATTCTCCTTCTTATGATGACTTAGTCCATTTTTGTTCCTTAAAGACTAAAATTAAGTGTTTGGGAAATTTTCTGATATTATTTCATTGAGTATATTGTGAATTCCTTTGGTTTGTATCTCTGTGCTATCTTCTATTCCAATAATCATTAGATTTGGTCTTTTCATGTTATCCTATAATTCTTGGATGTTCTTTTCATGGTTTCTTACCATCTTCACTGTGTGATCAACTTTATTTTCAAGATGATATATTTTGTCTTCATTGCCTGCAGTTCTGTCTTCCAAGTTCTCTAGTCTGTTGGTGATGCTTTCTATTGAATTTTTTATTTGCTTTATTGTTTCCTTCATTTCATAGATTTCTGTTTGGTTTTCTTTCAGAGTCTCTATCTCTTTCTTGAAGTAATCTTTTCTACCTGTATTTGCTCTCTTATATCTTTTTTGGAGTTAACAATTATTGCCTATAGTTGCTCTCTTATATTGTTCTGTTCTTGGAAGATCATTTTAATTATGTACATTCTGAACTCCTTCTCTGACATTTCATCTACTGTGCTGTCAATGGATTCTATTATTGTAGCATCCTGGTTTGTTTGGAGGACTTTCTTCCCTTTTTTCCCATGTTCATGTGTCTTCCTCTCTAGCAGTATGGATCTGAGGTATTACAATTTCTAATCTATAATCTTTGTAGTGTCCCTACAGGTTACCAAACCTCACCTTTAAGGGGAAGATCAAATTTACAGCATCCAAGTTAAACAATATGCAGCCTTAAACCAAATAACTCTTATTTAGACAATTACAGTTTTGTCACAATAAGTAGAAATGATGTGTTTGATTAGTATCAACACTATAAATATTAGGTTTGCATTTGGGTCCATAATCTCTAAAGATGGACAAATGAAGGTTGTGGGATGTGGAGTATGTGAGGTAGGAGGTGAGAATATAGAGGCATTAGATCAAAAGTAGGGTGAAAGATGAATCAAGAGAGGTAATCTGTTGTAAACAGGCCTGCAGGTTCCTTGATGATGATCTTCCCAGTCCTAGCTATTGTCTCCTGATGGAAGTAGGCCAGAGAGCCACACATTGGTAGATGGGGGACTGAAGCATGGGGTGGGTCTCCTCCTCTGCATGTCAGTCCAGGATCAATCTCCTCAGCCACCTTCATGCTTCAGGCCTTTATATTGTTATATAATACTGTTAGTCTAGTATTAAGCTATTGATAAAATTGATTATATTACTGGACCTTCTAATATCAAATCAGTCTTACATATGTACAATAAATCTCACTGTGGCATATAATCATTTTTTATGTATTGTTGGATTCAATTTACAAGGATTTTGTGAAATATTTTTATGTTTCAGAAATAGTGGTATGTTATTTGTCTACTTCATTATTAGGATAACACTAGTTTTATAAAATGAATTGGGCTCTGTTCTTCCGTTATACTTTTTTTTATTATTTATTTATTTATTTATTGGTACTGGATATTAATCCCAGGGGTATTCTACCACTGACTCACACCCCCACTTCTTTTTATTTATTATTTTATTTTGAGACAGGGTCTTGCTAAGTTGCTTAAGATCTCACTAAATTGCTGGGACTGGCCTTAAGCTTATGATACTTCTGCCTCTGCCTCTTGAACTGTTGGGATTATAGATGTGTACCATTGCACCTGGATTCTTTTGTTTGTTTGTTTGCTTGTTTGTTTATTTATTGATGCCAGGGATTGAACTCAGGGGTACTTGACCACTGAGCCACACTCCCAGCCCTATTTTTATGTAGACAGGGTCTCACTGACTTGCTTAGTGCCTTATCGTTGCTGAGGCTGGCTTTGAACTGGCGATTCTCCTGTCTTAGCTCCCAAAGTGCTGGGATTACAGGCATGTGCCACCACCCCCGGCTGATCCTTTTATTTTTCATAGTGATTGTGTTTAATAATTTTTTATCATTTTTAAAATATTTATCTACTTTTCAAGTGAAATCATCTGGGCCTGAAAATTTCTTTTCCAGCAGAGTTTTCAAGCCAAAATTTAATTTATTTCATTATTATAAGAATATTCTAGTTCTCTATTTCTTATTGCCTGGTTGCTGTTAGTTTTTTGGTATTTGAGAAATTGAGACATTTGTTCTGTTTAGGATTTATTAAGAATATACAGTTCATAGTGTGTGATATTATTTTTAACGTATGTAGAATCTATACATAATCATCTGTGGTATTATTTATATTGATATTTCGCATTCTACTGTTTTTCATTATTTAAATTTTATTCATAATATTAATTTGAAGAATTTCTGGTTTTATTGTGGCATATATGTGCATACTTAAAACCACAATTTTATCAAATTCATTCCCCAATACCTCATCCACCTTCACCTCCTTTCTCCTCCTGGTCCTCTTCCTAAGCATACTTCCCTCATTTCTAATTTCTTAGAATCCCTTTTTTGTTTGATTTTCCTTCTACTTTCCATGTATGAAAGAAAACATGACACTTTTCTAAGTCTAATTTATTATGCTCAAAATTAGGATCTCAATTTCCATACGTTTTCCCACAAATGTCATAATTTTGTTCTTCATAGCTTATGTGTATATGTCTGTATATACATACCATATTTCTTTAACAGTTGACAGACGCCTCAACTGTTTCCATTATGTTTTTAGTGTAAATTTTGCTACTATGAACATGTATATGCACATATGTCTATATGATTCTGACCTTAATTATTTTGGATATGTATCAAGGAGATACATAGATGAATCATATTTTGATTGCTATTCTAGTCATTTGAGGAAACTCCATACTGATTTTCATACTTGCTATACTAATTTACAGTCTAACCAACATTGGACAAGTTTTTGCACAACCTCGCCAGCATTTATTGATATTTTATTCTTCATGCTTGCCATTCTAATGAGTGAGATTGAATCTCGGTGGAGTTTTGATTTTCATTTACCTGATATATAAAGATGTTGAATAGCTGGTCAGAGTTGTACACACTTGTAATCCTAGCAGCTCAGGAGGCTGAGTCTAGAGGATTGTGGGTTCTAAGCCAGCCTCAGCAACTTAATGAGGCCCTAAGCAACTCAGGGAGATCCTGTCTCTAAATAAAAATAAAACAGGGCTGGAGATATGACTCAGTGGATAAGTTTCCCTGGGTTCAATCCCTGGTACCAAAAAAATTGTGAACAAATTTTCATACATTTTTGGCCATTTTCTTTTGCAAAATGTATTTTTAGCTAATCTGTCGATTTTTAAATTGGGATATTTGGTTTTTTTAATGTTGAGGGTTTTTTCTTTTTCATTTTTTTAGTTCTGTATGTATTATGAATACTACTCCTCAATTGGAGGAATAATTCGCAGAGATTTTCTCCTACTTATTACTTCTCTTCTCATTCTTTTCATTGTTTCTTTCTTATGAAGAAACTTTTTAATATATTACCCCATTTATTTATTCTTGATCTTATTTCTTGAGATATAAGGATCCTATTCAGGAATTATTTATCTGTACCATTAGGTTAGGTGATTCCCATATTTTTTCTAACACTTGCAAAATTTCTAGTGATGTTTTATTTACTTTGGCTCTGTAGTATAATTTGAAAACAAGTACTTTGATGCTTCTAGCATAGTTCCCCCCCACTCAGGTCTTTTATCCATTTTGAGTTTACACACATGGTGAGAGATGGAGATTTAGTTTGAACTTTCAACCTGTGGATATCTAGTTTTTCCAGCATGATTGGTTAAAGAGGATTTTATTTCTCCAATGTATGTTTTGACAACTTTGCCAAGAACCAGATGACTACAGCCTTATTGGTTTGTCCCTGTAACTTCAATTCTGTATTATTCAATTACAAGTGTGTTTTTATGCAAGTGCCATGATGTTTTATTTACTATGGCTTTGTAGTATAATTAGAAAACATATTTTTTTTTTTTTAGTATTGGAGATTGAACTCAGGGGCACTTGACCACTGAGCCACATCCCCAGCCCTATTTTGTGTTTTTTTTATGTAGAGACAGGGTCTCACTGAGTTGCTTATGGCCTCACTGGTGCTGAGACTGGTTTTTAACTTGTGATTCTCCTGTCTCAGCCTCCCTAATTGCTGGGATTACAGGCTTGAGCCACCGCCCCTGGCTAGAAATCAATTATTTTGATGCCTCCAGCATAGTTCTTTTTACTCAGAATGGCTTTCACTACTATGAATATTTTTATGCATCCATATGGATTTTAGGATATTTTTTCTAGTTCTGTGAAGATTATTGGTATTTTCATGGGGATTACCTTGACTGTATAGATTGCTTTGGTACTATGGATATTTCAACAATATTAATTCCACCTATTCATGAACATGTGATGTTTTTCCATATTTTGGTGCCTCTTTCCATTTCTTCTTTACAGTATTCTCTAATTTTCATTATAGAAGTCTTTCACCTTCCTTGTTTAGGTTTAATTGTTGGTGTATTTCTGTATGATTTTGTGAATGGATTTGCTTTCTTGACTTCTTTCTCAGCAGATTTGCTATTGATATATAAAAGTTATTGAATTTTGAATGTTGGTTTTATTTGAGGCTAGTTTACTGAATTAGTTTATCAGCTCTAGATGTCTTCTGATGGAACATTTAGGGTCTTCTAAGTATAAGATAACACCATCAGCTAATAGGGAGAGTTTGATCTTTAACTTTCCTATTTGAGTTACTTTTATTTCTTTTACTTGCTTAATTGTTCTGGCTAAAATTTCACATACTATATTGAATAGAGGTGGTGAGAGTAGATATACTTGTATTGTTCCAGGTTTTAGTGGAAATGTTTTCACTTTTCTTCCCAGTGAGTATAATGTTGTCTTTGGGTTTGTTAAATATAGCTTTTTTGATGTGGATGTAAGTTCTTTTGATCTTTAGTTTCTTCAGGATTTTTTTTTATCATGAATAGATTTTGAATTTTGTCGATGGTCTTTTTTGCATTTAAATGAGATGATCTTGTGACTTTTGTTGTTAATTTCATTCGTGAAATATATTATCTTTATTGATTTTCATATGTGGAAATATCCTTGCATTACTGAAATGAAAGCAACTTGATTATGGTATATTTTTGTTTGAATTTGAATTTGATTTATTAATTTTTAGTAAAGATTTTGCATCTATGTTCATCAATGATACTGGTTAGTAGTTTCCTTTTGTTGAAGTATCTTCTGGTTTTGGTATCAACATGTTAGATTCTTTATAGAATGAGTTTGGAAGTGTTCTCCCTTTCAGTTTTAAAGAATAATTTGAGAATTATTAGAATTAGCTCTCTTTTAAAGATCTAGTGTAATTCAACTGTGACTCTCAAATCCTGTGTTTTTCTTTGTTGGGAAGATGTTTATTACCACTTCAGTATCATTGCTTGCAACTATTTATGTTTTATCTCCTTTTAACTCAGTCTTTATTGGTGGTATATGACTTAAAATTCATCCATTCTTCTAGATTTGCCTTTAATGATATATTTTTTAATCCATTTCTTAACAATCCTATAGATTTCATTTGTGTATGCTGTAATATCATGTTTTTATCTCTAATTTTATTAATTTTGGGTGTTCTTTCTTTGTCTTTTGGTTGTTTTGACCAGTGGTTTACCAATCTATTTTTTTTCAAAGAATGAACTCTTCATTTTATTGTTCCTTTTTATTATTCTTTTAGTTTTATTCATTTTAGTTGTCATCTTTAATATTTCTTTCCTTCTATTAGTCTGGATATTTTTTACTGTTTTTTCTAAGATCTTAAGATGCATAAGTAGGTGATTTATTTGAGATTTTTCTGCTATTTTAATATATAGGCTCTCATAGTTATAAACATTCCTCTTATCATTGCCTTCACTGCATTCTAGAAATTCTAATATCTTGTGTTTCTATCTTAATTTTATTTTAAGTATTTTTAAATTTCCTCTTATATTTCTTCAGCAATGAATTAATCATTCCAGTGTGCATTGTTAAATCTGCATGGTGTTTTATATTTTCTGTAGTTTTTCTTGTTATTGATTTGTAGTTTCAAGAAATACCTTCATTATTTTTCTATTTGCTGTGACTTTATTTATGATCCAGTGTGTGATTAATTTTGAAGAAATTTCCATAAGAAGCTGAAAAGAAAGTGTCCTTAGTTGTTGTTGGACAAAATATTCTGTACATTACTCTTAGGTCCTATTGATCTATAGTAAGCTTTAAATCTAATATGTCTTTGTTAATTTTATGTCTGAATGACCTCTGTATTAGTAAGAGAGATGTACTGAATTCACTTTCTATTATTATATTGATACCTATCAGTGTCTTTTTATCCAGTAATGCTTATTTTATGAAGTGAGTACTCCAAGTTTCAGAGCATAAATATTTACAATTGTCAATTCTTGTTGAATTTTTCCCTTTACTGGTATATAATGATTTTCTTTGTCTCTTCCAAGAAATTTTGTACTAAATTATTCTTTCTATATTGATAAGGGACAGACAGATGTGAGTGGTGAGTATATGAGGTTAAGGAAATCATTCTATTAATGAGGCCACTGTGTTGACACCCACAATCTCTCTTTTCTAGAAAGCAATTTACCTGCAGCCCTGTCTTGACTCAAGTATAGAGAATATATTACATTCCTCAGCAAACGACAAGATATCTGCAGGAGAAATGAAGGCCCAAAATAATGCTAATTAGAAGAGCACAAGTTAGCCTAAATTGTGTGTATGAGGGGGTGGATTTTGTGAGCCTTATACAGGCCAGATCCCAGAACTAGAGAGGTTAAGCATAATTCTTCCCAATTATAAAATTGGTAAAAACAGGTTCTAATTAGAACTTGAAAGCATGAGCCAAAAGGACCTAAAGTTATAATGGCAGTGGGGACTTAAAAGCCTGATGTCATCCTGCTGTCAGCCAAAAGTCAAGAAGTTCTGTCTAATCTCAGGCTCAGAACAGTAAAGTCAGCTGAACATGAATTGATACTTCTAAAACTACAGGCCAAAATAAAATTTTCCTCCTCTAAGTTGCTCTGGTTAGAACTCTCTGGAAACTTCCCTGAAATGCCTAATAAAATTAAAGGGCAGGAGAAGCATGTTCTCCCTCTCCTTTTTGAGAAGACTCACTCTCTCCTTTAAGAGTGTTCACTTTTCCCCTTTCCTATCCCCTCTAACAAATTCTTTCCTGTTACTTTTAATCATGTGACATGTCTGAAATATTTCTGATCTGATCACATGTGTCCAGGTTTGAAGCAAGGCCTTCATTCTGCCTCAGTTTCCCAGAAGGCCCCCGCATTGCAATAATGTGAGAGTGGCTATTCATGCTTGCTTTCAGACAACATTTTTATGGAACATCATTTAACATCCTTTCACTTTGACTCTGTGAATGTCTTTTGCCAGTGAAATGGGTTTCTTGGAGATAACATACAATTTGGTCTTGTGTCTTTTCATTGGAGAATTATGAACCATTATATTCATATTATATTATATATTCATATATATAATATGTAATTCATATTATATTATATTATATTATATATAACCCATATATTGTTATTACATATAGGTACATGCTACTTTCTCTCATTTTGTTTTATTTCTAATATTTAAATTATTTATAATCCTCACATGCTTATTTACTTTTCTAATGTGGTTTATTCTTTCTTATACTCTCTTTGTTATTTTTATCTTGGTTTTCTTGGTGTATTGTGCCTTTCAGTATCCTGTGCAATGCTGGTTTAATGGTCATGATTGCTTTAGTTTATGTTTATCTTGAAATATTTTTTACTTCTCCTGTGATTCTGAAGGATAGAAAGACATAAAAATCTAGGTTGTTACGATCTGGATATGAGGTCTCCCCCAAATGCAACTGTGTTAATGCTGGAGGTGAAATGATTAGATTACAAGAGCTGTAACCTAATCAGTGAATCAATCCATTTGATGGACTAATAATTTGCATGGATTTCTGTGTGGTAACTATAGGCATGTGGGGTGTGGCTGGAGAAAGTGGGTCACTTGGGGTCTGCCTTAGAGATTGTATATTTTGTTACTAGCTCCTAGTACTTTCTCTGCTTCCTGGCCACCTGAAATGAGCAGCTTTCCTCTGCCATGCCCTCTACCATGATGTTCTGCTTCATCTCAGGACCAGAACAATGAAGTCAACTGACCAGGGACTGATACTTATAAAACTATGAGCCAAAATAAATTTTTCCAGGGCTGAGGCTGTAGCTCAGTGCTAGAGCACTTGCCTAGCATGCATGAGGCCCTGGGTTCAAGCCTCAGCACTCCATATAAATAATAAATGAATAAAATAAAAATCCATCAACTAAAAAAATTTTTAAATAAATACATAAAATTGTCCTCCTCTAAGTTGTTCTTGTCAAGTATTTTATTTACAGTGTTCAAAATCTGAGTAACACAGTTATGTTGTTTACTTTCAAGGCTTGAGATATATATAAATGATTACTTCATGCCCTCTAGCCCTTTAGAATTTCTGGGAGTAATATGTTGTTATTCTGATGGATATGGATTTGCCTCTATAAGTAATTTGGTACTTTTCTCCTGGAACTTTTAGAATTATCTATTCTGAATTATTGGAATTTTTCTTAATTAGTTTATTTAGTTGCATTTCAAGTCATAGTACATATATAGAGCTCAATTTAATATATCATGGATACATTCTTCTCTGATTCTAATTGGACCTCTCGTAAATGTTTCTCATTCTGGCATGTTAAATAAGGAATATCAAGCCTTGAAAATAAATTTTCTATTATTTTCTACATAAATCTTCTATGCCATTAGTCTTATCGTGTCTACTTATTCAAATCGTATGATTCTTAAAGTTTACTTTTTAATGTTATCTTCAAACTTATATATTCTGTCCATACTTTCTCATTTTTTTTTCTTTACTACTGCCTCAGTGTCTAATTCTTGCATCTTTCTCTTAGGTCTGATATTGTTTCTCTTGCTTAATTTAATTTGCTGGTAAGCCTTTGCACTGAATTTCTTATTTTATTTTTTTCATTTTCAATATTTGTCTCATTCTTTCTCAGAATATCCATCTTGGGAATGCTATTTTGTACCCTGCATTTTCTCCCTTTGTTCAGTCTTTAGATCTTCTATTAAAATATCGATCACTTTAAGGAGCTGGGGTTGTGGATCAGTGGTTCAGCACTTGCCTGGCCTGTGTGAGGCACTGGATTTAATTCTCAGCTGACCCGTGTGAGGCACTGGCTTCAATTCTCAGCATCATATATAAATAAATAAATAAAAGAAAGGTCTATCAACAATTAAATATCTATATACATAGATATACAAATATATATCAATGTATATAAATACATATATATATATAAAATATTGATCACTTTAACAATCAAGTTTAAATTTTTTTGGCATTTCCACAACTTCGGTATCTCTGGATTTAGTTTTTGGTGATGTTTCAATTTTGCAGGCATCTTTTTGACTTACTTTCTCACGTTATCTGTGATTCTATGTTGTGATTTCTCATCTATTGGGATAGATATCTCTAGCACTGTTAATAACAGAGGGTCTTTTTAGAAAAATACTTTCTATTTACAATTTTAGCCTAAAAGAACACACTTAATGTGCTCAACATGATGTGTTTGATTCCCAGCTCCACTTTGAGAGAATAACCATCATTAACATCTTTACCTTGAAAATAACTCATATGTCAACATGCAATAAAAATTTTAAGATATTCCTAAATAAAAATTTAAAAAATACTCCTCCATTTACCAAACAGAAGAAATGGGATGTGATTGTGTGGAATAGGCTGAAAAGTCAGATAACAGAGAATATAAAAAATAATTAAATTATACAGAAATAGAAGGCAATGGAAAGGCAGGGAAAAGAAGAAAAAAAGAAAGAAAAGAAAAAAAGAAAGAAAAGAAAAAATGTATTGTGGAAAAATGAGAGAAGAAATAATAAAATGAAAAAAAGAAAGAAAAGAATACAAATGTGAGGAGAAAAAAGATAAGAATATGATTCACAAATTAAAAATACTCAAAATTATATAAAATATGAAATATTAAAAGGAAAACCAAACAAACCGCCATAGAAAACAAGTGAAATAAAAAGCATATAGAAAAAAGACTAAAATTTCTCCTTGCTGAAGTTTTTAACATGGAAATACTTCTTTCAGGTACTTATAGTTTTGAAATTATTGAGGTGTCAAAGGTATAGATAATGTCCAAACCATGGTTGTGTATTACCTGACTGCCTTTGGGCATGGAAAGTGTCTGAACCACTCATTTGTGCTGGAATGGAGGACTGGGTATTTGTTTTTGTCCCCATATCTAGATCAGGCTCTTGTTTCAAAAAATCCTTTGTAGAGCTCAGCTACTGTAGATTTTACATCCAGTCTTTCCTCATCTTCCTCCTCATCCAGCATGAACTTAGACAGTTCTGGTTGTTGTGTTGCAAAGCTTTAAGAAAGTAATGCCCCTCTGGGGTTTGTGTCATTCACAGCCCAGTAGTCAGATCCCCCTCTGTGACAGGTGGCAATTTTGTGTTCTCAGTGTTTACTTGATATGCAGGAAAGGCACTGCAAGACAGCATAATAACAAAGACTTCACCTCACTCTCTTCCTTTGGTGAAAATGTAGGTGGGTCTGGTACCTGTGAGAAGGTACCCTAGTTTTGTAGAGAAGTTGGAGCTGGTGTGTCCCCTGCCTCTTGAAAGGAACCATCTCCTGAGTGACTGGGTGCTTTGTGTTCAACTAGAATACTTCACAAACAGGGAGAAGCTCCATAGACCCAGGAAGTGGAATGGGCCCTGCTCTGTTCCTTCTGCTAGCCAACTGGTTTTACTGGATTTACACTAGCACAGTCATCTCACTGTATAAATTATCTTAGTGGCTTGTTTCCAAGTTTTTCTTCTGTTTTACTGTTTACTTCTTTGTAGATAAAGATGCAGTAGATTTTGTTTTCCTAAGGTGTAGCCTTAGGATCAAGGTTTAGGGAACCACAAAGCAATGACTCCGTACCACAATTATGTCTCATATAAATTGAGAAAAGCAGTGTACTTTTCAAGTATCACCCCACTATGCAATTCCAGGTTCAGCTAAATTTAGACTGACTTTCCCCTCTGCCACTGTTTCTGTAATAATTGAGTCAGACATGTATCTCTTTTTCTCCCTTTTTGTAACTCATTTACTGTCTCTTTCTGTGTCATTGATTCCAGGTCGCAATGGAAACCCATCTTCCTACGTGGTCCTGTTGACACCACCCACATGGGAGAATCAAAGGACTGCCTACCTTCACTAGTCATAGGTGACAGAAGTTCAGATATCTCAGTACTATAAACAAATCTTTTCAATCTCTTAAGATAGGGGAATAGTTACAATTTGCTCTATATTCTGAGTGGAATTCTGCATAGCCATTTAAATCAGATTGTCAAACTATATTTATTGACATGAGATAAAGATCATGGCATGTTAAATACAGGCAAAATGTAAGAGTGTATATATACTTTTATAAGATGTGCCTATGTTTGCAAGTATCCCATTCTTGTGTATGCAACCTGATAAAAGCAAAAAGGCCTGAAAATTTTAGCAAAATGGTAACAGTGGATAATTTGAGTATTGTAATTATGAGTGGTTTTAACTTTTTGTACTTTATTTCCAAATCATGTACAAGAAACATATCATTACTTTTATAATCAGAGGAAAATGATTTAAAGAACTCATAGGATAAGTTAGTCAAGTTTCATTAGAATTATACTGTTGGTTCAACTGAAGAAAACCTCTCACCAGTGACAGAACCAAAAATGAAGTGACTATAAAGCAAGACTTTAAAGTGTTAAAATGCATAGACTATCAGGATAGTAAAAAGGGGGTGTGATAAAGTCATTCTTCTTTATGGATAAATAGTATTCCATTGTGTATGTATACTACAATTTCTTTAACCATTCATCTGTTTATGGTTATTTAAGCTTGTTCCATAGCTTAGCTAATTGTGAATTGTGTTGCTATGATCATTGATGTGGCTGTGTCACTGTACTGTGCTATTTTTAAATCCTTTGGCTATGTACAAATGAGTAGGATAGCTGGGTCATATGGTAGTTCCATTCCTACTTTTTTTAAAATATTTTTTTAGTTATAGATGGACACAATATCTTTATTTTATTTACTTTTTCTAATGCGGTGCTGAGATTCAAACACAGTGCCTCACATGTGTGAGGCAAGCACTCTGCCACTGAGCCACAACGCCAGCCTCCCATTCCTAGTTTTTGGAGGAATTTCCATACTGCTTTCTAGAGTGGTTGCACAATTTGCAGTCATGCCAGCAATGTATGAGTGTTCCCTTTTCCCCTAATCCTCACCAACATTTGCTGTTACTTGGATTCTTGATAATTGACATTCTGACTGTAATGAAATGGAGTATCGGTGTAGTTTTAATTTGCACTTCTCTAATTGCTAGAGATGTTGATATTGCTAGAGATATTTTTCATATATTTGTTGATCATATTTCTTCTTTTCAGAAGGTTCTGTTTGGTTCTTTTGCCCGTTTATTGATTGGGTTATTTGTTTTTTTTGTTTGTTTGTTTTTTTGATGTTAAACATTTTGAATTGTGTATATGTCCTGGAGATTAATGCCCTATCTGAGGTGCAGGTAGCAAAGATTTTCTCCCATTCTGTTTGTTCCCTCTTCATGCTCTTGTTTCTTTTGCTGTGAATAAGCTTTTCAGTTTGATCTTATTCCATTTATTGATTTTTGCATTTGCCAGTAAATGAATGGATCTGAAGAATATCATGCTAAGTGAAATAAGCCAATCCAAAAAAACAAAAAACAAAAAACCAAAGGTCAATGTTTTCACTAATATGTGGAAGCTAAACCAAAATAAAGTGGAGAAGGGGGAGAAGAAGTTTAGGCGATTAGACAAAGAGAAATGAAAGGAAGGGAGGAGTGATAGGAATTAGAAAGACAGTATAATAAATCTAACGTATTTTCCTATGTACACATATGAAATTATCTAAGCCCAGAAGAATGGGCTTCTAGTTATAATAGGATATATTCTATGCTTGTATCAAAATGGATTCTACTCTCCTGTATAACTAAGAAAAACTAATAAAATGAAATTTAAAAAGAGGATGTGTGAGGAAATAAAGTTGCAGAAAGATCATAGTAATCACTTCCTGAAGCTTGAATTGGAATTTTATAAGTTCTTATAAGGTGATAAGAAAATGCTTTAAATGACTGTCACCGCTGAATTTTAAGGAAATCATTTGAGTTTTCAGGTTTCTTACCCATGCATTTTGCGTATTTCCTATAAAAATTACTAATCCATTGTCAATAGATGGAAACTCTGTGGAACATGTCATAGGAAAGCTTCAGACAGTGATAGATATTTGCTTTATTCTTCTCTCTTAATATCATTTCAGCAGATAAGTCACAGGCCAAAATGACAACCTGACGTAACTGGTTTGACTGAACTTTCCCCATGCATTCAGGTACATGCAAACCAGAAACTGACTTTATTTTCATAATCATTAATAAATTGTTAAGCTCTAATTTCAAGTCAGTTGTAGAAAATTCAGGTTGAGAGCAATATAATAAACTCAATTTAGTCCTATTCTAGTCACTTTGCATTTAAAGATAGTTTCTCTTTCATACATAACTCGGTAATATTTGGGTTTTACTATTAATCAGCTCTTAATTACAACTTTCTGTCTCAAGACTGGAAAAAACAGCATATCCCTCAGGCTAGAAAGGTGTGAGGCTGCTAGTTCCTGACTGTGGTAGAGAGATATATTCTGTTCATTTTTTCTACTCCCTTCTTCCTCTTTTCTGCCTGATAGAGTGGTTAGTATTTGAAGATGGCAGGGAGCAACTGTTAAACTAAGGATCCATATATTGATGGTAGTAAAATTATTCCTTCCTTTCTGTCCCTTCTTGTTGCTTTTCTGTCAGATGCTGTACACAGAGGGATATATTATATGTTTTCATTGGTAGTGTATTTGCTGAACAGTGATGATTTCTATTCTTATGATGTTCTGGGTGTAGGCAATAGGCACACCTGGGAATGTGTCTTCTGTTTTGGTTCTAAGATACAGGGTTCCCTGGGGATTGACATTTTATCTTCTCTTAATGTCCCTGTCAGTGGTATATCTTCTAAAGTGAGGCCAGAACAAATATTTTTTAGTAAAATGCTGAATAATACTAACAGATGTCACAGCGTCTATTCAGTCCCACTTTAACAACAAAACACTAAACTCATTTCAGGATCATACAATGATTCCATTGCTTTGTAGTTAGATTAATTTGTTTTCTGGTAACCCAATATTTAGACCCACTGTAAATAATATAAAGGCACATTATGTGTATCAGAATCACTATTTGGTCAGTACCAACAAAATATCAGAACACTTTCTCTACCATGTATTTTGAAAGTTGGCAGTAACATGAAATTTTAGGAGAAGGTCTCAGTTCTGATATACCTTTCTGAATGGTTGAATATGTTGCTGAGGAAGACAAGTCCTTTAGATTTGTCCTTTTGTTTCACTCCATATACCAGATGGGGAGATGTGTTTCTATTCAAAGTCTATGTTTTCCTCCTTTCAGGGCTATATTCATATTTTCTGTCAGCCTAGCAGGAAAGCTTTTCCCTCATATCTGCCCACCCAAATATATTTAATTATGCTTTTTTTTTTTTGGTACTGGAGATTGAACTCAGGGGTACTCGACCACTGAGCCACATCCCCAGCCCTGTTTTGTGGTTTTTATGTACAGACAGGGTCTCACTGAGTTGCTTAGTGACTCACCATTGCTGAGGCTGGCTTTGAACTCGCGATTCTCCTGTCTCAGCCTCCCTAAGTGCTGGGATTACAGGCTTGCGTCACCACACCCGGCTATATTTAATTATTCTTTGAGGTCTACATTCATAGTTACCATCACAAATACTTCCTTAATCAGTATGTACAGATGAAAGATCATTGCACTGTAAGATTGGCCACAGCATGTTATATGTTTCAGTTAGAATTTTCTAACACACGTAACCTCTACCAGATAGTTGTTTAAGTATAGGTGAATCGTAATTCTATACCCTGCAGAGCACATTATACCTCCTATAGAACTCTGCATAAAATACATATTTTATAAATATTTGTTGAATTGAGATTGAGCTAAATCTCCAGAAGACAGAGTTGTCTCCTACATTAAGACCAGGTCCAGAATACTCTAGATATTAAAATATTCTTTCTGTGTACATGTTAAGAACTTGGAAACAATGTTCTGTTACAAATTGTCTATACCTGTAGAGGATGAGCATTCCCCATGGAAGTTTAGTTATCTGAGTTATTTTTGGCAATAAATTATTAAATGACAAAAGTGGCTTAGGTATCAAATGAACTGAAATTTTTGTGTTAAGGTGAATATAATAGTAAGCTTGGAATCAGAAATTTTAGACTATCAATCTATAAATAATTAATTGTTCAACAAAAACTTCTTGGCTGTATTTTTGATTACACTTCTTGTCCTTTCTACCGTGCAGACTATTGAAATTTTATTAGTCCATGTATTCATTTATCAAATATTTATTGAGGGCTTAACTTGTGTCATGCACCATTCTAGGAACAGGGAGCAAAGGCAGTGAATATGACAGTCAAGGTTCTTACTCTCTAGACTTTACATTCTAAGTGGGAAAAAGATAAACTGCCAAATAAATAAACAGGAAAATATAAGGTAGTAATAAATGAAATAAGTATAATAAACTAATATGTGACATAATATGATAGAGCTGACAGTAATTAAGACCACATGTTCAGGAAAGGCTTCACTAAAGACATGTGTGAACTAGGTCCTGATTGGAGAGAAAGTGGAAGCCATGTGAAGATTTGCAATCAGATTGTTTGAGACAAAATGAAAAGAATATATAGAAATATAAAAGTTATGATACAAAATTATGGTTATGTTTGGCTCAATCAGACTAATGGATATAGTAGTAGAAAATGAGGGAAGAAAAAAAGCATACTGTAAATAATTTAAAGCCTTAGATGTCATACTAAATAGATTTTCCTAAGTATCATGGGAAGAAAACTGTTATAATTTTATGCAGTATAATTGACACATAACTGTTATATATGTGAAGTATACAATTTGCTATTTCATAATGTGTATATTGTGAATTGATTTCCACAAACTAATTACTATGTTCACCACCTCACAGAATTACTTTTTTATGATGAGAATACTTAATATATATTCTCTTAGCAATTTTAAAGTACACAGTGCATTTTTATGGTTACCATGCTATAATTAGTTCTCTAGAAGTTATTAATCTTTTAATTGCAAGTTTTTACCCTTTGAACAACATCTGTCCATTTACCCTAATTCCACAGCTGCTCTTCTACTCTCTTTTATCTATGACATTGATTTTTAAAATTTAGCATGTAAGTATTTGTCTTTTTGTATGTAGTTTGTTTCTCTTAGCATGACATCTACCAGGCTAATGAAAGTTTTTGCAAATGACAGGATTCTTTTTTTTTTTATTTTGGTACTGGAGATTGAACTCAGGGGCACTTGACCACTGAGCCACATCCCTAGCCTTATTTTTTTGTGTGTGTTTTTTTTTATGTAGATACAGGGTCTTACTGAGTTGCTTAGCGCCTCAGGATTCTTTTCTTTAAAAAAAAACTAAATAATATTCCATTGTGTGGATATACACATATATATAATTTCTTTTATATGTAATTTCTATTCACCCATCAATGGACACTTGAAAACTTGTGTTGCTTCTGTATTGTGGCTATACAAATAATATTGTAATGAACATGGAAGTGTAGACAAGGGCAGGCTTTATGATTGATTAAGCAGAGCTGTTAATAGGTTTCTGTGGCCTCCCTTTATTATTACCCACTCTCTCAACCACTAAGATATTCTGATGGCCTCAATATTCCTGAGCGAAGATAGAAAGGAGTGGGCCTCTGGGGCTGCATCCTCTATGACTGAGGGAGTCAGGTATTCACTTCCTACATACTCACTTTCCCTGGTTGGAGAAATTACTGGCCAAAAACTCTCCTGGCACTCAGCTATGCTGCTTTCAGGAAGCAATAATGCAAGCAAAATGAAATTTTTCTATTTACCCTTGTCAACATATTTATTCTCAGTTTATGATCCAATGGTGTAGTGGAATTTCTCTGTTGGACTCCCACAAATGTACTCTGATCTGTGTAGATTTTTCTAAATCAATGTTTATATTGGTATAATTGTAGAAAGCTTCTATTTGACCATTCCAATGATATCAACTCCTCCTGATGAATACTTATTTACATTGAATAAAATATCAACTGTCTCAAATGCATTCGTTTTAGTCAATAACTGGCAGTGCATCATCTTAGTAGATGTTGACTACTTATAAGGTATTCACATTTCACTTCCCAAATGTACTAATGTTCAATACAATTTTGTCATTAAAAAATTATCATGAGATCAGCCTAAAGGAAAGGAAAGAAATCTTCAGATGTCAGAAATGAATAGGAATCTCAAAACCAAGGGGTGAATGTATAATATGAGTTGTATGGTAGGCTAGGAGGCTAAAGTATAGGACTATAAAGTGGCCTTAGATTTGTGTGAGCAACTGAAATTAAAACCAACGGCTTAAGGGCTGGGACTGTGGCTCAGTGGTAGAGCGCTTGCCTTGCATGCGTGAGGCACTGGGTTCAATCCTCAGCACCACGTAAATATAAATAAATAAAGATATTGCATCTATCTACAACCAAAAAATATTTAAAAAAAAAAAACAATGGCTTAAAACTGAAACACTAAATGCCTGCCATCTTCATGTAAATGAAACTAGAAAAACTCCAACCATATTGTTCACAGAATGTATGAGCTATCATATGCCCACTACTGAAAGAGGAAAGAATATTATTTTAAAAATAAAATCTTGAGGCTCTACAAATAGTGGATATGTGCTTCCTATTTAAATTACCTTCATGCTTTTGAAAATCAGGGTTAAGGAATTATTATGAAACCTGATAAAAGACTAGTGAAACTCTGGGAAAAGCAGATAGAGAAGCATTCTGTTGTGACCCTTCAACAATCCAAGACTCACTGGGTGCCTAATGGAAGAAAATAAACAGAAAAATACTAGTTCATATTTATATTTTATTATATAGGTAAACTATTCACAACTAGAGATATGTGCACACATACAGGAAAAATAATGACAAAATTAAGATAGTAGAATGTTATGAGAGATTAAAATCAAAGTAGATCTCAAATATTATACATATGGATTACAGGCAAGGAAAATAAGTTGAACTTTTAAATTATGCAAAGAATATCATTAAAAAAGCCCTATTTACTCTACTGTACCTTATTTCTTAAATTTCATATATAAATTATTTTTAAGTAGGTATTATGTTTACATTACTGCAGTATTGTTCACTAAGTGACTTAAAACATATAAAGTAATTCTATGTAGCAGTTTCACTGATTAAAGTAGTTCAATAGGCATTAAAATAGAAATATCTCAAATGGACAATGAAATAAAGTTTCATTGGTTATGTATGGTATACATATGTTTCATAAGTACATATATGGTATAAAATGTATGTATAGGATGAGATCAATTATTTTTAAATATCAATAAATATTTGATAAATGAATCAATCTAATTTCAATAGTCTGAAAGTTAGAAAATATAATAATTGTAACATCCTTTCAACAATGAGTAAATTTTAACCCAGAAATTTTTATTGAATTGAATATTTGACTATTGCCAGATTGACATTCTGAAATCTCTGATTCCAAGCTTAATGGTCTAATCACCTTAACAGAAAAATCTCAATTCATTTGAGACCTAAGCTTCATTTGTCATTTAATAATTTGTTGAATAATATCACTCAATAATAATAAACTGACATGCAGAATGCTTACTTTCTGGACTGAATGTACAGATGTTTAAAAAACTGAGCTGTTAAAAATAAGAGTTAAGGTGAGTGGAAGTACCTTGTGTTAAAATTATTTAAAGGCATTTTAAAGTATTCATACATTTAATACTAGGTGGAACCAAATGAAATTGTCAATCTTTTAGCTAATAATTAGTTGGCAATTTTATCTAATTCAGTCTCAGGACTCTGTTTTATGGGTACATTTATATGTTTGTAAATTTCATAGAAAAAGTTCTGAAAAGATACACAGCAAATTTATAGCTTACTTACCTTTAGGGATGAAAAGAAAGACAAGATTTAGGAATGGCAGTCAGAAGAGATTTTAGTCATTCATGTGAAATTTTAACTTTTTTTTTTTTTCTTTTGGTACCGGGAATTGAACTCAGAGATACTCAACCACTGAGCCACATCCCCAGCCCTATTTTGTGTTTTATGTAGAGACAGGGTCTCACTGAGTTGCTTACTGCCTCGCTGTTGCTGAGGCTGGCTTTGAACTCGGGATTCTCCTGTCTTTCAAAGTTCTGGGATTATAGGGGTGCACCACTGCGCCTGGCTGAAATTTTAACATTTTAAAAGCAGAATATACCAGGCATGGTGGTGCACACATATATATCCCAGTGGCTTTGGAGGCAGGAGGATCACAGTTTCAAAGCCAGCCTCAGCAACTTAGTGAAGGTGTAAGCAATCTAGTGAAACCCTGTCTCAAAATAAAAAATGAAAAGTGCTGGGATGTAACTTAATGGTTAAGTGCCTTTGGGTTCAATTCCCAGTACCAAAAAAAAAAAAAAAAAAAGCAGAATGTGTAAGTGTGTGTGTGTGCGTATAGTTAAAATTTGTTTTCAAATATTATCTCATTACCTCTATTGAGTGCCTATTATTTTACAAGTCCCATGGCAGCCAAGATTCAGTGTATTTTTACATTGTTTTATTGGTAACCCCCAGCTGAAAAAAAATTATGACTGAATATTTTAAACTAAGCCTGCTTTCCATAGGCTTTTGATCCATTCTTCTAATTGGAACTACACACAATCTGTTGTCAGAGCTGGATCACATTTATCGGATCAATATAGTGTTCTTGAATAAAAGTTATTCAACATTGTCCAAGCCCTTTAATTCAAAGTTACAGTATTGATCCACACAGACTAGAAAAGTTTTGAGTTAGCAGATAAAACAAGTTTTCAATAGAGTTTCATCTTTCAAGTTTGAGAAAACTTAGTATCCATCCCAAATTGCTGCTGGTGTGAGAAGGAAGGAAACTGCAGTGTGAGCTGTCAGCAACTCCCCAGGATCTGAAGGAGTCCAGCACATGCTCTCCACATTCTGACCTGTGTTGTCAATCATGATTCACCAATAGCCCATTATTCTTAAATATCTATCATCTGTTCCCCAGATATAAACAATTGGATATAATTTTTGCAAGCTGTCATTTGTCATTATTTTGGGGATAAAGAGAGGGAAGCATTCTTAGGAGTGAATATTTTTTCTACTTTCCACATATTGTGTGCTTGCAGAAAAGAGACTTTCTTACTCTTTATATCAAAGTGACCTACACTTCAGCAACAGAAATATTAAATGTAAATAAAGTCATTTATAAGGAAAATCATTACTTGAGAGATTTCAGCATCTATACCAGAGAGATTTAACTTAAAATATTAAGCTGCATAGGGCACATCAGTTAGTTTGTTAACCCAAGCAAACAATAAACAAGCACAAATAAAAATCTGACACTGTCATTTGAGTAATTTGTTACTCATATCTAATAATAAATAATTATTTAATTATATTCAAGGGGAAAAGTTCCACACACTAAATTATAATCATTGGCTTAATTCACATCAAGTGATATGACAGGCCTCTAAATTATTTTTTCTTCCCAATTTGAACAAATCAGCTTTCTAATTTTCTAATTCTTCTGTCAAAGTGTCAGGCACCATCTCAATTCAACTCTCTAGTCAAATTAGGTTTCTTATTGCCTTAATTCTTTTCTTTTCTTTTTTTAGTGAGAAAATCAAACCCAAGTGTGCTTAACCATTGAGCCACATCTCTATCCCTATTTATCTATTTATTTTCTTTTTACATATACATGACAGTATATTTTGACATATTATACATATGTGGAGTATAACTTATTTGAATTAGGATTCCAAAATGGATTTTGTTCTAAATCTCCAATTTTCACACAATTTCAGTCTTTTATAAACTTGGAGAAAGATGAAGACTTCCTATATTAATTTTACAAAGAAATTTCCTTATTGAGATAAAGATCAAGAAAATTAGGGAATTTTAGGGAATGATTACAAATAATTCAACTGCTTTTATATGTAAATTCTCCCCATTTACACTATGAGAATCTCACTGTAAATGATACGAAGAAGAAAATATAGCATTATTTTCTTCAAATTAGCTCATAGATGGAAGGCTTTACAGGAAGAAATGTGAAGAAGTATATTTGCATACAAGACAATACTCAAAAGCAAAAAATCACAGAGCCTCTTGATATTAAAGAAGGAAGGAAAATTAGAAAATAATTTCATATTTTGTAAACAAGCAATCTGAGGTTTAGAGCAGGTAAGTTGATTAAGAGCACACAGCAAGTTAGTGGCAAAACAGTCTAGAATTTTGACCTCCTAATTTCTATGCTGGTTAATTTCTTCCACCATATGGTAAGAAAAGATTTATAGATTAAGATAAAGGAAAAGGACATAAATGAAGTCATTTGTTTTATGCTGTTTTAGGACAGAATCTCAATAAGAACATCACAGATATTCAATCTTAGAAACAGATTGAAGCTGACAGAGCAACTCAAGTCCTGCATAATTTAGTGTTAATCAGGGGAGAAACGAAAAATAATGATCTAAGATGTTCAAGTTACCACAAAGCAATCAGAATGCAGTTTATTTAAATAAAATTGTCATAGTTTGGTATCCCATGCAGCAAAGTAACATGGTTCAAAAATCTATACCTTAAGCTGTGAGTTCATATTAGTTCACAGAGGGGTGACATCACCATTGCCTCCTGTTTTCAAGGCAACTATTGCAATGTTCAGAACAGATAGAATGAAGGTGCTCTTAGCTTCTTGCATGCTGCATATTACATGAGTTATGGAAAGGTTTTTGTTTGTATTTGGTATCATATATAAGAAGTTATTCTTCAAAGTTAAGATTTGGGTAAGTAGAGGCAGGTCCATGGAGTCAGTGTCTGGCAGCAGAACAGGAACTCCTTAGCTTCTGTAGATACTCCACAAGCTACTTTAAATTTTAGTTTACAAACTGCAATGAAAGACATTAGGGCATCTCAACAAACTCACAGAGTTGTGACAAGTTATTTTAAAATTTTGAGGAAAACACAATAATCAACTGTTGTCACATACACATTTCACTATAAGTAGGAGACAAGTATGATTTTAACATTAGATCATGGTAAAATTCCTAACACTGTCACTTGTTTGTGAAGTTGAGTTTTCTGAAGTTGATGTGGCAAAAGCAAATATGGCTAGTGATGAGGATATGATGTGAGATAGTATCAGTGAATTCCTTTATGGTGATTTTGTGCATTTTGATTGTGGAGGTGGATATACAAATCCATGCATGTGCTAAAATTTTTTAAAAAAGAAAAATGTGCACTAATAAATGCATAAAAACTGATTAAATCTAATTAATGTCTGAAGCTTGTACCAAATTTGGATTCTTATTTTTAATATTATAGTTATGTAAAATATTACTATTTTTCAGAAAAAAAGATGAAGAGTGAACAAGACCTTTCTGTATATATTGTTAAATATTTTTGTTAACATACCATTCATATGCCATACTATTTTCTCATTTAAATAATACAATTTAAGGTTTTTTAGTGTATATGGAGTTGTGCAAACATCAACACAATTTTAGAATATTTTCAATAATGCTAGAGAGTTCCTGTGGACTGATAGGAGCCACAGAGGACCCTGAACCGCCCTCAGGAACCTCCACCGTTGTCCAGTCAAAGGGAGATCAGGGACTGCTACCTCTAGCCACTGGGGAGCCCAAATTCAGGGCAAGAGTTGCTCCAGAGACACCAGCATGAGCCAGCCCCACCCAAGGGTGGCCTAGGTCTTCCCCAGTTCCACTCCAGAGTTCCTGTGGACCAGCAGGAGCTGCAGAGGGCTCAGATACGCCCTCAGGAAACTCCACTGGTGTCCAGCCAATGGGACACCAGGGACTGCTAGCGACTAGCCACTGGGGAGCCCAAATTCAGGGTAAGAGTCGCTCCAGAGACCCCAGCAGAGGCAGCCCTGCTCGAGAAGCCTGGGCCCACCTCATTTGGCTCCAGAGTTCCTGTGGACCGGCAGGAGCTGCAGAGGGCCCAGATCCACCCTCAGGAAACTCCACGGGTGTCCAGCCAATGGGAGACCAGGGACTGCTAGCCGCTAGCCAGAGGGGAAGGCATACCCAGGGTAAAAGTGGCATGCAGAGATCCCAGTGTGAAGAGGCCCCACCCAAGTGCACTCTGGGCCCGACTCAATTCTGCTCCAGAGTTCCTGTGGTCAGGTGAGACAGAAGGCCAAAACCACCCTTAGGGAATGCCAGGGGTGCCCAGTTGAAGGCAAACCAGAGCCTGCTGGCCTCCAGCCCCAGGGGAGCTCACACTCACTGTAAGGGTCGCACACAGACTCTCCTGCTTGTGACTCTGCCTAAGTGAGACCTGGGCCCGCCTCCAGTTCCACTCCAGAGTTCCTGTTCACAAGCAGGAGTGCAAGAGAGGGGCAAAACAGCCCTCAGGGGCCGCCTCAAGAGCCCAGCCAAGGCCACCCCCACCGCCCTCTAGAAGTACATCCACTACCTCCGCCACCAACTTTAGTGGCAGTAGTGCCCATCTGGGGACACTGAGGGAACAGAAGTAGCTCTAAGGTGAGACACAGGTAATTTGGAGTGTCAATACAAGATTATAGGATAGAAGCCACAATACCTCAGATTGGTATTTCAAGAAAGGAAGATACACAATCAACATGAAAAAACAAGGGAAGAAAGTATTCCAAATAAATTTGGATACCACTGTAACAGAACCCATTGACAGCACAGTTGTGGAAATGTCAGAGAAAGAATTCAGAATGTACATAATTAAAATGATCAGCAGACTAAAGAATGACATAAATGAACAATTACAGGCAAAAATTGATCAGTCCAACAAAGAAATAGGAGAGCAAATAAAGGCAACCATCGATCATTATAACAAAGAGATATTAAGAAATTAAAGGGATATGAATTGGAAAACAAGAACTCAAACTATCATTATTTGCAGACGACATGATTCTATACTTAGAGGATCCAAAAAATTCTACCAGAAAACCTTTAGAATTAATAAATGCTTTCAGCAAAGTAGCAGGATATAAAACCAACACCCACAAATCAATTGCATTTCTATACATCAGTGATAAACCCTCTGAAAGAGAAATTAGGAAAGCTATCCCATTCACAATAGCCTCAAGAAAAAAAATAAAATACTTGGGAATGAATTTAACAAAAGAGGTAAAAGACGTCTACAATGCAAACTGCAAGACACTGAAGAAAGAAATTGAAGAAGACCTTAGAAGATGGAAAAATCTCCCATGCTCCTGGATAGGCAGAATCAATATTGTTAAAATGGCCATACTATCCAAAGTGCTATATAGATTCATTGCAATCCCAATTAAAATTCCAACGTCATTCCTTATAGGAATAGAAAAGGCAATCATGAAATTCATTTGGAAGAATAAGAGACCCAGAATAGCCAAAGCAATCCTTAGCAAGAAGAGTGAAGCAGGAGGCATCACAATACCTGACCTCAGAATATATTACAAAGCTATAGTAACAAAAACAGCATGGTACTGGCACCAAAATAGTCATGCAGACCAATGGTATAGAAGACACAGAGATGAACCCACTTAAATACAGTTACCTTATACTAGACAAAGGTGTCAAACACGTACACTGGACAAAAGATTGCCTCTTCAACAAATGGTGTTGGGAAAACTGGAAATCCATATGCAGCAAAATGAAACTAAGCCCCTATCTCTCACCATGCACAAAATTCAACTCAAAGTGGATCAAGGACCTGGGAATCAGACCAGAGACCCAACGCCTAATAGAAGAAAATATAGGCCCAAATCTTCATCATGTTGGATTAGGACCATACTTCCTTAACAAGACTCCTATGGCAAAAGAAGTAAAATCAAGAATCAACAAATGGGATGGATTCAAACTAAAAAGCTTCTTCTCAGCAAAAGAAATAATCAAATAAG
>CM053417.1:64602217-64618905 GCA_028644305.1 Xerus rutilus | reverse complement strand
ACTTCGCAGAAGATATACAATCAATCAACAGACATATGAAATAATGTTCAACATCTCTAGCAATCAGAGAAATGCAAATCAAAACTACCCTAAGATTTCATCTCACGCCAGTCAGAATGGCAATTATCAAGGATACAAACAACAATAAGTGTTGGTGAGATTGTGGGGAAAAAGGCATGCTCATACATTGCTGGTGGAACTGCAAATTGGCACAACCAATCTGGAAAGCAGTATGGAGATTCCTTAGAAAACTTGGAATGGAACCACCATTTGACCCAGCTATTATACTCCTGGGTCTATACCCAGAAGACTTAAAAACAGCATACTACAGTGACGCAGCCACTTCAATGTTTATAGCAGCACAATTCACAATAGCTAAACTGTGGAATCAAACTAGATGCCCTTCGTTGGATGAACGGATAAAGAAACTGTGGTATATATACACAATGGAATATTACTCAGCAATAAAAGAGAATAAAATTATGGCATTTGCAGTTAAATGGATGGAGTTGGAGAATATCATGCTAAGTGAAGTAAGTCAATCTCAGGAAACCAAATGCCGAATGTACTCGTTGATAAGTGGATGCTGATCCATAATGTGGGGAAAGACATGGGAACAATGGTGGAACTCTGTTCACAGGGGTGTAAGGGTGGAGGGGGCATGAGGACAATAAAGGTAGTGGAATATGATGTTCATCATAGCCCTAGCTTTATGTATGACTACATATATGTTGTGATTCTATACAACTTACAGCCAGAGAATTGATATGTTATCCTTTATCTATGTACAATGAATCAAATTGCACTCTGTTATCATGTAAGCCTAGATAGAACAAATAAATAAATTAAATATGAAAATAAATAAATAAATAAAAATACTTATGGTTAATAAAAAGACAAGTAACCTAATTGAAAAAAATTGGCAAAGTATCTGAATAGACATTTTCCCAAAGAAGATGTATAAATGACAAATAAGGACATGAAAAGGTGAAGAACATCATTATCAAGAAAATAAAAATAAAAAGACAATGACATACCATTTAATGCCTCTTACAATAGCTTGAATACAAAGTACAGGTAATAACACGTGTTGGTGAGGATGTAAAGAAATGAGAACCCTCATACATTCCTAGTAGGATTTTAAAACACTGTAGCCATCTTGGAAAATGGCTTAGCAGTTCCTCACATGGGTAAATATAGTTAATCATAGGTTAAACACAGTACTCAACAATATGTCCATATAAAAATGTATACAGTGATGCTAACAGCACTATTACACATAAAAAAAACAATACTAGATAGAAACTCTGTAGCTCTTTGCTGTGAGACTAATTCCTCTGTCCCTAGGCAACCACTAATACTCTTTCTGTCCATACAAATGTGTCTGTTATGGAAATTTTGCATAAATGATGTCATATCATATATATGTATATATATATATATGAATGTGTTTCTTTCACTTGGCATAATGTTCCCAAAGTTCATCCATGTTAGAAAACATATTAGTATTTTATTACTTTTTATCATCAAAATATTCTTTTGTGTGGCTATACATTTTATTTATCTATGTATCAGTATTTGGGCATTTGTATTTCTGCATTTTTTATAACGCCATCAACATTCATGTACAAGTTTTTGTGTATTGATGTATTTTGTTTTTTAAATTTTATGTTTCAATCCTCTCAAGTTTATGCTGACTCTGGAATTTTTGCGTCATGAGAGCTCTGTTTAACCTGTTGAGTAAATATCAGACTATTTTCTACAATAACTGTACAATTCTGTATTTTCACTAGCAGTACATGAGGTTCTTATTTGTTATCAACATTTTCTATAATGCATGGCCTACATTTTAAATTGCCTCGGTCCTCATGGATGTGAAGTTTTATATAAGTTTTAGTTTTGATGTGAAATTTCCTGGTGACTAATATTCTTGAGCATCCTTTTCTTTGTTTAGTGGCCACTTGAAAATGTTTTTGGAAAAATGTCTATTCATATACTTAGCTCATTTTTAATTGCATTATTCATCTTTTATTATTGAGTTGAAATAGATACAAATAACTTTACAGAAATGATTGAAAATATTTCTTTTATTCAATAGTTTGTCTTTTCACTTCATTGATAATGTCCTCTGAAATATACTCTGTATGAAATAAGAATCTGTAGATCAATTTGAGGAGTATCACCATCTTAACTATATTAAGTCTTTGATCCATGTTCATTGGATGTCTTTCTATTTATTTGGATTTTTAATAATTTTCAATTTTTTATTATTGTAGGAACTTTTCCAATGATATCTAACCTCTGGCACAGGCATAATTTTTTATAGTAGATCTCTAGAAAATACTAATACCATAATTTAAAACGTATACTCAATGAACAACTCCTGATTTCCCCCTACCCCTAAACCTCTGACAGCTATGCTTGTACTTTCCCCTTCTCCAACTTTCCAAAAACATTTTATAGGTCTATAAGATAAACTTATCATTGTATTTTAAAAAATATTAATGTCTTATAATTATGCATAGTAGTGGGGTTGATATATTCATATATGCACATAACATAACATAACTTGTACTCTTAGTTCCCCAGTTCTTTCCATTTCCCTTCCCTCCTGCCTCCCCCAATCTCTTTCCTCTAATTTACTGATTTTTCTTCTATTTGCATATTTTTAAAAATTCTTAATTATATTTATACATAAAATTGTAATTCATTGTAATATGTTCTTAGATGCCCTAGCATAATTTGATCAGTTTCATTCCACAGTTCCTCCCTCTTTCCTTTCCCCTTTCCTTGCTCATCTCCCTCATTTCTCTACTTTACTATTCTCTCTTCTATTTTGATGACAACCCTCTTTGGAATTGCTTCTTTCTCTCTAGCTTGTGCATATGAGAAAAAGCATTCTATCCTTGATTTTTTGAGTCTGGCTTGCTTCACTTAATATAATGCTCAACGATTCCATACCTTTACCAGTAAAATGATGTAAGTTTATTATTCTTAATGGCTGGGTCAAACCCTATTGCTATTATACCATATTTTCTTTATCCATTCATCTTTTGATGGACAACTGAGGCTGGTTTCACAACTTGATTATTTTGAATTGTGCTGATATACACATTGGGATACAGGTATTTCTATAGTATGCTGATTTCAGTTCTTTTGGATGAATACCAGGGAAAGGATTAATTGAAGACTATGATGGTTACATTCTTAGTCTTTAGATGACTCTCCATACTTATTACCCTAATAGTTGTACTAAGTTGATGTCCCACCAACAATGTATAAGTATTCATTTTTCCCACATCTTTATTGGCCTTTATTCTTTGTATTCTTAATGATTGCCATTCTAGGTGGGTTGAGATGTAATCTCAGTGTAGTTTGATTTGCATTTCTGTGATTTCTGAGAATGTTGAACATTTTTTCATGTATTTGTTGGCCATTTGCATTTTTTCTTGTTGCTCTTGTAAATATATGTTGGAGTTTTGATCCTGTGTTCTCTTCTAGTTGTTACAATGATTCTGATATAATTTTCAGGCCTTTGATCCATTTCAAGTTGACTTCTATGTGACATGATACATAGGAATGTAGTATAATTCTTCTACACATGGATACCCAGTTTCCCAACACCATTTGGTTAAAATATCATTTTTATCCAACATCCAACATATGTTTTTGGCACCATTATCAAAGATCATATGGCAGTATATATGTTGATTTAATTCTATTAATTCAGTTTTATTTGATTGGTGTTCATGCCTGTTTTTATGTCAATACCATGCTGCTTTAATTAATATAGCTCTCAAGTATAATTTGTGATTAGTACTGTAACGCTTCTAGCCATGTTCTCTTTTGTTCAGTATTGCTTTGGCTACTTTGGTTCTTGTGTTCTTCCATATGAACTTTAGAATGTTTTCTCAAGTTATGTGAATAATGTCATTGGTATTTTAATGGGGATTGCATGTAATCTATAGATTGACTTTGGTAATATGACCATTTTTATATTAATTCTTCCTATCCAAGAAGATGAGATATCTTTCCATCTTCAAGTATCTTCTTCAATTTCATTCTTCAGTATTCTATAATTTTCATTAGAGTTATTTCAACTGCTTGGTAAGATTTATTATCAGGTAATTTTTAGGCTATTCTTTATGGAATTGGTATCCTGTTCTTTTTCACTGTGTTTATTATTTGTGTATGGAAAACTATTGGTTTTTGTATGCTGATTTTGTACCCTGCTGCTTTCCTGGATCTATTTTTCAGACCTAGAATTCTTCTGATGGCAACTCTTGAGTCTTCTAAGTATAGGATTACTCTATCTGCAAACAAAGTTGATCTGAGTTCTTCATAATCCCATTTGCATCCCTTTAATCTCCTCCTTTTGCCTAATTGATCCGGCTAAAATTTGATGACCTATGTTAAATAGGAATTTTCAGAATGGACATCCTTGTCTTATTACTGATATTAGTGAAAATGCTTTCAGCTTTTCACCATTCACTATAATATTGGCTTTACGTCTGTCAGATACAACATTTATGATGTTTAGATAAGTTCCTTTTATCCATATTTTCTTCAGTGATTTTAACATGAATGGATGCTGCATTTTGTCCAAGACTTTTTCTGAATCTATTGAGAAGCTCATGTGGATTTTCTCCTTAATTCAATTTACATGATGAATTATATTTTTTGATTTGAATATGTTCAACCAACCTTGCATCCCTGGAATTAAACTAACTTGATTATGATGTATTATCTTCTTAATTTTAATATGAATTGCTAATATTTTATTCAGGATTTTTGCATCTATGTTCATGAGGTATATTGATCTATAGTCTTCTTACCTTACTTTGTACTTACGTGGTTTCAATATCAAGCTAATACTGTTTTTCTTGAGTGAATTTTTGAGTTTTCCCTTTTTATTTCATAGGATAATTTGAGGATAATTGAATAATTATAATATTTTTTCTTTAATGACAAAACAGAATTTATCTGAGAATCCATATGGTCATGAGTTTTGCTTCATTGAAAGGGCTTGTATTACTATTTCAATCCCATTGTTTTTGGTCAATTTATGTTTTGTATATCCCCTTTGTTCAATTTTGGTAGGTCCTATATGTCTAGAAATTTGTCAATATCAACTAGACATTCCAATTTATTAGAATATACACTTTAAATATACTCTCTCATGATCCTCTGTGTTTTAGAAATATCTGTGGTGATATCTATTTTTTAATCTAATTTTGTTGTTTTTGGTCATCCCTTTATTTTCTTTGGGTTAATTTGGTGAAAGGTTGATTAATCTTATCTTTTCAAAATACTACCTATTTGTTCCATCAATTATTTGTAATTTTATTCTTATTTTAATTAGCTTTGATCTTAATCATTCCCTGTGTCCTACTGGTTTTGGAATTAAATTGTTCTTGCTTTTCTAGGGACTTAAGTTGTAACATTAAATTGTTTATTTGGAATATTTTTTATGTAGCCATTCAATGCTATAAATATCCTCTTATAATTTCCTTCTTAATGGCCCAAGGATTTTGATATGTTGTATCTATGTTCTCATTTGTTACTAAGAATTTCTTTAATTTCTTCCCTGATTTATTCCATTACCCATTCATCTTTCAAAACTGTAATATTCAAACTTAATCTGTTAAGAATATTTCCATTTTTCTTGCTGTAGACTTCTATTTTTATTCCATTCTAATATGATAAGATCCAAGGAAATATTTCAATTTTTATACATTTGTTAAGACTTGATTTGTTTCCTAAAATATGATTTATTTGGAGAAGCTTCCAGAGTAGCTGAGAATAAAAGGTATTCTCCAGTACCAAAAAAGAAAAAGAAATATTATCTAAATATCTGCTAGATTAATTTATTAATAGTATATTTTAAGTCTGAAGAGTGTTTTTTAGGAAGAAAAATATATTTTATTTTTCTGTCACCACAGCTCTGGCAAATGATTTTGTACCAAATTTAATGGAGGTTACACAGAATGTTTTATGCATGGGAGGATGAGGAAAGGGAATGAACCACATAATTTAAAAAAAATCCTGAGCTGGGCACGGTGGCACACGCCTGTAATCCCAGCACTTTGGGAGGCTGAGACAGGAGAATCGCGAGTTCAAAGCCAGCCTCAGCAATGGCGAGGTGCTAAGCAACTTAGTGAGACCCTGTCTCTACATAAAACACAAAATAGGGCTGAGGATGTGGCTCAGTGGTCCAGTGCCCCTGAGTTCAACCCCTGGTACCAAAAAAAAAAAAATACTGGATAGCTTTTTGCATCTGTTCCACTTGCACATTAATAAAATTCACTTGGGAATTCCTAATAAAAAGTAAACAGATAATGAGTTGGGCAGGGAAGAGTATGCTGAGGGAGAGAAAGGCTAAGAGAAAAGAGGCTAGAGGGAACTTCTAGGACAGAGTTCTCCCTGCCGGGGCCAGGAGGATACTCAGCAAGGAACTCGGGGCTTCACTAGAGTTATTTTCCCCAACAGGAGATCAGGTATTGCAGCTGCCAAAGGGAAGAAGAGGAGGGAAGCAGAGCATTACCAGTGGGGGCATAAGGGAAGAAAACACACTCAACTAAGATGGGAAGAGTCAGAAGAAAACTAGAAGAAACATTATGGTGGATTTGTATATTGGGAGAGACAGACAATGCTAAAGAGCACTTGAACTGAAAACAAATGTCCTAAGCTTCATTATTTTAAAAAGAAAAATTTCCCCTCTCCCCCCACCTCTCACTGAACTTAGATCCTTTTTGTGCTTTTCATTAATACTCTGCTCTGAGGTCATAGTTTGGTTTTTCTATACCCTGGAATTGAAAGAAAATAGTCCAAAATCTGAAGATGGATTCTCCACCTAAAGTAAATAGCCCAGCATTTCTGTTCTCCTCTTGCTGCAAAGACTAAAAAGTCTCTGCTAAAATCCTTTTTACAATATAGTATCACACACACGCAAAAAAATAAAGCCCAAATCAAAAAAATCAAAAACAGAAAAGAATCCTGGGAGAAGCCAGTCCAAAGGACATAAGCATACAGAGAATAGAGTAACATATGACTGATGGCAATTCTCAAAGCACGGCTAATGATTCCCAAAAGCAGGTGCCATCATGGGATACCCAAGTCCACAAAGACAACTTTAAAAATTAAATGTTAACAAAAACCACACCTGATGATTAAATGAATAGTTTATTTTCAGGTAAATCCATGCTTTCTTGAGTGTCCCCCATCCCAAAGCACACCTTGGGTTTCCGTTCTCATTTTGCATGAACAATAGTAATTACTGGGGCTGGGATTATGGCGCAGTGGTAGCGTGCTCGCCTAGCACGTGTGAGGCACTAGGTTCGATCCTCAGCACCACATAAAAATAAAATAAAGATATTCTGTCCACTTATAACTAAAAAATAAATATTAAAAAAACAAAAAACCCCAAAAAAACAAAACAAAAAAAACAATAGTAATTACTCCTGGAACTCCCTCAAAGCAGCTTTCAGGACCTGGAATCTCACCTTGACAAGGATTGGCATACCTAATCTTAGCAGCTTAACGCATCATGTTTCCTTGTTTTCCAGATCCTTGGCTAAATCCACCCATACCTGTGTCAACAGCCATGCCAATGGGCCTCATCTTTGGAGGAATCATGATTTTCTCTTAGGGTCTCATCATGACCTACATGGACATTATCATTCCTGGAGTGCCCACAGGGCTAGCGTTGATGTATAGCTTAGCAGGTCCCTAATCCTTGCCAGGAATCATGCTCACAGCTGTAGCTAGTTTGCCCATCAGGGTGTGCTAGCCAGGCATTGTAGATTGTGCTGGTGACATCATCTGATGGTGAGGTCCCTTCATGGTTTGCTGGAGAAAGGCTGCTTTTCTCATTGGGTTGTGGCCTGGCATGGATGGAGCTTTACCAAGAAGATGTCTGGAGTTCCTATTGGTCCTGGACCACCTGTGCCAAGTAATGCTAGTCCCATTTTGGGCACTTGGTTGACCATAATCCCCTGCATGTGAAGAAAACCAGGTCCAGGACCATGGGGTTGTTTATGGCCTGAGACTTCCCCTTCAGGGAAATATTGCAGTATCTGACTAGGTTTCTCAGATGGAATAATGCAGGTAGATCAAACTCAGGTATTCCAATGGCTTCAGGTAAGATTACCTGCTGCAGATCTGGGTCTGTAAACCCTACCAAAGGCGTGCTGTTTCCCAAGACAGTGAAGGAGTCAGGATCCTCAGGCTTCCAGGATTTCAAAGTGCTGTATCTGCTAAACTTTGGGGCAGGCTGCTGGGGCAGCCAAGGGGCCATCTCCTGGGAAGCCCATCCCTACTGGGAAATAGCATTGTTCCGTACTGTGGCCATTGTGAGATAACAAGACTTCCTGTGAAGGAGACTGTACTGGAAGGAAGCTCTGGGGGAAACCCATTCATCCTTGAGGTACCATCAGAGGCTCCTGGGACCCATGCTCATGATAGGATTGTGTGACATCAAGCCAGGCCTCATTGGGACTCCATGATGAGGTATGTTGGATCCCATGACATTCAGAAATGGCATCTGATTGGACTGAGAAAGTGACGGAGTCATTCCCATTTTGCTGAGGGTTGGCATCCAAACCATGGGGTTTGGACCTAAAATTCAAGGATTCTGTGTATGGATGCCCATTCCTGGCATATTATTCATTGATGGCAGGTTGGGAAAATGAGCTGGAGGGGAGTCATCATCAGAACTGGCCACAGTATTGTTGACATCATGGTATAATGGTGTCAAGCTGGGTATTGCAAACTTGGACATTTGAGACATCAAAATTAACAGTGAGTTCTGGGAGAAAATTGGCTCTGGAGGCATGGTGTAAGATGTACCAGAGAGAAGATTTCCAGAAATATTCACAGAGGCAAACTGGCTGGCTGCAGAAGATGTGAGGCCACCTAATTCTACATTCCCAGCATGGATGTGAAGGCCAGAGTGAGAGGAGCTTTATAGTCTGGAGAAATCCCAGGACTCTGAAGGGGAGTTTTGGGAGAGGAGGTCCATTCAGATGATGGGGAAGGAAGTGATGGAGATTTGAGGTGAATAGGTGAAGCAGCAGCAGACCCCAAGACAGGGGGTACTTAATGGAAGCAGCAGCAGCTGGGCCCACCAGCATGCCTGCCAGCTGTGATGGAGTCAGGGGGACTTGAGGTTCCCTTAAGGCAAGTCCAGCATCAGAGACTGGACTTGGTGAATCAAGGGAGACTTCAGATGGTTAATGCCTGGGGAATGCACCTGGCAGCTGCTAGAGGAAGAGCTGTGTTGGGACTAGTGGAGTTACTAGAAGGGTTGAGAAGAGTGGTGGCATATGATTGAGCTGGCTGTTATTCTGTTGGTTGGACCTAGTTGATTCCCTGATATTCTGCAAGCCACTATTGTTGCTTGGACTCTGAAAAGAAGTCCAAGGGAAGAAATGGTCTGGGGCCCATGCCATAAGTTGAGTCTCTTGTATACAACGTACATTTAGATCTTGCCCTTTAATCCACTCTGACAGACTATGTATTTATTGGAGAATTGATACATTTACATTCAATGTTATTACAGAGATATGATTTTTATTTCCTTCCATATTCATTTTTATTAGAGATTTTTAGTTATGCATAGTAATTGGTTTCATCCTGACAAACTCATACATGAATGGAATTCAGTTAATGATTCTCCCATTTTCCCTCCACTTTTTTCCTCCCATCCTCAATTCCTTCTCTCCATTTTGATTTATTTTTAATGTTTATTCATTCCTGATTTTTAAATTTCTTACATACCCTTCTAATGAGATCAATTCATTCATTGGCTCTAATGTCTGTTTTTAATTGCATCTGCATGACAAATGTCTTTAAATATGTTCTGTAGTGCTGGCTTTGTAGTTATGAAGTATTTGTTTTATATTTATGTTGGAAGATTTTCTCTTTTAATTTGTGAAGGATAGCTTTTCTGGATATAGAATCTTGGATAGCAATAATTTCCTTTTTGGGTGTAGTATACATTTTTAAAAGCCCTCCTGGTTTTTAGAGTCTATGCTGAGAAATGAGCTTAAAACTCTAATTGGCATACTTCTAAATGTGATCTGCTGTTTTTCTCTTGAGTGTTTACATGTCTGTTTTTGTTCTGGATATTAGACATTAATTTATAATGAGTCTTGGAGACAATATTTTTAAGAATGCTGTTGATGTGGGCTTATGAATGCCTCCTATATTTTGATTTCCATCTCATTCCCAAGGTTTGAATTCTTTCCTCATACTTTTTCACCAAAACGATTATGCATGTCCTTAGTGTGTATCTTAGTGCTTTCCTCAAGGCCAATCATCCTTAGATTTGGTTTATTAGTGTTTTCTGTAATTTCTGAATAGTCTGACCGTGGTCTTTTATCATCTTTACTTTATTGCAGATTGAATTTTCAAGATCATACATCTTGATTCTGAGGCCTGAATATATTTCTTCTCTTTCTCTAATCTACTAGTTTAATTTTGACTAAGTTTTTAATATGATTCTCTTTTTTTCTTTTCAAGGTTATCTCTGGTTCTTTTTCCGAATATTTATCTCTTTATTGAAATTCTCTTTTGCCTCTTGTGTTTTATCTCCTAGTTATTCCTTAGATCTTCTGTTTGTTTGTTCATCATTTTAACCATTTTAATCATTTTAACCTTCAACATTTTGAATTCCTTGCCTGGAATTTTATCCAATTGAATAGCTGAAGATTCAGTTGTCAGGGATTTTGTTATAAACTTTTATAAGATGTCTTATTTTCTTGCCTTCTCATTTTTTCCATATTTCTATGTTGAGATTTGCCTATCCGTTAGAAATGATCTTTCTTCCAATTTTATCTAAGGGATACTTTAATAGACTGCTTTCACTTTTCTATGTGTCCTAAGCCAGGGGTCTATCTCTGAATCAAAAGATCCAGTCAAAATTTTTTATCAACCTTTTATACCCCTTTGAGGGAAGATGATAATGATGTGAGGCTGAGACAGAAGGATTGCTAGTTTGAGGCCAGCCTCAGCAACTTAGCAAGGCCCTAAGCAAATAGTAACTAATCTCATATCTGATGAAATAGATTTCAAGTCAATATTAATCAGAAAAGACAGGAAGGTCACTTAATACTGGAAAAGGGAAGTATCCAACAATAAAATGTAATAATAGCAAATATTTATACCAAACCAGATTTTCATATGGGAAGTCAGCAACAAGGGGACCTCTCTGTCCTCAGAATCCCCAGCCTTTATTGCCCTAAGTGCAATCCTCTCTGTACCTGTTTCAATAATGCTGCTCTAAGCACACTCTTGATCTCAAAATAGACAACTGCTAGGTCAGCTGGCAGCTTTTATGAATTTCCATCCCCCAACCTCTGCTAGCTGTGGTGGAGCCACTCAAAATGGTTCCCATCCTTATGATTCTGATTCTGCTCAGAATCTCTGCTCCTTAGCCAAGATATTTTGATTGCTTTTCTCTCAACAACTTCCCTCACTAAATCTGGGTCAGTTAAGATCAGCCTCCTTCTCTATTCCACAGTTTTCTCCATGCCCATATTATTTTTATTTGCTGCACTTCCTATCTCTCCTCTCTCCTCTTTTCTTTCTCTTCTCTTCCCCTCACCACTTTTTGCTCTCTCTTTCTGCCTTGCTCCCCCTCACCTCAGCAGTAGGCTGGTGGCACTGACACCCCACCAGCCAAGCTGGTATGTCTCTAATGTGTAATTTCTTATTATTTGTTCAGGTTCCAACTTTCTGTGACTTTATGATTATCTTGATGTCCATTGTTTAATTTCAGTGAATTACCTTAGTAATCCACTTCATTGAGGAATTTTCTTCCCAGTTTCAAAATCTTGAGCTAAGGAACAGTTGGGAAGTGCATCTCTCCTCTAATCTCATATCTTCTACTTTCCAAATTCAACTTTTTCATTCACACAGAGATGATGTGGTATTTGCTTTTCTATATATCTTATTTCACATAACACAAGATCCTCCAAGTCCATTCAATATTTGCAAATAACAGGAATTAATTCTTTCTTAAGACTGAATCATGTTCCATTGTGCATACATATACGACAATTTCTGTATGGATTCATGTTTTGTTGTACACTTAGGTCAATTTTATAACTTAACTATTTGAATAATATTGCAATTAATATAAGACTGGAGATATCTTTTTTACATACCTCATTATTTTCCTTTTGTATATTTTCAGTAGTGGCATTACAGGATTATATGGGAAACTGTGTGTGTGTGTGCCCGCATGTGTGTGCGTGCACACTAGGATATTGAACCCAGGGCTCCATGCATGCTAGGAACGTTCTCTACAACTATGCTATACTGCCAGCCATATTTTTAATTTTGGGGGAAACTTCCATGTTGTTTCCTATAATGCTTGTATTATTTTTCATTTCCACCAACCACTTAAGAGCATTAACTTTCCTTCACATCCTTGACAGCTCTTCTTTTTTAAATCTCTTTGATAATAGCCATTCTAACAGGAGTGCAATATCTCATAATGAGTTCAACGTTTGCACTTCTCTGAAGATTACTGATGTTAAGCATTTTTTCATATACTTGGCCATTTGTATATTTCTATGGTCCTTGCCCATTTTTAAATCGTTATTTCTTGAGGTTGAATTGTATGAATTTCTTATATATTTTAGAGATTAATATCTTATGAGATTATGGTTTGCAAATACTTTCTTTTAAATTTTAGTTTTTCTCTCCACTCTGTTGATTGCTTCTTTTATCTCTTCATTTTTATTGTCTACATTTTTGGGGTCATATCAAAGAAATCACTGCTCATACCAATGTTATGAAGGAGAATAAACTTGAGCCTATAAAACTACAAGAAGCAAACATAAGGGTCTTTAGCTTTTCTTTAATAGGATATATTTATTACTGATTTAACTTCCTTACTGATTGTTAACCTGTTCATATTTTATATTTCTTCATGATTCAGTCTTGGTTTATTGTATATGTCTAGGAATTTATCCATTTCTTCTAGGTTATCCAATTTATTGGAATATGTTCTTTCACAGTAGTTTCTTATGATCTGTAATTCTGTGGTATCAGTTATAATATCTTCTTATTTTCTGATTTTATTTATTTGATTTTTCTACCTGAGATGGAAGCTGTAGGAGGTTAGACGTGGAGATTGAGATAAGAATCTGAAATATAGGATCAGGATGGTGGAAGGTGGATCTTAGAGAATCATGCAATGCTGAAGTTGCCAGAGATAGAATTAGAATTGTCAGGGAACAAAACAGAAGAAAGGAGTACAGAGAAGCAGATAAGTCCAAATTAGTACAAAAGTAGTGTCCATGAAGATCAAATAATGCCCCCAAAATAAATAAATATGCAACTCCAGATCCAAGGCAGACAGAGAAACAGAGTGGGATACTAAGTCACAGAGGACAATGAAGTGCCCTTTGGTACTAGATGAAAAGTGGTCTCTTCATTACTCTCATGGATCCACAGGGGAACCTGAGTTCATAAATAATTCATGCTTTGCAGTGTCTAAGTCAAGGGTTTAATTGGATCACGGGGCTTTTTGTTTTTGCTCTTGTTTTAGAAGATCTGAATTAAATGCCTTTAAGTCAAGGTGTATTTTCTTCTGTTCACCACATCCTCCCTACCCTGCTCTACCATCTCCTAGTTTAGCTTGTATCCAGCCTTCACAGATTATTTTACTTACTTAAGCCCCTTAAGACATTTGAGTTTTTGATCTCTGGCCTTCTTCTTGCTGATGAAACATAAAAATCTAGGTAAAAGGGCTAGATCTCCTGGAATGTTTTTAGAGTTATCTGAGAAGACAACATGATGTCTAATTAATAAAAAACAGAATGTCTTGCACTAAGTTTAATTGTACTTATGTCCTGGTAATTTGATGGAACACACACTGTTGTATATTGATGTATAGTAGGAGATATTCCTACATAATATACATAGGTACAGATATTTGTACATATATGTTTAACATTGTGGGATATTAATATGCTTAGAGTGCTGGAAAAAAGAAAAGGTTAGTATAAGGTGAAGTCATGAAAGAAGGCTTCTTGATGAAGATACAATATAGGCTGGGCCTTGAAGGATAGATAGAGTTTGGATTGGGAAAATGAAATGAAAAGTGTTCTATTAGATTGAGTCATATAATATTTTATATATGAAAGTAATTCCACATCAACAAATTCAATAAAAGTAAAAATATGTTAACAGGAATTCCATATGGTTAATCTTAACAGGTTAGGAAAGTAATATTATAAAAAGAATTAAGGTACAGTTCTGGGCCTTTCTGGAATTAAGGAGTTTGTGAAAAGTAGAGGAGGATAGTTAAATGATTAGGAAGTGGCTAGATTTAAGAATAATCTTGCCAGGTAATGTGGCTCATTCCTGAAATCCTAGCAGTTTGGGAGGCTGAGGCACCAGGATGCAAGTTCAAAGCCCACCTCAGAAAATTAGTGAAGCCCAAACAACTCAGTGATATCCTGTCTCTAAGTAAAATATTAAAAAGGGCTGGGGGATGTGGTTTAGTATTTAATAAATAAATAAACAAGAATAATCTTATATGTGAAACTCAGTAGTGTGGTTTTGATTATAGGATATAGAAAACTATTATAAGCTAGTCAGTAGAGGAGTAATGAGTTGAAAAATAGTGTTTTGATGGAATAAAGTGTGTATTTTGAGGTCAGAGACATGGATGATCACACTCATGGTACAAATTTTTAAAGTTTTCAAAATTCATTTGTGTATTATTGTGGAGCAAGGTGGACCAATCAGTGTTGCTGAGCTCTTGTCTTTCCTTATGATAGTATTTACAAAACCACAATTTACAAACCTTTAGGAGCATGTGTACATACTTATGGGTATAAGGACATTAATTTTAATTTAAAATTATAAAAGTAAAATGCTAATTTAAATGTATTTACAGTTTTAAATGAAATCATTTGAAAACATGTGCATATATATGAAGTGAGCTAGTATTGGTTAGAAGAGAACAAATGAGCGCACTCACAATGCAATCAACTGGTCAATTTGTTACAGCTAACTACTGCTACCTGCAGTGTTGGTTTGAATCTTCACATATTCTTCAATTACCTAAATGTTTTTATAACATGTTTAATTATGAGTTAAAACACAACACACCAGGAACACTGATAAAATACACAAAAATTAAATCAAAAGCATAAAATAATAAATGTGAAAATTTTTCTCAAGACACTAGTCACAAGATATACAAATTGTATTCACCTGATAAAATAATTATGCAAAAGTGGGGCTGTGGCTCAGTGGTAGAATGCTCGCCTCTCACATATGAAGCACTGGGTTCGGTCCTCAACAACACATAAAAATAAATGATATAAATGTATTTTGTCCACCTACAACTAAAAAATACTTTTAAAAATATTTATGCAGAAGGAAGGGCATGTTGGTACATGCCTGTAATCCCAGCTACTCAGGAGGGTGAGGCAAGAGGATTATAAATTAGAGGTCAACCTGGGCAATTTAGGGAGTCTCTGTGAAAAATTAAGTTTTAAAAGGCTAGGGGTATAGCTCAGTATTAGAGCATATGACTAGCATTCACAAGGCCTTGATTGAATCCCTAATAACATACAACACAATTCTTATGCAATATAGTAAGAGATCTCTAATATCTGAAAAATTAATGAATCAGGGTAAGAAAGTGAAAACAGACCAAAATTCACATTTAACTTAGTTTTTCTTTCCTAAGAATAAAGACTATTCTCTTATTTATTGATGGCAGCCTAAAATCTCTCATAACTCATTATTTTAAATAAAACATCAAAATTATATTAACAAATCATCAGTTTAAAAACATAAAACTCAAGAATTATAAATACCTGATATTTGGCTGCATTCACCTATTATTATTCAAAGCAGTTTTAATTATTAGACCCTCTAAAATATTTTACATAGTTGAAAAACTTAGAGATAGTTTCCATGCACTAGAAAATATCATCAAATATTCAGTACAGTTAATTTAAAAAGAAATGCCACGTGGTGTCCTTCTTCAATAAAATATCTCAATAAATACATGTTATTTTTGAAAGGATAATTCAATAATTAAAGAAAGAATGAAGAGAAAATACAAGAAGAAAAATTTGGAAGATGAAACCTCTCTGATTTTCTAATCTATTCATTTATATATATTTAATTTTCAATCAAATATATGCTAGTTTTGAATATATTTGTTTATAAATAATAACTTTACTTATCTTATTTATATTTATCAATGTGTATTAATTTTAAAGGGAAAAGATATGCTTCCTAAAACTCTACTTGTTTTCCTTTTAATTTACAAATACTACCTCAAATATACAGTGTTTAAAATGTTTATTTTTATCTTAAAAAACTACTGCCAATCCCAAAAAACCAAATGCCGAATGGTCTTTCTGATTAATGGATGCTGATGAATAAGGGAGGTGGGAATGGGAAACATAAGAGAAATAGAGAAACACTAGACGCGACATGGGGGAGGTGGGGGGCAGGAAAGGGGAATGGGTATAGTAAAGATGGTTGATAAAAATATATATATAAAAATATATATATATATATATACTGTTCATTGAAAGTGCATATAAAGATGTTTAATATGAAGAATGTAATCTGCTTATAATTTTGTGCAAAGTTAGAAAAATTATGATTGTAACAATTTTTTTCTATTTGCCTCAACAAATGTTTTC
>CM053417.1:64574628-64602117 GCA_028644305.1 Xerus rutilus | reverse complement strand
AAAATAAAAATAAAAAAAACTACTTTGTCTTATATAAAGAAAAATAAAGTGATTTTTTTCTTAATTTTAATTGAATTAAAAAAGATTAAATGTAATTTAAAAGTTAAAACAGTTGGGAAAACACTTTTCAAAGTTCTTCAGTGGCCTGAGAAATTGTCTGCTGAAATAAATTACTTTGTACATTCTCTTTTAATACAAAGAAACAAAATTGGGGCCTCACACCTGTTAGACAAGTGCTCTACTGTTGAGCTACATCTCCAGCCCAGTTGTATACATACTTAAGGCTGAGAATAGCAATTATACTACACCCTTATGTGAAGAATTTCAATTTATTACCCCAGAAAATCTGCATTGGGTAATTCTAGCAGCCTGCAGAGTTTCTATTCTGTTTTCTTTAGATTCTTAGATTCATTCTTTATTTTTAATAGATAATTCATCTGGAAGCAATTACTTGCATAAATGAGAGCCACATTTTTCACTTTTTCTGACAACTAGTTCCTGGGCAAGCTCTCATTCTTTTTCTTTCCTTCTTTTTTTTTTTAATTCAGAGTAGTTAGCTGCTGTTACAAGTCCTTAGAAAATACAAAAGAGACAGATGCCCTGGGCTTTCACTTAATCTCCTTTCCAACCAGAACCACAACTTGTGCAACTTCCCCTTACTCAGCACAAATGAAACAACACTTGCTAACTCATAGTCTTTTCAGAAGCATCCAAGTTACCGTTGTTTACCTGGCTATCAAGATTTTCTCAGATATTGATCTGAAATGTCCTTGTGCTTTGTTCATCTCACCAACCCAAATATTTATCATTTTTTGTGGTCATCATGCTGTACAATTAGAACAGCAGAAGTTATTCCTCCTGTCTGAAATTTGTACCAGTTGAATAACAGCTCCCTATTTTCCATCCATCCCTTCCCAGCATCTGGAAACAACCATTCAACTCTGTACTTCTATGAGTTTGATTGATCTCATACAAGTGAGAACATGTAGAATTTGTCTCTCTGTGCCTGACTATTTTATTTAACTTAATATCTACTAGGTACATTCATATTGTCATAAATGACAGAATTTCTTGTTTTTAAAAGTTGTATAGTATTCCATTTTGCATACATACTGCATTTTTAGAATTCACTCCTCTATCGGAAAACATCAAGGTTACTTCCTTATCTTGACTATTTTGACTAATATTGCAATGAAGGTGAAAGTGCAGACATCTCTTTGACATACCAATTTTAATTTCCCACTAGTGAAATTGCTGGATCACATATTAATTCTATTTTAGTTGTTTTTGAGGAATCTCCATGCTGTTTTTCAAAACAGCTACACTGATTTACAATACCACTAATAGTGTACAAGTGTTCCCTTTTCCCTACATCTTTGCCAACCTTTGTCATCCTTCAACTTTTTGATAATAGCCAATCTAAAATGGATGTGGTGATACCTCATTGTTTTACCTTGCATTATCTTAATGATTAGAGATATTGAGAATTTTTTTATTTACCTAACAGTGGGGTACATTTTGACATATTCATAAATATATGTAACAGATTTCTCCATTTTAGTACCCAGTACTTCTCCTTATCTCCCTTCTTCCCTTCTTCTGATACTCTTTATCTACTCAATTTGTATTGCTATTCTTTATTTTTTATTGGTACAATATAGTTATATATAAAATTAGAGTGCATTGAGCATCTAACATGTTTTAAGGGAAGTGTCAAATAAATTTTTTTATATATAAATCATATCATTAGCAACTAAAGACACTTTCATTTAATATTTTCCATTTGGATGACTTCCATTTCCTTATCTTGTCTAACTGCTCCACTGGGACCTCACGAACCATTGTAATCTTGATTCTGATCTTAGAGTAGAAGAATTTAATTTCTCATATTTAAGTATGATGTTAACTGTGGAGTCATCATATATGACCTTTACTGTGCTGAAGAACATTACTTCTATATGTATTTTGTTGAGAGTTTTTATCATGAAAGGCTCTTGAATTTTGTCAAACGCTATTTTTCTATTGAGATGGACATGTTTTGTCTTTCATTTTGTTAACAGGGTGAATAACATATATTGATTTCTGTATGTTGAATCAACCTTACATTCCAGGATAAATCCCAATTGAACCTGGTAAATGTCTTTTTTAATGTACCTTTGAATATGGTTTACTAGTATTTTGTTTAAGACTTTTGCATGTATGTTCATCAGTGATATTGGTCTGTAGTTTTCTTACAGTGTCTTTGTATTAGTATGAGAGTAATGCTAGAAACATAAAATGAGTTTGAAAATATTTTCTTCTATTCAAGTTTCTTTTGAGAAAAATTGATATTAGGGTTTTATTTATGCTTAGTAGAATTCTATGAATCTATCTAGGCCTGGACTTTTCTTTTATGGAAGACCATTAACTATTCATTTAAGCAGTAATTAATCATCATTTGCTCTTTTATATTTCTCATTTCTAATATGCTACTGGGAAACTATTGGGTCAAAGAAGAAATTAAAGTGGAGATTTAAAGATATCTTGAGATAAATGGAAATGGAAACAAAACATGCCAACATTTATGGTACACAGAAAATGTAGTTTTTAAGAGAAACATTTATAACAATAAATGCCTACCCCCAAAAGAAGGAAAATCTCAGATAAACTACCTTTTACCTCAAAGAACTAGAAAAAGGATAAGCTAATCCAAAATTCAGTGTAAGGAAGGAAAATCAAAGATAAGTTAAAAATAAATGAGACTAGAAAAACAACAGGAAAGGTCAACAAAACAAAAAGTTGTTCTTTTGAAAAGATAAATAAAATCGACAATTGTTTTTGGTACTGAGGATTGAACTCAGCTGTACTAATTAGAATGAGAGCTAGAGCTGGGGGAAGACTCTATATCTTGGTCTTTTTTTGTGTTACTATAAGAAAGTATCTGATACTGGGTACTTTATAGAATTGAGATTTACCTAGCTCACCGTTTTAGAGCCTGAAGGTCAACATCACAACACCATACATACCCATCTGTAAAGTTCTGGTGAGGCCCTTCCAGCTATATTACAACATGGTAGGGGTGCATGCAAAAGGGAAATATCACATAGTAAAATAGGAAGCCAGAGACATCCAGAAGCATGGTATGCTCTTTTTATAACAGTTAACTTTCATGGTAACTAACAATAGTCCCATAACACTACATTAATCTTTGCAAAAAATAGTGCCTCCAATGACCCTACCATCTTCCACAAGGCCTACCTCTTAAAGGATCCACCATGTCTTAATGCCACCACACTGAGGACCTTGTTTCCAACACATGAACCTTTGGGGAATAAATAACATCCAAAATAAAGCACTCAAATAAATAAAATTATAAATAGGAAACATTGCATCTTATGATGCAGAAAAACAAATAATCATAAGAGACTAATTTGAACAAATACATGCTAACAAATATGATAAAACAGAAAAAAATAAATTGCCAGATATAAAAACCTACCAAGACTGTATAATTATTTTAAATGACTTATGTTTGTTATGGGCTAAAATATAGCCTGGAGCCTTTATAATTTATTGTACAGTAAAATACTGTCTCAGCTCTTTCCTCTCTGAAGCCTCAGAAGGACCTAGTAAATCATGCTGAGGTGATTTGTCTAACTTGACAGATGAGAGATTGATTGGAAAATGCTGATTGCCTATAATTAGCAGACACTTTATCAGATGTTTTACATGTAAAATTTCATTTAATTGTTCAAATCAGTCTAGTATTATAGATTAATACTATTAATACAAATTTAACAGATGAGGAAACAGGCTCAGCAGTGGAGCAAATTGTCCGAAGTCATAGAGCTATTAAGTGGCAGAGCCAAGAGTTGTACACAGGACTTTAAGATTATGCTTCTGGTTTTTGGTTTACCTCCTATAAACATATATTCCCAGGCTAATACGTGAGAGGTTTCTTTGATGCAAATATTTAATCCTAAATTACTTTCACCAATGGGCTTCAAAGACACATCTTTTTTTCATCAACCAAATCAATGTGCATTCAGCAAATGCATTAACAAGAATAAAATATTATTAGGTACATTCCCTGGGGTTGGGATAAAAGCAGGAGTTTGGAAAATGCTGTCTATAGCACTATCCTAAAAATGAGGCCTAACCCAGTTTCTCTTAGTTATTAATTATTTCCTTTGACTTTTTTTTCTATTTCCTCTCAGGCTGTGGTAAGGTGGTAATGCTATTTTTGCCACTCAGTGATGTCCCACATCCTTAAAGCATTGAGCTTTGCTCTGAGTATCTGCAGGTGCCTCCAAGAACCTCTAAGGGTTGTACATGTGGCTCTGAAACTAGACAATCACATTCACGTCTTTCTCTGTTAATGCCTATACATATGAAATCTCCTATCTATATCTTACTGCCAAGCATACACCACCACATGTCAAACTAGGAAATCCAGTAAAGCTCTGATCATGTGTGTGTTCTCCAAACTTTATCTTTGATCACCATAGGTGCAATGTGTTATAATAGAAAAATGACTGGCGATGACATAAAAGATTTGAATGAACTGAAAGTGACAATGTAGGCATTAAATAATATTATAAATAGATCATAATGTCTTGTCACAAATAATCTGTAAGCTTCATACTATGTTAATAAAAACATCAATAATGTTTTAAATTTATTTATTTGTTCTAATTAGTTATACATGATAGCAGAATGCAAAGCATACAAATGGAGCATAATTTTTCATTTCTCTGTTTGTACATGAAGTAGAATTACACTATTGGTGTCATCATGCATGTACCTAGGGTAATGATGTATGTCTCATTCCACCATCTTTTCTACCCACATGCCACTTCCCTTCTAATCCCTTCCCTTTTCCCTATCCAAAGTTCCTCCACTACTCCCAGCCTCCCCCACTATGGATCAGTACCTGCTTATCAGAGAAAACATTTGGCCTTTGGTTTCTTGGAATTGGCTTACTTCACTTAGCATGATATTCTCCAACTCCATCCACTTACCTGCAAATGCCATAATTTTATTCCCTTTTAATGCTGATTAATGTTCCATTGTGTATATATGCCACAGTTTCTTTATCCATTCATCTACTGAAGGGCATCTAGATTGTTTCCACAGTTTAGATATTGTAAATTGGGAAGCTACAAACATTGATGTGGCTGCATCACCATAGTATGCTAATTTTAAGTCCTTTGGATATAGATCAAGGAATGGGATAGCTGGGTCAAATGGTGACTGCATTCCAAGTTTTCTAAGGAATATATACTGCTTTTCAGATTGGTTGCACCAATTTGCAGTCCCAGCAGCAATGTAAGAATGTGTCTTTCCCTCCACATCCTTGCCAACACTTATTGTTGTTTGTTTTCTTGATAACTGCCATTCTGATGGGTGTGAGATGAAACTTTAGAGATGTTTTGATTTGCATTTCTCTAATTACAAGAGATGTTGAACCTTTTTTCATATATTTGTTGATTGATTGTATATCTTCTTCTGAGAGGTGCTTGTTCAGTTCCTTAGCCCATTTATTGATTGGGTTATTTGTTTTCTTTGGTGTTAAGTTTTGTGAGTTCTTTATATATCCTGGAGGTCAGTGCTCTCTTGGATTTGCATGTGGTAAAAATTTGCTACAATTCTATAGGTTCTCTCTTCACCTCATTGATTGTTTCTTTTGCTGAGATGAAGCTTTTTAGTTTAAATTAATCCAATTTATTGATTTTTAATTTTATTTCTTGCCCTTTAGGAATCTTGTTAAGGAAGTTGGAGCCTAATCCAACATGATGAGTATTTGTACCTACTTTTTTCATCTATTAGTTGCAGGATCTCTGGTCCAATTCTTAGGTCATTGATGCACTTCGAGTTGAGTTTTTGGCATGGCGAGAGATAGGGGCTTAATTTCATTTTGCTTCATATAGACTTCCAGTTTTTCCAGAACCATTTGTTTAAGGGGTTATCATTTCTCCAATATATGTTTTTGGCATCATAGTCTAGTATGAGATAGCTATTTATGTGGATTTGTCTGTGTCCTCTATTCCATACCATTGGTCTACAAGTCAATTATGGTGCCAATACTATGCTGTTTTTTTATTATTGATTTGTTGTATAGTTCAAAGTCTGGTATTCTGATGCCACATGCTTTACTCTTCTTGCTAAGGATTGCTTTGGTTATTCTGGGTCTCTTATTTATGCAGATGAATTGCACAATTGCTTTTTGTAATGCTATGAGGAATATCATTGGGATTTTGATTAAAATTGCATTAAATCTGTATAACACTTTTGGTGGTATGGTCATTTTTGCAATATAAATTCTGTCTATCCAAGAACAAGGGAGATCTTTTCATATTCTAAGGTATGTTTTAATTTCTTTCTTCAACGTTTTGTATTTTTCATTGTAGAGGTCTTTCACCTCTTTTATTAGGTTGATTCCGAAGTATTTTAATTTGTTGAGGCTATTGTCAATGGGTTATTTTTCCTAATTTCTCTTTCAGAGGATTCCTCACTGATGTACAGAAATGCATTTGGTTTATGAGTGTTGATTTTATATCTTGCTACTTTGCTAAATTTGTTTATTAGTTCTAGAAGTTTTCTGGTGGAATTTTTCAGATCCTCTAAGTATAGAATCATGTTGTTGGTAAATAGTGATAGTCTGAGTTCTTCTTTTCCTATTCATATCCTTTTAAATTCTCTCATCTGTCTAATTGCTCTAGCTATATTTTCAAGGACTATGTTGAACAGAAGTGGTGAAAGAGGTCATCCCTGACTTGTGCCAGTTTTTAGAGGGAATACTTTCAATCTTTATCCATGTAGAATGAAGGTAGACTTGGGCTTAGCATAGATAACTTTTACAATGTTGAGGTACGTTCCTACTATCTCTAGTTTTTCTAGTGTTTTGAATATGAAATGGTGATGTGTTTTGTCAAATGCTTTCTCAGCATCTTTTGAGATAATCATATGATTCTTGTCTTTAAGTCTATTGATGTGATCCAATTATGTTTATTGATTTCTGTATGTTGAACCAACCTTGCATCACTGGGATGAATGAATCCTACTTGATCATGGTGCATTATCTTTTGAATATGTTTTTATATGCAACTTGCCAGAATTTATTGAGAACTTTTACATCTAAGTTCATTAGAGATATTTTATTGAAGTTTTCTTTCCTTGCTGTGTCTTTGACTTATTTTAGAATCAGGGTGATACTGGCCTCATAGAATGAGTTTGGAAGTTTTCCCTCTTTTGCTACTTCATTGAATAATTTGAGGAGTATTGGTATTCTCTTTGAAGGTCTTTTAAAACTCACTTGTGAATCCATCTGGTCCTGGGCTTTTCTTGGTTGGTAGGTTTTGATGACAACTTCTATTTTATTGCTTGAAATTAATCTGTTTAACTTGTGTATGTCATCCTGATTCAGTTTGGGTAGATTATATGACTCTAGAAATTTGACAATATCTTTGATATTTTCTGTTTTATTGGAGTATAAATTCTCAAAATAGTTTCTAATTATCTTCTGTATTTCAGTAGTATCTGTCGTGAGATTTCCTTTTTCATCACACATTTTAGTAATTTGAGTTTTCTCTCTCTTTCTATATGTTAGGGTGGCTAAGGGTTTGTCAGTTTTATTTATTTTTTTGAAAGAACTAACTTTTCATTTTGTCAATTTTTTCAATTGTTTCTTTTGTTTCAATTTCATTGATTTCAGCTCTGATTTTAATTATTTCCTGTCTTCTACTACTTTTGGTGTTGGTTTGCTCTTTTTTCCCCTAGGGATTTTAGATATAATGTTAAGTCATTTATTTGGTGAGTTTTCCTCTTGTAAGGAATGAACTCCATGCAATGAACTTTCCTCTTAATAATGCTTTCATAGTGCCCAAGAGATTTTTATATGTCATATCAGTGTTCTCATTTACCTCTAAGAAATTTTAAATTTCCTCTCTAATGTGTTCTGCTAACGATTTTTCATCAAATAGAATATTATTTAGTCTCCAGGTGTTGGATTAGCTTCTGTTTTTTAATTTTATTATTGATTTCTAATTTAATTCCATTATGATATGATAGAACACAGGAGAGTATCTCTATTTTTTGGTATTTGCTAAGAGTCGCTTTGTAGCATAATATATTGTCTATTTTAGAGAAGGATTCATGTGCTGCTGAGAAGAAAGTGATCATGGATGGATGAAATATTCCTGTATGTCTTTTTAGTCTAAATTATTGATTGTATTATTGAGTTGTATAGTTTCTTTGTTCAGTTTTTGTTTGAAAGATCTATCCAGTGGTCAAAGAGGTGTGTTAAAGTCATCCAGTATTATTGAGTTGTGATCTATTGATATTGAGAAGAGTTTTATGAATGTAGACACTCCATTGTTAGGGGCATATATATTTATAAATGTTGTCTTGTTGATGTATGGTTTACTTAAGCAGTATGAAATGTCCTTCATTATCTCTTTTTTTGCTAACTTTGGGTTGATGTCTACTTTATCTGATATGAGGATGGAAACCCCTGCTTGTTTATGCAGTCCAGGAGAGTGATATGTCTTATCTTAACTTTTTACCTTCAGTATGTGGATGTCTTTTCCTATGAGATGAGTCTATTGAAGGAAGCAAATTGTTGGGTCTTTCTTTCAGAATACAATTTGCCAGCCTATGTCTTTTGATTAATGAGTTTTAGGCTATTAATATTCAGGGTTATTATTGAGACATGTTTTGTATTCTCAGACATTTTGGTTTATTTTTGGTTTTTAACTTGACTTAGTTTCTGCTTTGATTGTCTTTTCCTTTAGTATAGTTCCTCCTTTTGCTGATTTTCATTGTTGTTTTTCATTTCCTCCTCATGGAATATTTTGATGAGGATATTCTGTAGTGCAGGCTTTCTAGTTGTAAATTCTTTTACCTTTTACTTATAATGGAAGATTTTTATTTCATCATCAAATCTAAAGCTTAATTTTGCTGGATATAAGATTCTTGATTGGCATCCATTTTTTTCAGAGCTTGGTATATATTGTTCTAGGACCTTGTAGCTTTCAGGGTCTGGGTTGAAAACTCTGCAAAGATCCTAATTAGTTTCCCCCTATATGTAATCTGATTGCTTTTTCTTGTGGCTTTTAATTCTTCTTATTTTAATTCTTCTCTTTTAATTCTTCTTATACACACACACACACACTTATATATATGATGTGATTTTGTACATTTTGTGTTCTGTAAGCCTCTTGTATTTGATTTTATAATTCATTCTTCATGTTTGGACAATTATATTATTTCATTGAATAGATTGCTCATTCCTTTGGTTTGTAACTCTATGTTTTTCTCTATCCCAATAATTATTAAATTTGGTCTTTTCTTATTATCCCATAATTCTTGGATGTTATGCTTATGGTTTATTACCATCTTCATTGTGTGGTCAACTTTATTTTCAAGATGATATATTTTGTTTTCATTGCCTGCAGTTCTGTCTTCTAAGTGATCTAGTCTGTTGGTTATGCTTTCTATTGAATCTTTTATTTGGTTTATTGTTTCCTTCATTTCAAGGATTTCTATTTTTTTCAGAATCTCTGTTTCCTCATTGAAGTAACCTTTTTCTTCCTATATTTCCTTATGTAGCTCTTTATCAATAAGATCTTTTGCTGCCATTGTTTGCTTACTTATATCATCCATTAATTCACACATTTTAATTATGTACATCCTGAACTCATTTTCTGACATTTTTCTGCATTGCTGGCTATGGATTCTAATAATGTAATATTTTGGTTTGTTTGTGGCTTTGTCTTCTCTTTTCTTTTATTTATTTATTTTTTTTCATGTTGTTCGTGTGTCTTCTCCTCTGGCAGTGTAGATCCAAGGAATTACAGTTTTTACCCTACAGAATTACAGAGTCCCTAAAGGACTCCAATACCTTTCATTTAAGGGAAAGATCAATATTAATAGATCTCAGTGCAAACAATATACAGCCTTAAACCAAATAGCTCTTATTAAGATGTTTACAGTTTTTTTGCAATAGACAGAAATGGTGAGTTTGATTATTATCTGCAATATAAACAGTAGGTTTGCAAAAGAGTCTACAGTTTCTAATGGTGGACAAAGAGAGAACCAGGGAAGGAGGTGTAAAATGAGATGTTAAGGAGGTAGGAGGTGATGATAGAGTTATTAGAGTTATTAGATCTTAGGAAGTGTGAAAGAGTAATCAAAAAGTTGGCTGGTAGCAGGAGAAAACAGAGAAAAATATTTTGGGGATACAGGTAAATGTGAAGTAAGTAGAGAGAGAGAAAGTAAAAAAAATAGCAAAAATTATTAAGAAAAAGAAAAAAATGTAAAAATAAAGATAAACAAATATACAACACAACTGTGATATACTATTCAGACATCCCAGTTCTCAATAGCCTAATGCATGAAAAGTACTTGTTTTCACAAATGTTGGGGATATGAGGCTGGAAAAAGAGAGAAAGAGAATAAAAAGAAAAAAAGAAAAAAATTTGACGGAAAATTAAAGAATTGTTTCTGTTGGAGTTCAGTATCTCTCCTGCTTCTCTTTTCATCCAGTAGGTGGGGTTGTCTGTTGTTTTCTGGTATCTTCACCATCAGAATGGTGAAAGTTATTAGGGTGGGAGGGTTGGTCTTCGATGTGAAATTCCTGTAGATGGGTATGAGCACTTGCTTGTCCTTCTTGGAACACTGCACCCCATGGATCTTTTTGGGGGCTTGCTCATGTGATGTGGTTGTCTGGTCTTATGCCATTATATCACCTGTATACTCCATAATTCCCGGTCTCCAATTTAGTCCTTCAACTGTATCTCACTCACTCCCTCTAATTCTACTTATCAATCAGGAACCTCTCTTTCTGGAGGTCCTAGGCGCTGTGTTCTGGGGCCTGCACACCTGTTGTGGAGAGCTGTTTTGTACTGGGTAAATCAGGGCAAAACTTTGCAATCTACAGGCCGGCCATGTATCTACAAACGCTGTGCCAGATTAGTGTCTGCGGGGAGGTTTGGGGACTAGTTACCTTGATATTGCTCCTAGGCCCCAGCTGGTATCCCAAGATGGGAGATGCCCCAATTAGATATGGTGATGGTGGTAGTGAGGATAACCCAAGATGGCCACAAAGGTGTCCCAAGATGGAGGTGGCTGCTTTCAGAGATGGGGCACTGGGGTGGTCTGGGTAGTGTTGTTGGGCAGTATGTTCAGAGATGAAGCTCTCTGGCATGCAGTGCTGCTCAGAGCAGCTGTGTCCAGACACTGTCTGATGTGGCCAGGTACAGGCTACCACATGAAAGGGAATATGGCAGCAATTTCAGTGCTCAAGATGGGGGTGACCAGGGAACCCCAGTTTGGTAGGTGGAGGTCCACACCAGTGCAGTAGTTGGGGATCCTGCATAGACACTGAGGCTGGGGGTCCTGTGTGGGTGCTGAGATAAAATTTTCATGGAACTAATTTTAAATTCATATGTTAGACTAAATTAAATATATGTTTAATATATTTGTTTCTATTTATTTAAAATATATGTTTAAAATATTTTATGTTTTAAAAAAAGTACTTGAGTAGAAGTTGGTCTACCAAATATTATGGCATATAATAGAACCATAAATATATAAAATTGTGGTATTAGTTAAGGACAAAAAAATAGTTCAATAGAACTAAATAAATGAATAACAGATTACTTAATTAGTATACAATATAATTAAATAAACATTTTTATGTAATTGTGTATAATATATAATTACCAATTAGTATATTATACATATAAATATGAAGTTAATGTGTGGTAAAATAATATTCAAAACAAATGGTGAGTGGCTTATTCAGTTATTCACCTGTTGAGGCAGTTGATTGTTGCTTTAGGAGAAATTAGCTTTCAGTTATATTTCATAGAACTCACAAAAAGTCTTTGGGAATGAAGTCTTCAAAACAAAAGTAACTGCCCCACTGATCCATGCTGGGACCTAGGCCCAAGACTGCGACTGCTGACCTACATGAGAACCCAAGCCCAGACCCAGGACCCGTAGATCCTTGACCAGCATGTGCGCTCAGGCCCAGGTTAAGCCCAGGACAACCACTGCTGACCTGTGTAAGAGCCCAAGCCAAGCACTGCCCCTACACAGAGTAAAGGAACATACTGTGGCTCTCCATTTACTAAAGCATTGCTCCCCCAGCCCACCTCCACTTTGGACACTGCAGACATTACCATAGCCTTCCCCATGTAGTAGCCTTCACCTTGGGACAAAAGACAGGGTCTAGAAATAGCTGTCCACTGCAGCACAGCATGCCACAGCACTGTATCTTTGAATAGGCAGCCCACAGCCATTGTAAGGCCTTCCCTTTCAGCCTCACCTCTGAAAGTGGCTTCATCCATCTTAGGACACTCCCACTGCTATCTTGAGTTACCTTTGCTACCACTGCCACCATCTTTAGCTGCAGTAGTGTCCATCTTGGGAAACTGGCTAGGGATTGGAAGCCCAACACAAAGATGAGGTAGATGTAATCTGCAGGGACAATACAAGATTATAGGATAGAAAGTGAAATACCTCAGGCCTGCACTGTAAGAAAGGAAGACACATAGACAACATGAGAAAACAAGGGAAGAAAGTGCCCCAAACATACCAAGATACTACAATAATAGAATCCATTGACAGCACAGTTGATGAAATTTCAGAGAAGAAATTCATGATATACATAATTAAACTGATCTTCAAATTAAAGAATGACATAAGAGAGCAAATACAGGCAACAATTGATCACACCAACAAAAAGATAAGGAAACAAATACAGGTTGCAAAAGATTACTTCATGTAAAAGGTAGAGATTCTGAAAAAAAAATCAGAAATCCTTGAAGGAAACAATAAACCAAATAAAAAACTCAACAGAAAGCATCACTAACAGGCTAGATCACTTGGAAGACAAAATCTTATATAATGAAGACAAAATATACAATCTTGAAAATGAAGTTGACCACACAGTGAAGATGGTAACAAACCATGAACAGAATATCCAAGAATTATGAGATAGCATCAAAAGATCAAATCTAAAATTTATCAGGATAGAGGAAGGCACAGAGATTCAAACCAAAGGAATGAACAATCTATTCAATAAAATAATATCAGAAAAATCCCCAAACATGAAGAATAACTTGGAAAATTAAATACAAGAGGCTTACAGGACAAAAAAAATACAAAATTGCAAGAGATCTACACAAAGGCACATTATAATAAAAAAATGCCTAGCATACAGAATAAGGTTAGAATTCTAAAAGCTGCTAGAGAGAGGAATCTGATTACATATAGGGAGAAAATAATTAGTAGCTCTGCAGATTTCTCAACCCAGACTCTGAAAGCTAGAACATCCTAGGACAATATATACCAAGCTCTGCAAGAAAATGGATGCCAACAATCTTATATCCAGCAAAATTAGCCTTCATATCTGATGATGAATTAAAAACCTTTCATGATAAACAAAAGATAAAGAATTTACAGTGAGAAAGTATGCACTACAGAGCATTATTGGAAAAATATTCCATGAGGAGGAAATGAAAAACAACACTATAAGGGAGGAACTACACTAAAGAAAGGTCAATCCAAGGAGAAATCAAGCTAGGATAAAAATGAAAAATAAACCAAAATGAATGAGAATACAAATCATATTTCAATAATAACCCTGGATGTTAATGACCTAAATTCATCAATTAAGATATGTAGACTGACAGATTGCATCTTTAAAAAGACCCAAAAATATGCTGCCTCAAGAAATTCATTTCACTGGAAAAGATATCCACCAAGTGAAGATGAAAGATGGAGAAAAATGAATCACTCACATGGACCACATAAATAAGCAGGGGTTTCCAACCTCATATCAGATAAAGTGGATTTCAAACCAAAGTAAGTGAAAAGGGATAAGGAAGGACTCATACATCAAAAAGACATGACAATCTTAAATATCTATGCCCCCCGAAATAGGATGTATATATATATATCAAACAAACCCTCCTTAACTACAAGAACCAAATAGACCACAACACAATAATAATGGGTGACTTTAACACACCTCTCTCACCACTGGATAGATCTTTCATACAAAACCTAAACAAAGGACATAGAGAACTCAATAAAACAATGAATATATATAGAATATTCCATCCATGAACAAATGAATACCCTTTTTTCTCAGAAGCACATGGATTCTTTTCCAAAATAGACCATATGTTATGCCACAAAGCAAGTCTTAGCAAATAAAAAATACCCACACTGAATTCTATCTTGCCATAATGAAACGAAATTGGAAATCAATGATACAATAAAAGATAGAAGCTACTCCAATATGTGGAGACTAAATAATACACTATTTAAAGATGAATAGATAACAGAAGACATCAGGGTGGAGATAAAGTAATTCTTAGATATAAATGAGAACTCTGATACAACATATCAAAATCTCTGGGACATTATGAAAGCAGTGCTAAGAGGAAAGGTCATTGCACTAAGCTCATTCATTAAAAGAATAAAAAATCAACAAATAAAAGACCTGACATTGCATCTCAAAGTCCTAGAAAAACAAGAACAAACCAACACCAAAAGTAGTAGAAGACAAGGACATCAATGAAATTGAAACAAAGGAAACAATTCAAAAATTGACAAAACAAAAAGCTGGTTCTATAAAAAATAAATAGAATTGACAAACCCTTATCCATGCTAACAAATAGGAGAGGGAAAACTCAAATTACCACAATTTGTGATGGAAAAGGAAATATCATGATAGACACTATTGAAATTGAGAAGACAATTAGAAAGTATTTTGGAAAATTTATACTACAGTAGGGTAGAAAACCTTGAAGACACCAACAAATTTGTAGAGAAATATGATCAACCCAAACTGAGTCAGGAGGATATACACAATTTAAACAGACCAATTTCAAGCAAGGAAATAGAAGACACCATCAAATCCTACCAACCAAGTAAAGCCTGGGATCAGAGGGATTAACAGCCAACTTCTATATGACCTACAAAGAAAAATTAATACCAATACTTCTCAAATTATTCCCTGAAATAGAAAAGGAGGAAACCCTTCCAAACTCATTATATGAGGCTAGTATCATCTTGATACCAAAACAAGGCAGAAAAACGTCAAGGAAAGAAAATTTCAGACCAATATACCTGATGAACACAGATGCAAAAATTCTCAATAACATTCTTGCAAATTGCATACAAAAACATATTAAAAAGATAGTGCACCATAGCCAGGCACAGTAGTGCATGCCTGCAAGCCCAGCACTTTGGGAGGCTGAGACATGAGAATCATAAGTTCAAAGCCAGCCTCAACAATGGCAAGACACTAAGCAACTTGGTGAGACTCTGTCTCTAAATAAAATACAAAATAGGGCTGGGATGTGGCTCAGTGGGCAAGTGCCCCTGAATTCAATCCCAGGCACCAAAAAATATATATATATATAGTGTACCATAATCAAGTGGGGTTCATTCTGGGGATGCAAGATTGGTTCAACATATGGAAATCAATTAATGTAATTCATTACATCAATAGACTTAAAGATAAGAATCATATAATTATATCAATTCATGCAGAAAAATCATTTGACAAAACACAGCATCTCTTCATGTTCAAAACACTAGAAAATCTAGGAATAATAGGAACATAACTTAACATTGTAAAAGCTATCTATGCTAAACCCAAGACCAACATCATTCTAAATGGAGAAAAATTGGAAACATTCCTTCTAAAAACTGGAACAAGACTGAGATGTCCTCTTTCACCAATTCTGTTCCACTTAGTCCTTGAAACTGTAGCCAGAACAATTAGATGGAGGAAAGATATTAAAGTTATACAAACAGGAAAAAAAATATTCAAACTATCACTATTTACCAACAACATAATTCTATGCTAAGAGGATCTGAAAAATTCTACCAGAAAACTTCTAGAATTAATAAACAAATTCAGCAAAGTAGCAGGATATAAAATCAATACCCATAAATCAAATGCATTTCTATACATCAGTGATAAATCCTCTGAAAGAGAAGTAAGGAAAACTACTCCATTTCACAATAGCCACAAAAAAATATCTTAGGAATCAATTTAACAAAAGAGGTTAAAGTCCTCTACAATGAAAACTACAGGACACTAAAAAATGAAATTGTAGAAGACCTTACAAGACAGAATGATCTCCTTTGTTCTTGGATAGGCAGAATTACTATTGTCAAAATGGCCATACTACCCCAAGCACTACACAGGTTCAATGCAATTCCATTTAAAATCCCGATGTCATACTGTGTCAGAAGAGTTACATACAGCTATTTATTTTTCTCAGAGACATAGGCATATTTATTTAGGAAAAGGAGAATTCGGGCTATCTCAAGGGAGATATTTCTTTTGGAGTATAGCAAGGAGAAAACATTCAAATGAGAATGTAGGCTATCTCCAGAGGGAGAAACAGCCACCTAAAGCTATTTAAAATATCATCATCATGGAAAACTGGAAGAAGAGTGCAAAAGAAAATATGTACTACTTTTGCAACCTATTGTGAGTGTGTAATTATTTCAAACTAAAAAGTACAATATTAGCATGAAGAAAAACATTAATGAGGAAGTTCATTTGTGAGTCTGTGTACCACATTCCCTAGTTCTTGGTTCAGAATAAAAGTCTCCTTGTCTGTTTAATGAGAGCTTGTTCTCATCTATTAGTTCTGTAATTCCAAGAGGGAAAAGGGACCCAATTTGGGGTCAAAACTGGTGAGTTATTTGGAACTCCAGATGAGATGCATATTCAGAAAGATACTTCTGAGATGCCCTACCCTGGATTTTTTGCTCCTAGGAGATTGAAAGACATTTCCACCATGAGAACAGATTCCTAGTCCTTGGAACCTCCTGGGAGGTTGAAAGACATTTCTACTACAAACCTGTAGCTCCTGATAGGGACATGATAGCCAATGGCTTAATTATTTGCTTGAAATTTTTCTGACTTTGGAATCTGGGCTGGGTAATATATATTCTGTTATCATATTTATCTGCATATTCTGTCTTAACTGTGGTGTTTCATTTTGACTCTATTCAGCACTCTGGCTCCATGGCTGAAGGGAAATCTTATTGTAACCTGTATGATCCCTGGTATTTGGGACATGCTTTTACATTTCACCGTTCTCTGCAATTGTTTTCCATACTGCAAAACCATCCCGCCCTCCACAAATTCTATTCTCTCCCTTTGCCATCCATGCTTTTTGTCCCTTTCATTAAGAATCTTATTTCTCTTAGGAGAATAATCTGGGATGACCTTAGTCACCTGTACCTACTGGCTTTGACCTTAATTATAATACTCTGGTAAGGGTAATTTGTATACTGCTCTGTTATTTTGTCTCTCTTCCTTGTATATTCTTTTGACTTAAACACTTGTTCTGTTTCACACGTGGTGATGGTCTTCTAGGAACATTCTCTCCTGTTGTTTCTTCCATCACAGTCTGAGCTGTCAGTTCTCAAAGTCTAGGGCTTTTCATCTTAACTACTTTCTGGTTAAAAAAAAAAAGAGGGGCAGAAAGGCATCCTTGAATGAGCATCTATGGAATAAGACCTTATAGTAGATACTTGGATGAAGAAAAATTTTTGTGATACATTGCTAGAGGTCTCTTTGATTTCACAGGCTGCAGTAGAACTTATGGGTTCTCATCCTCGTTGGGTATCTATCTGGTCTGGCTCTCATCTGACCTGGAAGTGCAATCTGGTTTAGTGTAATAACATTATATGTTCTTTTATCTATTTGGTTACAAAACGCAGCTTTTTATTTGTAATGTGTCTCTTTCTCTGCTGATTGATTATATATTTATTTGTTTCTTACTGAGGATTGAAACCATGAGTGCTCTACCACGGAGCTACAATCCCAAGCCCTTTTTTATTTCTTCTTATTTGTATAAAATTTTGAATAGGGTCACACTAAATTGCTTATGGTCTCGCTAAGGTGCTGAGGCTGGTCTCAAATTTGAGATACTCCTGCCTCAGCTTCCAGAGTCTGTGGGATAACAGGTGTGTGCCAACATACCTGGTTCCTGGTTGGTTCTTATAATAGGGTAAGTTATTAGCTTAAATATGCATAACAAGCCTTACATTTAGACTTTTTTTCATTTCACTGGGCCTTCTCAATGGTGGGTGTTTAGGCTATGTTCTACCTCTCTGAGATGTGAATTTTCTATCTTTTATTTTTTTATTTGTTTCTTTTAGTTATACATGAGAGTGGAATCCATTGTTTAAGTGAGAGTCACACATTTGGAAGTGCAGATTTAGGGTTAAGGATTGCTTAGGCCCCAGAGGAGGTAACCAGATAAACAGTCTAATTTATGAAAACTAGTTAATGACAAATCTAAATGAAAGCTATCAATCTTTGGTTTTCTGTATATTTGTGTGCATGCATGCATATGTTATATCTACATGTGTGTTTATTTTTGTATAATGTTGACATGGTCCCAAAATGACTTAAAAATAAACAAGCACTCATATATTAGAAAAAGTAGTGAATTTAGCACATCATTATTGAAAATTTCTGTGAGACAAAAATATACTCTTAAAAGACAAATGATATTTGCCATTCTGACTAGAGTGAGATGAAATCTTAGTTTTAATTTGCATTTCTCTAATTGCAAGAGATGTTGAGCAGTTTTTCATATATTTAGAGACTGATTGTATATCTCCTTCTGTGAAATGTCTGCTTAGTTCCTCATCCCATTTATTGATTGGCTTATTTGTTTTTTTGGTGTTAATTTTTTTGAGTTCTTTATATATCCTGGAGATTAGTGCTCTATCTGATATGCATGTGGTAAAATTTTGCTCCCATTCTGTAGATTCTCTCTTTACCTCATTGTTTCTTTTGCTGAGAAGAAGCCTTTTAGTTTGAATCCATCCCATTTATTGATTCTTGATTTTATTTCTTTCACTTTAGGAATCTTGTTAAGGAAGTAAGTTCCTAATCTGACATGATGAAGATGTGGGCCTACTTTTTCGTCTATTAGGCATAGGGTCTCTTGTCAATTATCAAGAATACAAGCAACATTAAGTGTTGGTGAGGATGTGGGAGGTATATTCCATACTTTGCTGGTGGGACTGCAAATTGGGGCAACCACTCTAGAAAGCAGTATGGAGATTCCTTAGAAATCTTGGAATCGAACCACCATTTGACCCAGATATCCTATTTCTTATTTTATATACAAAGGACTTAAAATCAGCATATTATAGTGACACAGCTACATCAGTGTTTATACAAGAACAATTCACAATAGCTAAACTGTGGAACCAACCTAGTTGTCCTTCAATAGATGAATGGATAAAGAAACTGTGATATATATACACAATGAAATATTACTTACTTTAAAGAAGAATAAAATTATGGTATTTGCATGGAAATGGATGGAGTTGGAGAATATCATGCTAAGGGAAACAATTTAATCCCAAAAAATCAAAGTTCAAATGGTTTCTGTTACACCTGGGTGCTGATCCATAATGGGGGGGGTGGCAAGGGAAGAATGGAGGAAATTTGGATTGGACAGAGGGGAGTGAGGGGATGTGAGGGAGTATGAGGGTGAGAAGGATGGTGGAATGAGCCAGACATTATTATCATAAGCACATGTATGATTGCATGAATGGTGTGACTCTGCATTGTGCACAACCAGTGAAATGAAAAGATGTGCTCTATCTGTGTACAATGAGTTGAAATACATTCTGCTGTAATATATAAAAATTAGAACAAATAAAAAATTGTAAAAAAAAGACAAATGATAGAATGGAAAACTAATATTTGCAAAACAGAAAAAGGACTAATATCTAGAATATTTAAAGAGTTCTACCAAATCAAAAATAAAAAGTAAAATATTCAAATTAGAAATTGTCTACATTATAAACATTTTAAAGTTAGTAATAAACAAATTATAAATGTGCACATGATATAGTGTTAGTCTTCATTAATTATCAATAAGATGCACATTAAAACAATGAATTTTTTTCAACCAAGCAAGTTGGCAAAAATAAGGCATATGGAGAAATGAGTACTCTTAAAAACTGCAAGCGAATATAAAATGGAACCACCACCACTGGGGAGTGCAATTTGAGAGTATCTATTATAATTTTTAATTATGTCCAGAAAAAGACAAATGTTACTATGAAAAAAATCAAAGGCATGTGGTAACTATGACAAAGAAATGTTTGTACCTGTGTACAGGAAGATATATTGAAGGATGTTCTTGTTCAGCATTGTTTGCAATAGTGAAAAACTGGAAACATCATAAATGTCAATTAAGAAAGGTGGGCTGGAAAGGGAAATGAGATCTATCTGGACTATGGAAATTTATAAGGACTATAAACTAAAAAGACTAATATTATAGAAAGATTAACATAGGTGGGTAGATAGATTACAAATATACATGTACATATATAATATGTGAATACAAAGCAAGGACAACAATATATTCTGTATAATATTATATAATCAGATAAATCAACCACATGCTATGTTTTCTATGGATATATTAATGTATATGAAAATATATAGAGGAAGACCTGGTAATATACAAACCAAAATGGAGGGAGGAACTAGTGCAGAGATTGACAAATGGGAGTAAAATGAGGTTATATTCCTATCTGTAAATATTTTAATATTCTATAAGGAAAAAATAATCATTTAACCATTGTAGAACAAAAAAACTAAATGGATACCCATAACACTGGTCATGTAGGCATAACGGATTAAATCATTGGCCATTAGTGATCATCTTGACCTTCAGCACTTTTTACTTACCTAGAGGTTGGGGATTGGGACTGAAATCCTTGGTTTTGCAGTGACCATATCCCATCCAGAAGCTACCAAGGAGGTGCCAACCATGAGTCAACTCCTTAGCATGGAAAAGATACTTATCACTTTGAAGATTCCAAGGATTTTAGGAATTATATGCCAGGAAATGGGAACTAATATCAAGTACTTACTTTATAACATGTAAATCTAAGGAAACTAAAGTAAAATGCCTTTTTACTATAAAAAGTGATATGAAGGAAAATTCTGTCATATTAATTCCTTATTGTCTTTTAAAAATGATTAGCCAGGGCTAGTGATGTAGCTCAGGATTAGATCCCTTGTACTATAGTAAGGAGAGGAGAGGAGAGAAGAGGGGAGGAGAGGGGAGAGGAGAGGAGAGGAGAAGAGAGGAGAGAGGAGGAGAGGAAATGAAGTAAGAAGGGGGAGGGAGTGAGAGAGAAAGGGAGACACAGTGAAAGAAAGAAAGGAAGAGTGGGAAAAATTCATTAACCAATGGATATTTTTTAATAAATAAGTTGATATTTAATAAACAATACATATAATTTTAAAATTATTTTATTCAATAAGCAATAATAAGTCTCTTTTTAATTAGTTCTAATTAGTTATACATACTGGCAAAATGCATTTTGATATATTGTACACAAATGGAGCACAACTTCTCATTCCTCTGGCTGTACACAATATAGAATCACACCAGTCATGCAATCATACATGTACATAGGCTAACAATGACTCATTCCACAATCCTTCCCTTCCCCTCACTCCCCTCTGCCCTATCAAAAGCTCTTCCATTCTTTCCTAGCCCCCTCCCATTATGGATGAGCATATACATATTAGAGAAAATATCTGGCCTTTGGTTTTCTGGGATAGGTTTGTTTCACTTAGCATGATATTCTCCAGCTCCATTCATTTACTTGCAAATGCCATAATTTTATTCTTCTTTAAGGCTGAGTAATATTCAATTGTGTATATATATCACATTTTTTAATTCATTCATTTGTTGAAGGGCACCTAGATTGGTTCCACAATTTAGCTATTGTGAATCGAACTGCTATAAACATTGATGTGTCTGTGGCACTGTAGTATGCTGTTTTTAAATCCTTTGGGTATAAAGCAAGATGTGGGAAAGCTGGTCAAATGGTGGTTCCATTCCAAGTTTTTTGAGGAATCTCCATACAGTTTTCGAGAGTGTTTGCACTATAATAATTCTATCCTGAGAAAGAAAAAAAATAGATACATTTTCTATATTATTTCTATTTAACCAATATTTGTGGGAAGCCAATATTTGTTCCTTAAGTCATCACCCATTCACCTTGTACTCAGAATTGCAAGCCATAGTATCCAGATAAAGTTAGCTAAGCTTGACAAGTAAAAGTCTAAACAATTTATCTTTACTCTCCTGAAGATAGATACTGTGTGTACACTTCCTTTGGCCTCAAACTTAGCTCTAATTTGAGTGCCAAGAAATATCAAGTACTTTAAATTGATGTTTATTCCAGCAAACAAATAATATGCCTTTTAAGCTTCATCCTAGAGTCGATGTGTATACTCAAGTTAGCAAGAACAACTATACTAGAGAGAATTAAAGATTTTTCCTACCTCCATCCATCCCAGTTAGGTAGTAGCTATCCAAATTGTAATGAAGAAAGGGAATACTGAATACAAAGGAAATTTCAAGGTCATTTCCAACCTGTAAAGGAGTAACACTCATATACTTTGACATCATCTCTTCTTTTAAGGTGAAACAGAAGAAGTGCTATCCCTCAATAATCAGGGAAATAATCAGGGCTATGTGTTTATTTGGTATTTAGAAATGTTTATATATTTTTCTTGAGTTCTTTATGAAAGACCAACAACCATGTAAACATTGGAGCATAGTAATGAAATGTTCAAGTTCCAGATTCAGTTAGATGGGTTCTGGATTCTACTAATTATGAGTGACTTGGGCAAATAACTCCTGTGTGTTTAATTTTTCTCATCTATAAAATGGGCATGAGGTTGTTAAGAGGACTAAGCAAGAATCTTTGTAACATTCTTAGAATAATGCCTGGCAGCTGTCAAGAGATGAACAGATATTATTATTATCCCATTTGGAATAGAGTGAGATAAGACAACTATATTTATTTTTTTTAAATTTTATTCATCCTTAAATTTCAGCTATCACAGCCAAATTCATTCTATCAAAAATAGTGTTCTACTAATTAGAGACATTCAAAGTACCTGTCTGACTGACTGATTGGCCTAATATGACCATCTCAAAGAAGTTCAGGTGAATAATCCTAGACTCCTAAAAAGTAAGAGTTGACCATTTGTTATGTGAATATGGTATTCTCTGTCTCTCACCTTCTCTCTCTCTCTCTCTTAATTTATAGAACATGTGAATATGCTATCCCATGTGGTTAAAGGACTTTCTTATAGGTATTATTAATGGTATGGACCTTGATATGGTGAGATATCCTGGATTATCTATATGGATCCAGTCATATCCCATGCATCCTTAAAAGTGAGAGAAATTTGGGGGTTGTGGTCAGGAAATGACTAAGGTAGAATGGTCAGACAGATGCAATATTTATAGCCTTGAAGGTAAGAGAAGGAGGCCATGGGCCAAGTAATGAATGTACTCTCTAGAAGATGATGAAGGCAAGAAAACAGAATGTCTCCTATAATGTTCAGAAGGGAAGGCAGCTTTTGATTTATGCCTGATGAGAATCATGTCAGACTTCTGACCTACAGAATTTGGGAATTTCAATCTTAAGATATTTGAGCAAATCGCTGTCAATTGCTCTGAACTAAAGATCTTCCTATCCCTTTTTAGTAGCATAGATCAAACAGCTATCTCAAGATACTCTGCACCAAAAAATATAAGAGTTCATATTCATAAGAAAGGCAGGATTATCTTGCACTTTCTTCTTTCCTTTACTCACCTTTAGTTCTATAATTCCCAATCCATTAATATACCACAGCCAACATGTATGTTGGGGTTTTTAAAGCCTGATTGTCCCTTTGAAGACAGTCTCTATCCACATCTCAAAAGGTCAGCTTGACTAAAATTTCTCTTTTTTTGTTCTACCTTTAGTATATGCCTCCAGTAATTCATTGGGAATATTCTATTCCTATTTTGTTCTTCTTGAAGGATTTTCAACTGTGCTAGAAAGACATAACAAAAGAATAGAATGGTTAAGTGATTATTCAAGTCAAATTTCTTGCTACACAAGGTAAAAAGGACTGTGCAGCATCTTTCAAACACAGATATACCTTACCTTTACTAAGCTAATTTGAAGGAATTATAGAACAGAAAAATTCTTTTTTATTTCAATATCTGCCTGGAAATCCATAGGAATTTCTTCCTCACCAACAAGGATAGCTGCAAATTTAAATGATATATGGTTCTGCACTATGCAAGTCTCAGCGAGTTTTTGGAACTGCAAACCCAGCATCTATCACTCCATCCTTCACTCCCTTCCCTCAGTCTTTCTCTTCTTCCCTTCATGCACCCTCTCAATTTCACCCTTTCCTCTTCTCTCTTATCCATCTTTCTCCTTTTCTTTTTCTTTCTCTTCTTTTTTCTTTTTGTCTCCTTTTCTCTATCTTGGAAGAGATGAAAACCTTTCCTTGCCCAGGCAAAAGATTATAATCGCCATCTACTGGTTGTAAGATTTAAGTACAGGCTAAGACTGTGTACAAACATGCTTGATTATTGTTCATCTCTGTGATGTATATTTCACACTTTGATTGCATTCCTGAAAAAATAAAACTGCTGTTTACCAAGGTTACATTTTCATTGAATGTGCATCTAAGTGATTTTTAAACTATACCTTCTAAATTGTAATCTAGTAAGCCTCTCCAGGAGAGGAGTTCTACTTAACTCACTAAGCATTTGGTGTATTGCGAGAATTTAAGTACACTTTGAACAAATATTTTTTGAAATGTTCCCTTGAGGCAGAAAATAAAAGCCTCTCTTTCTGTGAGCTTGCTATAGCAATAACTGCCTAACTAGATTCCCTGCCTTTATTATCTTCCCTTCTAATCCATGTCACAATGGCTGCTAGGTTAATTTTCCTGAATTTGAATTTTTGTGGATACCAAAAACATTTGTAAAGTCTCTCTTGACTTCTTTTTTCACACAGAATGAGGTTCAGAATTGTGTGTCTGAATTTTATATTTCCCACCTCTCAAATCTGACCTCATCCTAATTTGCTCATTTCATCGTCTGCAGAACTCTTTCTAAACAAAATGAATTATGTATGTCCCACACCATTCTATTTATCTCACCATGTGTATACCTTTTATTCAAAATTTAATTCCCCTTCCTGTTCTACATTTTGCAATCTATGTCCTTTCTTCAAATTCTGTCTTGTAAACTGCCATCTCTTTAAAACCTATTTTGATTGTCAACAATATATAAATCACTATCCTTAAAGTGTCCTCTCTTGCTTCTGAACTCCAGTATCACTTTCTTTTAATGTTTCTTGTACCTTTGCATTTCTACTTTTTTTATCTAGTTATATATGTGCATGTTGTATTCTCACTCTAAGATTGTGAACACTATAATCATGATAGCAAATATTAATACTGATTATTTATAGGTCAGAGTTGATGATAGGTAATGTAGGACATAGTACTTAAAATGGTTGTTTGTTATCAGTAACATTATTATTGTTGTTGCTCCTTTTTAAACAAATACTCCCAAACTTATCCACTGCTCTTTTAAAACTATGTAGCTTTAGAAATCCTGAGTCCAACTGTGCTTTTTTCACTCAAAACTTTTGTTTCTTTTCATTTTTCTTGAAATTTTATTATGAAAATTGTTGGAGGCAGCAACAATCAGTCACTCTCCTTATTTAAATTCTGTCTTTGTTAATTAATAGATGTGACCTTGGGCATAACAATTCTTTTTTGGTACCGGGGATTGAACTCAGGGATACTCGACCACTGAGCCACATCCCCAGCCCTATTTTGTGTTTTATGTAGAGACAGGGTCTCACTGAGTTGCTTAGCGCCTCGCTGTTGCTGAGGCTGGCTTTGAACTCGTGATTCTCCTGTCTCAGCCTCCCAAAGTGCTGGGATTACAAGTGTGAGCCACTGCACCCGGCTAGGCATACCAATTCTTTAGTGCTTCCGTTTCCTCATCTAAAAGTGGGAGCAATAGTAGTATCTGCTTCGCAGGGTCATTGTGATTACATAAGTTAATGAGAATAAGTGCTTATAACAATGTTTGAAACATAGTACATACTATAAAATTGTTAGCTATTGTGGTTATTATTGTGTATTGAAGAATACTACAAAACAGGCATTTTTACATACATTGTCTCATTTAATCCTTTGAATAACTCTGGAAGTAAGTATAATAATTTTTTGCAGATGGGTAGAATGAAGCTCAATAAAATTAAACATTCTCCTAATTCTGTACAGCTAATAAAAGCTAGAATTAAATTCAAATTCAGGTGGTTTTGGTGCTTCCAAGAAATCTAGGGAAGTATTCCTTTTCATGTTCTGCAGAGCTAAGAATATTTGTAAATGTAGACAAAAGAGGACGTTATCCATAAGGTAAGGTGTGAAAGAGGACCTGCCACAAAAATCTTTTACTTCCTTCAATGCAAATAATATCACTAGTTTTTCTTCATTCTATAGGTTAGGCAATTCACCAGACTCTGGGAAGGAATAACACTCTAGTGTAAATGAGTTTATCACATTCATTAATACTAACAGGAATATTTGAAAGTGAAATCCTCAAAGGGGAACCATTTTCCTTAGACCAAAGTTGATACAATGCACCCATACAAAGAACTTGATCAAACCTGGGTTCGTATAAATTTGGAAGCAGCAAGTTTGTAGTAACTATGATAGGTTTCATATTCAAATTCCAGCTTTGTCACTTCCTAGTTATGAGCTTGGGCAAATCATTGATCCTATATTCTTTTTTTTTCATAGAGGAAAGATGTTTATATTTTGAGTTAACTGTTGTAGATCATTAGAGACCATAATTTTTTAATGCCTATTTTTCAAGATATTTGTAATACAGAAAAGTAGAATTAGAAGTTTCCTTAAACCTGGTACTTCCTCGTGCAGTTTTAGGGGCTTGGTCTTTGTAGAATCTGAGTTAGAGCAGGTAAGGAAATCATGTTCTTGCCTCGTCTTTGACTGTATTGCAGAACTATGGATTCCTTTACTACTTTGTTTTCCATTGATAGCTCTGTGTCATTTAAAAATACAACTAAATGGAACAGTGATCTTGTTGCTTGTCTCCTTATGTTTATCAAATATGTTCTTTACACTTTATTCCATCTCCAAAAATCCAGTATGTTTAGTACTAGACTCATTTTCTGCCCATCCACTCATTTCTGCTGGAGTTGGTCTTTTTTCTTTTTTTTTTAAGAGGATAACATTTCATTTCTCTGGTTGTAAGTGATATAGAATTACAACATACATGCAGTCATACATAAAGCTAGGACTATGATGACCATCATAGTCCACCACCTTTACTGTCCCCATGCCCCCTCCACCCTTACACCTCTGTGAACAGAGTTCCACCATTGTTCCCATGTCCTTCCCCACATTATGGATCAGCATCCACTTATCAATGAGTACATTCGGCATTTGGTTTTCTGAGATTGGCTTACTTCACTTAGCATGATATTCTCCAACTCCATCCATTTACCTGCAAATGCCATAATTTTATTCTCTTTTATTGCTGAGTAATATTCCATTGTGTATATATACCACAG
>CM053417.1:64540553-64574128 GCA_028644305.1 Xerus rutilus | reverse complement strand
GCTTAATACAATGAACTTTCCTCTTAGCACTGTCTTCATAGTGTCCCAGAGATTTTGGTATGTTGTATCAGAGTTCTCATTTACCTCCAAGAATTTTTTTTATCTCTTCCCTGATGTCTTCTGTAACCCATGCATTATTCAATAGCAAATTATTGAGTCTCCAGGTGTTGTAACGGCTTCTTTTTTTAAAACTGTCATTAATTTCTAGTTTCAGTCCATTATGGTCAGATAGAATGCAGGGTCGTATCTCTATTTTTTTGTATTTACTAAGACTTGCTTTGTGGCATAGCATATGATCTATTTTGGAGAAGGATCCATGTGCTGCTGAGAAAAACGTGTATTTGCTTGTTGAAGGATGGAATATTCTATATATATCCATTAAGTCTAGACCATTGATTCTTCTATGAAGTCTTGTAGATTCTTTTTTTAGTTTTTGTTTGGAAGATCTGTCCAGTGGTGAGATAGTTTTGTTAAAGTCACCCAATACTATTGTGTTTGGATCTATTTGGTTCTTGAATTTGAGAAGAGTTTGTTTGAAGAACATGGCTGCCCCATTGTTTGGGGCATAGATATTTAAAATTGTTATGTCTTGTTGATGTATGATTCCCTGAAGCAGTATGAAATGACCTCTTTATCCCTTTTCATTAACTTTGGTTTGAAGTCTACTTTATCTGAAATGAGGATGGAAACTCCTGCTTGTTTACGCAGTCCATGTGAGTGATAAATTTTTTTCCATCGTTTCACCTTCAGTCTGTGAGTATCTATTTCTATGAGATGAGTCTCTTGGAGGCAGCATATTGTTGGGTCTTTTTTTTAAAATCCAATCTGCCAGTCTGTGTCTTTTAATTGCTGAGTTTAAGCCATTGACATTCAATGTTATTTTGGAGACATGGTTTGTATTTCCAGACATGTTGGTTTATTCTTAGTTTTTAACTTGACTGGGTTTCTCCTTTGATTGGCCTTTAGTGTAGCTCCTCCCTCTGCAGGTTTTCATTATTGTTTTCCATTTCCTTCTCATGGAGTATTTTACAAAGAATGTTCTGTAGTGCCTTCTTTCTTGCTGTGAATTCTTTTAATTTTTGTTTATCTTGGAAGTTTTGTATTTCATCATCAAACCTAAAACTTGATTTTGCTGGATATAAGATTCTTGGTTGGCATCCTCTATCTTTTATCGCTTGGTATATGCTTTGCCATGATCTTCTTGCTCTCAGGGTCTGGGTTGAGAAGCCTGCAGTGATCCTAATTGGCTTCCTCCTATATTTAATATGATTCCTTTCTCTTGTAGCTTTTAAGATTCTCTCCTTATTCTGTATGTTAGGCATTTTCATTATGATGTGCCTTGGTGTAAGTCTGTTGTGATTTTGTACATTTTGTGTCCTGTAAGCCTCTTGAATTTAATTATCCAATTCATTCTTCATATTTGGAAAGTTTTCTGATACTATTTCATTGAATAGATTCCTCATTCCTTTGGTTTGGAATTCTATGCCTTCCTCTATCCCAATAATTCTTAAGTTTGATCTTTTAATGTTATCCCATAGTTATTGGATGTTGTGTTCATGGCTTCTTTCCATCTTCACTGTGTGGTCAACTCTATTCTCAAAGTTAAATATTTTGTCTTCAGTATCTGAGGTTCTGTCTTCCAAGTAGTCTAATCTGTTGGTGATGCTTTCTATTGAGTTTTTAATTTGGTTTATTGTTTCTTTCATTTCTAGGATTTCTGTTTAGTTCCTTTTCAGAATCTCTATCTCCTTATTGAAGTGATCTTCTACTTCCTGTGTTTGCCTATGCATCTCTTTATTGAAGTGATCTTTTACTTCCTGTATTTGCCTATGTATCTCTTTATTGAAATGATCTTTTGCTGATTGGGCTTGCTCTCTTATATCATTCTTTAATTCACAGAACATTTCAATTTTGTATATCCTGAATTTGTGTTCTGTCATTTCTTCTGCTGTACTGACCATGGATTCTAATGGTTAGTATCTTGGTTTGTTTGAGTCACTTTCTTCCCTTGTTTTTTCATGATGTTTGTGTGTCTTTCCTTCTAGCTCTGCTGATCCAAGTTGTTACAGCTTTTAGTCCTATATGGGTATAGTTTCCCTGCAGGGTTTCAATACCTCTCCTTTATAGGGGAGACCAATATTGATTGATCTCAATACAAGCAATATATAGTTTCAAACCAAGTAACTCCTAATAGCTCCCAAATACATTTACAGTTTAGTCATGATATAAAACAATTATGAGTTCATGTACAATCTATTATGTAAACAATAATTTTGCACATGGGTCTATAGTTGCTGTTGGTGGGCTAGGGAAACTTAAGGGAGGGGTGTAGGATAGAATGTTGGGGTAGTTGGAAGTGAGGATATGGTTATTAGATCTTAGAAAGCTTGAAAAAGGAATCCAAGAGAAGTTGGCTATTACTAGAAAGAGTAACAGAGAGTTGGGAAATACCAGTAAGTAGGAAGAAAAGAGAGTACATCAAGGTGAGATAATAGCAAGAAAAATAAAACATATGCAAGTGGGAGTTACAAGACTATATAATACCACTCTAGTATACAGTTCAGAATTCCCAATCTACCATATCCCACTGTATAACAAATACTTGGTTTCACAGCTGTTGGGGATTAGAGGGTAGGAAAAGAGTGAGAGAGAAAAAAGGGAAGGAAAAAAAAAGAAAGGAAAGAATAAAAGAGCAGAGAAATAAAACAAAAAGATTAAACAATAGAAATATTAGGAGAAAAGGTAAAGGATAAAATAAAAATAAGAATAAAAAAATAAAAATAAAAATAAAAAAAATAAAAAGTCTCAGTGTAAATAAACAGGTATGGTTCCTTTCACCTCCAGTAGGTGGCATTGTCCGTTGCTTGCTGGACTTGCCCTGCTGGTGTCCCTGGTGTGGGTTTCACAGCAGGGTGTAGCTCTGGGCTGCTGGTGGAAATGCTGTTTCCAGGTGTGCTGTGTTGAGGTCAAAGTTTGTTCCCAGGTGCTGTCTCATGTCCCTTGGTGCAGAAGTTCTGCCGTGTTAGATGGAGATCCACAAAATACAGTAGCCAGGGTCCTGTTCAGGAGACGGTTTGTCCACAGGAGAAACTGCTAGGGGTCCTGCATGGTTGGGTGGGCGCTGGAGCCAGGTACCCCGTGTAGAAGCAGGCCCCACCCACCCTGGGCGAATCCTGGGCTCCAGCCCTGGGCTGGGACCCTGCGCACTGCAGCTGTGTTCTGCCGATCGCTGCTGAAGTCACGCTGTTTGTGGGAATCGCTGCTGCCTGGTGGCACTGCGTGCACACATGCAAGTGAAATTCCTGCGGGGGATGATGCGCGGTAGGATGATGTCAAGAAGCTAGGTGGAAGGTGGTATTTCCACTACTTCCAGCTTCGTTCCTGGAGAGACTATCACAGAAGAGTCCATCTAAGCTGCTATCTTGGAACCACTCTCCCCTACTTTTATTTTTATGAATCAATCATATCATCAGAGACTAAAACCAACTTGGAATTAAAAACAAATCAAAGCACAACATCCTATACTTTATTCTGCAAAAAAAAAGGGCTTTGGTGATAGTTTTTTGATCTAACATTTGAGGAAGATATTTCATGTACAATAAAATAATGTGACTTGTGATAAATACACCTACAAAAATATGTCTATCACAATTTTACACATAATATCCAGAAACATAAAATTTGATAATGTGGAAACCCCCTGGCATAATTAATATACTAGAATTTACAGAAAGATAAAAGATAGCATTATATACAAATAGTGTATAAATATTATGGCATAATATAGCATTTTGGTGTAATTGGAGTGCAACTTATCTCTATATACACACAAAGAATGTTTCAGAAACAAGTGAAGGAAATATCACCAATTCTTTAATTACACTTGATCATGAAGATGAGCAAACCTCTGTGATAGTTCATCTTGGAGAACAATAAATTACAAAATACCAAGATTGTAATAAATACAAATCACTAATATTTTAAATATCTAATGTTTTAAATAGGATTTTAAAAATGATGGGTACAATGCCAGTCTGTAAGAGGTCATATATACAGTGAATCCAGTCTAATGCCTTTTTTATTATTAAACCATATCTTTGCTTCATTATAAAACATCTTATCTTAAAAATTCACATATAAACCAACACTAGGAGTTTAAGTTTTGAAACATTTCAAAAGAAACAGAACAGAGCAGAAGCTATGAAGGAAAACAAAATCAGTCTGTAAATGAAGCATATATTCAAATAGAAAATACTAATCTTTACAAAGCTAAAGGCTAATTACATTTGGCCAATTTACAACAATGCAGTAATATAGTAAAAAAAATATCTTTATAAAAGAAAAAAAGGTGAATATGCATTCACTTACACATAAATGTTAAGTATGTTTAATTTATATAAAATATGTATTCCTAAGTTATTTATTTAAATATACATCAAGGACATCCTAATTAAAATACAATTCAACCTCTACCTGTTCTATTGAAGCAACATTTATGCTGACACAACTGGGTGGAATCTGTGGTAGTTCCATATTCAGATCAAGGTTAAAAATCATTTTAAAAATAAATGAGTGTTAGTATATGTATTTTATTATAAGCAGTAAAATGGATATTACAAACTTGAACACTGAATCTTACATTTTATCTTAATTTAAACAAAAATAGAAGATTCAATTTTATAAATATAAATAGAGCTTAGTCATCTTCTGAATGTTCACATAAGGGTAAATTTAAAGTATTTTTGTTAAGCCCTAACAATGATCCATTCTTATGAAAGAGAAGCTAATAAAAAACTGAGAAATGAGTTGGTCCTCTAAACAAAAGACCAAAATACAGCCATCTGATGTATTAGACTCACTGTGGCAATCTATATGTCTCATTCACAGTGAAGGAAAATTAATACACAAATAAAAATATAAAATGGGCTAGATAAATGTAGACTCAGGAGCTATATCTAATATTTGAAATAATTCCAATTTCAATGTTTAGTTCCTGACTGCACTTAATAGGAATCATTACTTGTATCCTGCCATATGACCAAAGTTCAGAAAAGTTAAGGATATTTGCCCAAGATCACCATAGTGATATAGATAGTATTTGAAACTAGAGTTGTTTGTCTCTAGGGCCCATTATTTTAATCTGCATTGAATTATTCCTCTAGGACACAAGCTGTCATTTCTGCTTACCTCTAAATCAGTGTATGCCAACTCTAGTTTTAAAACACTACAGGAAATATAGTATTATTTTCTAGGCAAATACCATGCTATTATTTTATTTTTTGTTTTTTAAATTTATTGATTTTTTTTTTAGTTTTAATAGTCATTATGAGATGCTATAGACAGATTTTTATCAGACAGGTAAATATATGCTATATTAAACTTTTGATGCAATAATCATAAACTCAAACAGCATATGAATATTTCAGGATGGTGTTTCTATATCAATGGTTCTACCTGTGTCTGCTCTTTCACCATCCATTATTGATAAAACTCATCTCTCAGCTTTGGCCCTCACTCTCTCAAAGAGCAACTGGGAATGTCTAAAGTCATTTTTGGGTGTCAAAACTGAGGAAAATGGTGCTAGTGGTATCTAGTGGATAGAGGCCTCGATGCCATTAAACTTACTAAAATGCACAGAACAGTCCTCAGGATTATTCACCCTAAAATGTCAATACTGTTGAGGTTGAGAAATCCTGCTCTAAATCTTTTCAAAAAGTTGCCTACTGAGCTTGACTTATCATTGATAGTCAGTAAGGCTGTAATGTGGTAACATTCATTTTTTTAAAATATTTTTTCTAGTTATCAATGGACCTCTATTTTATTTATCTATATGTGGTGCTGAGAATCGAACCCAGTGCCTCACACATGCTAGGCAAGTGCTCTACCACTAAGCTACAACTCTAGCCCAGTAACATTCATTTTATAAGACCTCCCTTAATTTATTTTCAAGCTCAAGCCTCTTATTTATGTTAGGTCAGAGGCAGACACAGAAAACCAGACCCACCTGCTGTGCTGTGCGGCGTGGTGCCACGGTGCTGCGCCAACACAGCACTAGAAAGTTCGCTTGGGAGGCAATTTTGGACTGTTTCCCACTACCGTGCCACGCCGCATGGACACTGCGCCAGAAAGTTCCTTGGGAGACAATTCTAGAACCTCTCTCTCCCCCATTACCGCCCAGAGGCAGCCCACCCACTGTTGCGCGCGACAAACGTAGCACGCACGCCACGCATGCGACGAGCGCAGCACGCATGCGCCGAATGCAGCATGCATGTGTCAAGCACACCAAAATGGCGGCCCCCAATGATCTGTACGGAAGAAGAAGTGAACTTACAGTATGAGAAGCTCCATGGCTCTCGGCTCATACCGGAAGGAATCTGACCTCACCAGCTGCACCAAACCAATCTCAGAGGACACTGGACTCTAAGTCAACACCTCTTCCTGGCCTCAAGCCTGCCTTTTTCGGATGGGGAGAGGCCTTATAACCCTGTGTAACACGAGGCACAGGGCCTTTGTCCCGACCTGTTCGAGCCTGGTGACTGGTCGGGGAACTGGTCCGGGAATGTATTTCTTAGAATAAAAGCCTGTGTTGGTCCTGTTTCACTTCCATCTGGTCGTTCATCTTACAATTTAGTCTTTAGTAGAAAGATAATCAAGTCCTTAGGTCTCCAGATGGAGACTTGTGACACAAGACGTGCTGGCACAGGGCCTAAACTTTATCCATATTCTTAAATTTTGCAAACCATATTTTAGATTTATTAACCTGGGTTCTACTTTACTAATAATACATTAGTGATTAAAGAGTTGATAAACATAATTACATTTTAATCAGATATTACCTTAGACATTAATATTCATCAACTCTGTTTTCTAGGTACCTTTGAATCTTCTCCTCTCATAAGAATAGAGTGCATAAACTTCATTTTAATGTATTTATCTACTTTTGATGATAAAGCCTAAAATATTAACATCACCCAGTTTTAACCTTTTATCTTTACAATTGTAATTTTGAAATAAATGTAACCTGATATCAGTAGCATATGGATAATGGTCAAATAATTCCCCCCAAACATGAAGGGCCTGAAATAAACAGCCCACATCAGACTTCCCATTTCCAGTAGCAACCATCTGCAATGCTGCTGTCTTTTGAATCCCATGGGCATTTTACACATACTGTTAAGTTTGCAAGACTCAAACTGTACTAGTGAATTAATAGCCTGATCACAGAATTTTTTGCAAAATCCTTTCATAAAGAACCATGAAGCCTCTTTTGATCACCTTCCTTATTTCTATCATCATACACTAAATGAGTTTGTTTTCAGAAATGATTAAGAAAAGAGTAGGATGATATGAAGAAATTCGCATTACTATGAGCATGGCAAGGAACAAGATGACTACCAAAAGGTGCATGGAACACTAACTCTAAAGTATAAATACCTAATTCTTACTAATGGTGGTAAATACGAACACTTTCATTCATATTAAAGAATTTTAGAATTTCTAGATACTAAATCAAGATTATCTAAAAGCATCTGAATAACTTCTTACCCAGCTTCATCTGCCATTTCTTGAAGCAGGATATTCATTTGGTTATAGAATAAGAAAATGAGAACTTATATATTTTGTTGTTGTTTTATTTTTATTTTTTATTTTTTTTGGTACTGAAGATTGAACTCAGGGGTACTCGACCACTGAGCCACATCCCCAGCCCTATTTTGTATTTTATGAAGAGACAGGGTCTCACTGAGTTGCTTAGTGCCTTGCCGTTACTGAGGCTGGCTTTGAACTCGTAATTCTCCTGTCTCAGCCTCCCTAAGTGCTGGGATTACAGGCTTGCGCCACTGTGCCTGGCTTATTTTATCATTTTTATTAGCTCATTTTAGTAATACATAATATTAGGTTTTATTTTCACATTAATTATATAAGCACGGAATATAATTTGCTCTAATTCAGTCATCAGTACTACCCCTTCCCCTTCCCTCCTCCCTCTCCCTCTTTCTTTCTCTCTATTGATCTTTCTTCTATTTATTTATAGTTTTTATTTTAAATTAGTTTCTTGTAGATATACATGAAGGTGAGATTCACTGGTTTATATTCATATACATACATAGGAAGTTTAGGTCAGATTCATTCCACTGTTCTTCTCTTTTCCTATCCCTACTCCCTCTACTACTGTTTTCTACTCCACTGATGCTCCTTCTATTTTCATGGGACTCATCCCCCTTTTGGTTCGTTGATTTGATTTAGCTTCCCCATATCAGAGTAAACATTCAATCTTTGTATTTCTGGGTCTGGCTTATTTCACTTAGCAGTATTGTCTCCAGTTCCATCTGTTTACCAGCAAATGCTATAATTTCTTTATTCTTTATGGCTAAGTAATACAGGCTTATATAATATATATGTATATGTATAATTTATTCATTCTTCTGTTGATGGGCACCTAGATTGGTTCAATAGATTGGCTATTGTGAATTGTACTGCTATAAACATAGATGTAGCTGCATCCCTACAATATGCTGATTTTAGATCTTTTGAATATATACTGAGGAGGTGAATAGCTGGGTCATATAGTAGGAGTTCCATTCCTAGTTTTTTGGAGGAATATCCATATTGCTTTCCAGAGTAGGTGCACTAATTTACAGTCTCACCAACAATATGAGTGTACATTCCCCCTATATACTTGTAAATATTTATTATTTGCATTATTAATAACTGTCATTCTGACAAGAAATCTCAGTGCAGTTTTGATGTGCATTTCCCTGCAACTGCTATTCATTTTGAATATTTTCTTCATATATTTATTGGTCATTTGTATTTCTTCTTTTGAAAAGTGTCTGTTTAGAGAACTGATCTTTATTTTTAAAAAAGATAGCTCTTTTAAGACAATATTTTTCTTACCAACAGAGGGAGCTGAATTATTTCTAAATATGACTTTCTGAATAACTAAGGTTTTGTAAAAAATACTAGCATTAAGATTGATATAATTTTAATTTCTAAATAATGCAATGATCAAATTTATAATATACTATTATAACCCACTTTGCTTTTATGTAAACAGATTTAATCTTTACAATAACTGTAACTGTTCTTTCTGCCAGTTGATATGAATCTGACATTAAGGATAACTCTATTAAAAATATCTAGAGATGATCTCAGAAGCTTGGGAGGCTGAGGCAGGATGAATTCCAGTTTAAAGCCAGCTTTAGCAACCTAGTGAGGCCCTAAGAAATTCAGTATGACCTTGTCTCTAAGTAAAATACAGAAAATGGCTGAGTATGTGCTTAGTGATTGAGTTCCCCTGGGTTCAATCCCAGTACCAAAAAGAAAAATCTAGACATGAATATAATATAGCTATAGTAGGGCTGCCATGACCTCTAAGTTCATCCAACTGCAAATCAACAACATTCAGCAAAAGTTGTGTCCATATTGAACATGTATAGAATTTTTCTTGTCATTATTTCTAAACAATGCTGTCTAACAACTATGTATACAGCATTGACATTATATTAGGCATAAGTAATTTAGAAATGATTTAAATTATATAGGAAATATGCACATGTTATATAAAAATAATACACCTTTTTGAGAATTCTAGCTTCTTTTCAATAACCTTTTATATACGGGGCTTGAGCATCTTTAGGTTTTGGTATCCATGTGGGTGGGGTTCTGGAACCAAATCACCGTTAATACCAAGGGATGTCTACTTCGAAATATTTATAAAGGTGCAATAATTCTCAGGGAATAGAATATGACTTTCCAAAATACTCTCCTTGTTCCTTTTTTTAAGTTGAGATTTCTAGTTTTTACTGAAAAATCAGAAAATTTGGAAAAATCGCCAGTGTTGCTGTGGACCATTAGCTGAGTCTCACCTTGTCCTGACAACCTTTGTCCAGGCCTTTGTGTTCCAGTTGACTCCCTCTTTCTACCTTTGGATCCTTTGCACTTACAGGTTGCTTGACAGACCCAGGTAGGTCTTGACAAACCAAAAGTCTTTTCTATCCTAACAAAGCTGTCTACCCAACAAGAAATAGAAGAAATACATTGTTAGAAATAATTTGAAAGTAAGAGGGAGTTCTAAAATGTGGCCATAGCTATACCAATGATAATAAGTATGATTTTAAGCAAATCACAAACCTTCTTAGTAGACCTAAAACTCTTCTCTCTCATTCACTTCAAAATTTTTTTCAAAATACAGAAAAAGGTCAAGAAATAATAGATCACATAAATATGTGCATTAATATTTTTACCTCATAGTTAAAACTGCATTGTGTTTTGAAATATACTTGATATTGAACCATATTGTTCTACAATTTGCTTTCATTCATCAACCTTATAAGATTTAATTTTATTGGTATCTAGAAACATAACTCATTCACTTTAACTGGTATAGGATGTTGCAGTATAGAAAAACCCCAATTTTATTTATACATTTTATTTATGAATTTTGAATTTTTCTTTATTTTTCATCATGAAAAATGGTGCAATAAACATCTGTATGTGTGCATGTGTATCTTTGTATGTACAAGTTAGGGCTTCAGGGTGCAAAAATTTGGAAGTGGATGTACAAGGTCATGGGTTTTATATATTTTTTGGTACCAGTGGTTGAAAAGAAAGAAGTTACTTTTACCCTTGAGTATAATCTGACTATAATTAACTGCTAGAATGCTACCTGGGAAATTTCTAATAAAGCTGACGTTCCACATATTGAAAAATAATGCCTTTTAGAACCTTATGAAGATTAAAACTACTATTTCAAGCTTTTTATGAAAATATATTGGAATTTTTGTAACCAATTTCTTTTTTGGGCAGCTACCAGGATTGAATCCAGGGGCACTTAACCACTAAGCTATATCCCTGGCCATTTCTACTTTTTCAGGGCCTTGAACTTGTAATCTTCCTGCCTCAACCTCCTAAGCCACTGGAATTATAGTTGTGTGCCACCACACCTGGCTACATTTTCATATATTCTAAAATTTATTCAATTATATTCAAGAAATTCTGAGGACCTACTTTATGCTGGATACACTTTTAAGTGTCAGGAAGGCATTTAAAGACCAAAAATTAGTGTTAGTAAGGGGGTGATAAGAGGGAAAAATGATAAAATTGAAAGCATTACAATACCTGATTTGAAGACATACTGCAGAAGTTACAGTATCTAGCAAGCAATTGACCTTGCATTAAAATATACACATAGACCAATGGAACAAAGAGAGACATCAAATAAACCCATGCATCTACAGTCAACAGATTCATGACAAAGGCACCAAAAAGATATACTGAAAACAGGACAGCCTCTTCAATAAATGGTACTGAGAAAAGAGGATATCCACATGTAGAAGATTGAAACTTGACCCCTATCTCTCACATGTAAAAAACAAAAATCAACTGAAAATAGATCAAAGTCTTGAAACTTGAACCCTATATCTTACCTTGTACAAAAAACAAATCAAAATGAATCAAAGACCTAAATGTAAAAGCTGAAATTATGAAAGTACTAGAACATAGTAACAAAGTACTAGAAGAGTGAAAATATTTCAAGATTGGTATATGAAATGATGCTCTTGGATATGACCCCGACCATACAGGAAACAAAAGCAAAAGCAGACAAACGGGATCATAACAAGCTAAAAACCTCCTATACAGCAAAGAAAACAATCAACATAGTAGAGACAACCTACAGAATGGAGAGAATATTTGCAAGCTTCTTATCTGACAAGGGTTTAACATTCAGAATATATAAGGAACTCCAAAAACTGAAAAAGCAAAAACCACAAATAACCAATTAAAAAATGGGCAATAGACCTAAATAGACTTTTCTCAAACACACATATATAAATGGCCAATAGGTATATGAAAATGCTCAACATCACTAATCATCAGAGAAATAAAAATCAAAACCACAATGATAACATCTTACTCCAGTAAGAATGGCTATAATGTCAAAACAAACAAACAAACAAACAAAAATCTCAAAACTAAAGAGAGCAAGTGCTGGCATAGATGTGGAGAAAAGGGAAACCTCACACACCTTTTGTGGAAATGTACATTAGTACACATTTTATAGTATAGTATGGAGGTTCCTAAAAAAATCTAAAATTAGATCTACCATATGCTCTGGCAATCTTGAATCTTGGTATATGCCTAAAGGAAATGCCTTTTTATGTTTATTGTGGCATTATTCACAACAGCTAAGATGCAGAATCAACCTCACTGTCCATGAAGGGTTGAATCGTTGAAGAAAATACAGCATATATACAGAATGAAACATTATTAAGCCACAAAGCATAAAGAAATCCTCCCATCTACAGCAAAAATTGATGGAAGTGAAAAATATTAAACAATTCAGACACAGAAGGACAAGTGCTGCATGTTCTCATGTGTGAAAGTTAAAATTCAACCCGAATGTAGAATGGTGATTAGTAGAGATTGGGAAGGAGAGGGGAGTGTAGATATAAGGAAGTTGGATTTGATCAGTGCTTTGTATATCTATGTATTTAAATATCACACTGAACCCCATTAGTATGTATAATTAATACATGTTAATCAAAAGATAGAAGTTTAAAAAGTTGAAAACATCAAAAAATCAGATCCTTAAAGGAAAAAAGGAATTATTTATGGATAGAAAAAGAAATGTTCTGTATCTTTAATGTTATGGTGGTCACATAACTATATATTTTTCAAAATTCAGAACTACCCTTAAGAGTGAAATGTAGTGCATGTTAATATAAAAATAGGAGAATAAATATTGGAAGTGGGAAAAAACAAAACATAAATAGGTATGATACACATCAAGTTTACAATAATGCTTATCTCTGGATATAGTGGTAACATTTATTTGCATCTACATTTTTTTAATTATAAGATGAGGAAAAACAATCTCTGCCATAATTTAGCTTGCATTCTAGCACATGCATATAAAGGGAAGTGAATAAAAATTTTAAATAATTATATGGTATATTAGAAAGTTGTATTATTATGGAGAAAAATAAGAAAGGAAGGTAGATGGAGAGTAAAGGACAAGGTAGGTGTGCTCTTGACATAATTTTAAGTAGAAATGTCAAGAAAGATCTCCCCAATACCTTACTATGAAATTGACTTAAAGAACTGAAGGAAGTAAGGGAGTGCAAAAGGAGGGTGTCTGCAAGACAAAGACAGGAAACTGCAAATTGAATGGCTAAGAGGAAGAAATGTATTTAGTATACACAAAAAATAATAAGAAAGCCAAAGTGAATACCTGAGCAAAGTGATGAGTAGTAATAGCAGATCAAGTCAGACAAGCAGTGTGAAGCAAGTCTTATGGGGCCCCAGGCCTTTGGAAAGAATGTGGATTTTACTCTGAGGGAAATGTGAAGTCACTGGAAATTTTTGAGCAGAAGGGTAACATGATGGAACTTATTTTAACAATATCATCTCATAACACTGAGAATATACTAGTTATCACCAAACTCTTTTTCCAGAGTGGATATGCCAATTTAAATTCTAATTACTTTTTAGTAGGATATAAGGGTTTTGGCAGTTAAGTGTATTCAACTAAATTCATTTTCATTTCTGTTTTTAATTTTGGTTGTTTTGTGAGAAATATTGTGAATATATTTGGACATCTCTAGCACATGGCATAATAACTGAAACAGAAGGTATTCAATAAATGCTGAGTGAATGAATCTCAGACTGTTTTAGAACTAAAAGGCACATTAGATAATATCAAGTCTAACTCCTATACTTTGCCACTATAGAAAATGAGGCCCACGGTAGTAAGAATATTAATCAGTGTTCCAAAGTGAATTAGTAGCATAACAGAGATTACAAATATAAGCATCCTTACTCAAGTCATCTTTCTAATTCACTTATATTTCTTAAACATGATCATAAAACCAATTGGGCATTACCTACACACCCACTTAAGGAAGATGTGGAGAAAAGGTTACCTTTCCAAGTTGTTGGGAACGTAAATTAGTACAGCTATTATAGAAAACAGTATAGAAGTTCCTCAAAAATTAAAATTAATACTACTATATGATCCAGCAATCTTTCTCATGGGTACATATTCACAGGAAATAAAATCAGTACATTGAAGACATAAGTGCACATCCACCTTTACTGCAACATTCTTCACAATAACCAAGAAATGGAAGTACCTATGTGTCCTTCAACTGATGAATAGAAAAAGAAAATGTGGTCCATACACACAATAGAATACTATTTAGACATAAAAATAATGGAGCCCTGTCATCTGTGACAACATGGATGGAACTACAAATATTTGTGTAAAATGAAATTAGCCAGATACAGAGTGACAAGTACTACATGATCTCACTCATATGCCAAAGTTAAAAAAGTTGATCTTATAGAAGCTGAGAGAAGAATGATGGTTATCAGAGGCCAGGGAAGGTGAAATGGGGTAGGGAAATGTGAATCAATGTTACAATTAGATTGCAGCAAGAAGCTCTATTGTGCTACCAATTTGTTGAGTGACTACAGATAACAATAATATACCATACATTTCAAAAAGCCAGAAGAAAGAATTTTGAAAGTTTTTACCTTAAAGAAATGCTAAATGACCAGGAGTAGTGGTGAATGCCTATAATATTAGCAATTTAAGAGGTTGTGACAGGAGGATTGCAAGTGTGAGGCCAGTCTCAGCAATTTAGCAAGGCACTAAGCAACTTAGCCAGACCCTGTCTCAAAATAAAAACAAAAATAGATATATAAAAGGTTGGGGATATGTGGCTTAGTGGTTAAGCACCCCTGGGTTCAATCCCTGGTACCTCCCCTGCAAAAAGAAATGATAAATCTTTGAGGAGATACATGAGAAAGGAAAACTTACACATTTTTGGTACAACTGCAAATTAGTACAACCACTTTGGAAAGCAGTATGGAGATTCCTCAAAAGACTGGGAATGGAATTATGATCTAGCTATTCCATTCCTTGGTATTTATCCAAAGAGCTGAAATCAGCATACTACAGTGATACTTACTTTTCAATGTTTATACTAGCATATTTCATAATAGCCACGTTATGGAACCAGCCCAGGTGTTTGTCAACCGATAAATGTATAAATACACACACACAAAATAGAGTTTGATTTAGCCATAATAAAGAGTGAAATTATGTCATTTGTTGAAAAGTGGATAGAACTAGAAAATACCATGGTAAGTGGAATAAGCCAGACTCAAAGTCAAGGATCAGATGTTTTCCATCCTATGCAGAAGTTACAGAAAAATAAGGAATAAGGAAGGGTGATTTCATGAAAATAGTAGGGAGAAAAGGATCTTTAGAGACGAACTTTCAAATGAAATTCACCAAATTATGTTCTGCACATTCAAATGCTGTGTTATGTTCATTTATAAATACATAACAATGAATTATACTTCTAGGTATAATTATAATGCACCAATTTAAAAAGCTAGAAGGAAGACCAGCAGAGTAGAGAAAGTGGAATAGCATGCAGAGAGAAGGGGAAGGGAACATCCAGGGTTTCAAAATGGTGTTCAAATTTGTCCATCAAGGCAAAAATCTGTAAAATCGTGGTCATAAGAAAGCTTAAACTGAAAAGATGCTATCTGAACATCAAATAATTCTTTTCCTCCCACCTTTTTTATCCTTTTCAAGGTTCATACTTCTCAGTGTTGCATCCATAGAGTCAGCAACCCCTGCAATGGACTTTGTTACCTATTTGGGGTATAAAAAAGATTTAGTATCCTATAAGCAATGTTAATATTTTTATAATTTCTTAAACATATTATCAATTAACTTCCTTACCTTGTCCTTAAAAGTAAAACTATATTATGTATTCTGGTCTAGTCACTGGCTATCTAAATTCTTAGATACTTCTATTCATTAGAAGAAAATTCATTAGATTTTTAAAAATTGTTTTTAGTTGTTAATGGATCTTTATTTTATTTTTTATATGTAGTACTGAGAATCGAGCTCAGAGCTTCACACATGCTAGGCAAGTGCTCTACCACTGAGCCACAATCCCAGGCCTCTTTAGAATTTTATTCAAAAATCTACTACTAGAATCATTTTTCTTACTATGTACTTAGACATTACTCAAGCCATGAAGGATTTTATCAGCACCCTATTACAAAACTTTGCAAAAGATTTAGATTTCTACCTGACAACTCTTACTACTCTCATTAATTTTAAATCAAAAGTTATTTACAGATAGTAATTCTTACCTTGCCCATTTTTACTGCAGATAGAACTCTGGCTGCCACTGCATCAACCCTAACACTCATTCTCAAGAAATTAATTGCTTGGTTTTGTGACAAATTGCATTTTCAGCATGTATTATTGCAAACTTTGTATTCCCTTTATGAATGGCCCATTTTAAGCAGAGCAAAGAGATGGTGTTGAAGATAGGGAACAAAAATAAATATCTGTAAAGAAAAATAACAGAAGTACAAATATTTTTTAAAAAGATGAAAATGACCCCAAATTAACCTGGAAGAGTTTTTACAAATACCTTTACAGGAAAAAATTATGCTGTAAAGTGTTAAAAGAACAATTTGTAGTTCAATTGTTTAGCCTTAGAAAACATGTGTTGATTAGGCTTAAAAACTGGAAATTGAAGAAATTCAAATATTTTAAAAATTATCCAAAATCATATACTGAGACATTATCACTATTAATATTTTTGTGTACAGTATTCCCAGCACATAAACATTTATGACAATATAAATAAATTAGAAAAGTGCACACACAAAGTATACTGTTTTGGAAACTTGTTTTCTCATGTTAAAAATACCTTTGAAGTAAAAAAAATATATATCTATTAACCAAATCATTATTTCTAAGGTCGACATAATAGAAATGTATCACTAATCAGGGATTTTGTGCATGGTACTAATACTACTGATGCTACATAAAATGATTCTAGATGTTTCATGGGCATAAGTATTTTTTAATTCATTTTTGTTGTGATACAACACCAGGATACACCTTGACATCATCACAAAGGCATGGAACCCAACATGCTGATTCAATCCCTAGCACTCTTCCTCCAGTGCCCTCACTCCATTCCATGGATCCCACTTCAATTCATTTGTTCTTTTTTTTAAAATTAGTGTCTGGTGGATACAGCCAATGCCGGGACCCACTGTGCCACATCCATGCATGCAAATACAAAAGTTCAATCATGTTCATTCCACTGTTCTGCTCCTTTCCCATCCCTTCCTCCTTTTCAATCCCTTTCATTTACACTACTGATATTTCCTCTATTTTGATGAAATCCCCTCTCCTCTCTTTTTTTACCCTTCCTCTCTCTCCTTAAATCACCCTCTCATAGTTTAGATTAGTTTCTGCATATCAGAGAAAACATTCAAACTTTGACTTTTGGAACTGGCTTATTTCACTGATACATTTACTGTATGTATATGAAAAAGATGTAACTATCATAAATCCATGATTTTCCTGGTATAACACAATAGGTCAGGGCTAAAGCTTAAAAAGTCCATTTAAAGAAAAATATTAAATAAAGTGTTCAAATGGTTCTCCAATACAGCAAAATGAAGGTGGTATATAAGTGAGTGTAATTTGAAAAAAATAAGATCCCTGAGAACAAAAGGATAAGGTCCCAGGATACCTATTTCCAACACTTCAATAATAAAAGAATAATTCAATAATTATACCTGTGCATCCAACTTTACACATTTTCCAAGTATTTCATAATATAAATTCCTAGATGCAGAATTACTGGATGCAGAGCTATGTATATTTTAATTGTCCTCCCCAGAGTGCTGATAAAAAATTTATATCTCTTCCTGCAGTATAAAAGAGATCCTGTTTTCTACACATAAACTCATCCAGATTGGATATTAATATTATATTCTATGACAAACTGAGAGGTAAAAAGTGGTTATCTTATTGCATTTCTTTGACTAAAAGTGATGTTAAATAGTTAACAGATATTTGTATTTCTTCTTTTATGAGGTTTTTTTCAGTATTTTTTTTATCTTTTGGGCCTTTTTCTTATTGATTTGCAAGAACTTAATATTTAAATGATCAAGTATTTGTTACATGGGATGTAGCCCATTCTAGATTGGTTGACCTTTTGTGTGTGATTATTTCTCTTATAGTCAGACATTTCCTTTATTTTTTAAATTATGTTTAGGACATCCTTCTTTACCTTAATGTCACTTATTATGGTATTTTAATGGTTTTCCTTCTTACATTTAAATATTTATAAAAATTTGGTTTCTATTTGGGTGAAATGTACCCATTTTCAATAATAACATACTTTAATAAAATAATAAAATGCTTCATTTACATTCCCTCCTTCAATTTATTTATGTATTTTCTTTTACTTGGTACTTCTTTTTGCTAATTTTGCATAGTTTAAAAATTAATACAATAAAATAAATGCATGCAAGAATACAGTATTCAAATATAAAAGAGTATATAATAAATTTTTAAAAATAGGCCCTTCCATAATCCCAGTCACTCTGTCTCAGATCTTAGATTAAACTGTCTTAACATACATATGCTCATTTTTTTAAAGTGTTTATTGAGCATCTTGCAAATGCAAGACAGTATTCCATGCACTTAGGACTCAATAGTGAGCACAAAATATAAGAACACTTATGTTCTTATAGAGCATACATTCCAGTTAGAGTCTGAAAATGAACAAGGTAATTGAAATAGAATATTAAATAGTGGCAGGTGGCAGGGAGGAAAAACAGAGCAGGGAATGGGGATAGGAAGATTTACAAAGTGGTTGTTGAAATTCGAGAGGTTGGCATAGCAGCTTACTGTGAAGATGACATCTGAGTGAACACCTAAATTTTTTCTCTGTTTTTCTAAGGAAGAGAGAAAGCTAGTCATATGGATATTCAGTAAAAAAACATCATATGCAAACATTTCACTTATACTGTAGGTGAGTCAATGTTTCTGAAGCCGAGTGCATGAAGGGGGAAATAAGAAATGAAGTTAGACAGGGTTTATAGGCCATTTTAAGGATTATGGCTTTTAAGTTGGAGATGGGAGAACAAAACACAATTCTGAACCAAATAGACCCATTTGATTTCTCTTTTTAAAATGTTCTCTCTGGCTGCTGTGTTAATATTTAAGGGTGAGGGTCAGGAACAAGGAGACAAATTAGAAGCTTACTACAATAACTGAGCTAAGATAATGATGGCTTGAATCCAGATAGTAGTATTAGGGATGGTAAGAAGTGATCAAACTGCAAATACCTTTTAAACACAAAGATACAAATTGCTGATGATTCAGATATAGGACATAAAACAAACCAATACAAGGGGTTTTTTGTTTTGTTTGCTGAGTGACAGAAATGCCTTTAACTGACATAAGGGAAACTGTATGGGAAAGGATGGGACATAAGGGTTTTGTTTGTTTGTTTGTTTGTTTACTTCTTAGACATAGAAGTGCAAACAATAAGTAGTTTTATATAGGAGTCTGGAGTTCAGGGGAAAAGACCAAGCTAGAGATGAACATTTGTTAGCCATCACCATGTAAATGCCATTTAAAACTAAGAGACTAGATTAACTCACTTCTACATGGCCATTTTTCAGAAAGTCTGCAAGGGGCAATAGGGGATGGAGACACACATAGAGAAAAAGATGGGGCCCTTGGTAGTTCTCCATCCCCTGCTGAGAGATGAATGACCATGAGCTAGCTCAGTACATTTATTATATAGGTTTTAACATCAAAAGAGTTTTTTGTGACAAAGTTTCTTCAAAGCAAGCAAGACCAAGTTCGAAGACTAGTAGCTCAATTATAATTATCAACTTGTGTTCATATGTCTTATCCCTGCAGCTGGTGTCTGAATTTAAGGTAAGGACTGATAGTTCTGTGGCAGGCAAAGGAACTTCCTTTGAATAGGGTCACCATAGCAACTGGGCAGTCTCACACTTGCCTTTGCACCAAGAGTTCCCAGCAGACAGTGCTCCTGTTGCTGGAGAATCAGAGACGTAATTCAAATCACTACTCCTGACAAAGAAGCAATAAACTGTGGCAGCTGCTACTGGTGACTCCAAAATGTGGATTGAGAACTGACTGACCATTGGGTCAAGCAATAGGGAGATATCTAAGTTTCTGTGAAAGTAGGGGTATAAGCCTAAATGAATTGAGTACAACAAATAATGAGAGGAGAGGATTAGAGTCAATAAATACAAATGACTACTTTAAAAGTTTTTTTTATTTAGAAATAAAAAAAGAAATAATTATCCAGAGGCAAAAATAGAGATAAGAGAGTGCATTTAAAGATTTAAGGATGTTTTTGTACTAATGGAATTTATTCAGTTAAGAGAATAAAACTAGTTGTTTAGAAGAGAACTGCTAGAACAATGGCAATGTGAAGCAGAGAGGGAAGGGATCTCCTACACAAGGGGAAGAACTAGCCTTCACCAGGAGCTTGGACAGTTTATTTATTTTAAGAGAAGAGAAAGTAAACTTTATTGGCAAGTAAATAAGTGCAGTCATCAAAGTTTTCTCTGTGAAGTAGAAAGCAATTTCATAATGTAAGAATGATCAAAGATATATTGAGATTTAAAAAGATAGAAATTTGAAACTATTACTTACATGACTGTTAGAATAGATGGATAAGGGAAATATAATCCATCATCAAGTCATGTTGTCAACAGGTCATTTTAAGCCTCTTTTAAATCAGAAAACTTGGCAAGATTAAAAAAATAACAACATTAATAAAATATACTTATTGACCTAGAATTTTTCTTCTAGGAATCCATCCTAAGTATACAATCAGAGATCACCATAAATGTTTACATGTAAGAAAGTTCACTACTAGCTATCACTTAGACATCAAATAACAGAATAATAATTAAGTAAATTGAATATTTAAACATGACAGAATACTGTTTGAATAACATAAAATATTCCAGAAAATAGCTAATGGCATGGGGAGTATACTCACAAAACTAGCAAGAGGAGTAAGAAAGTTCTTCCTTCATCTACCAATATACTAACATTTACAGAATGCCTACTATTATCAGGTAATAGGGATATGACACTAAATAATGCAAGGTCCCTACTGGTAGAAGGAAACAAAACAAATAAAAATGAGTAAGGTAAATAATATCAGGTAGTAAATGCTTTAAGTTAAATAAAATAGAGCTACCTAATAGGGTAATAATAGGATGGGTGGTGAGGGATGCTGTTTTAGTCACTTTTTGCATTGCTGTAAACAAAATACCTAACAAGAACATCTTATAGTAGCAAAACTTTATTTGGAGCTCAGAGTTTCAGAGATATCAATTCACAGATGGCCAACCCCATTGCTCTAGGTTAAAGGTAAGGCACTATATCATGGGGGAAGGGCCCAGCAGAGGAAACCTGCTCAGCTTATGGTAAGGTCAAGAAGCAGAGAATGAGAAGGGGGAAGGGGCCACAGAAAAGATGTACCCTTCCAGGGCATGCTCCTAGTAACCCACCTCTTCCATACATACCCCACCTGCCTACAGTTACCAATCAGTCATTCAAATCAGCATAGACTGATTAATTTACAGCTCTCACAGACCGATAATTTTGCCTCTGAATGTTCCTACATTAACATTTTAGATTTTGGGAGACCTCATATCCAAACCATAACATATGGTCACTTGAAGGAAATTACATTCAAGCTGAAAAGTAAATGGCCAAAGGAAACCAGCCCTGCAAAGATCTGGAGCTGGGGAGGAATGTCTGTTTAAGCAGAGGACATAGCTAATGCCAAGTTTTCAGGACAAGATTAATCAAAATATGTTCTAGGAAATGTGTAAAGTCCACTGTGTGCTGGAGGAGTGATTAATGGGGAGAGCAGTAAGAGATGAGGTTTGAAGCTGGGCGCGGTGGTGCATATGTGTAATCCCAGTGGCTCTGGAGGCTGAGGCAGGAGGAGGATCACAAGTTCAAAGCCAGCCTCAGCAATAGCAAAGTGCTAAGCACCTCAGTGATACCCTGTCTCTAAATAAAATATAAAAAAGGCTAGGAATGTGGCTCAGTGGTTGAGTATCTCTGAGTTCAATCCCTGGTACCAAAAAAAAAAAATGATGAAGTTTGAGATGTTGGCAGAGCAGAGTGGAGAGTCTTACAGGGCAAGATAAAAATTCTGGGTTTTGTACTTTATGTGATGGGAAGCTCCTGGATGGCTTTAATTATGTGAATGACATGATTATAATTTACTATTAAAAATCACCACTCTGGCTATTGGGGAAAAGAACTGGCTATAAAGGTTAATGGTAGACATAGGAAGGGAGACAACCTATAGGGTTAGAGCAGCAGGGTAGGCAAGTTATATGGTTTGGTTTAGGGTATTAGCAAGGGAAGTGATGAAACTTACTCAGGTTTAGGATTTATTTTGAAGGTAGATTTGCCACAGACAAACTGTGGGCTAAAAAAGTAAGTAATGATGACTTCTAGGTGTCTAGGTAAAACAAACTGGTGTAGGGCTGCTATTTACTAAAATGGAAAATACTGAGGAAGAATCAGGTAATGTTTTAGTTTATCAAGCATTCCAGTTTTAGAAAAATCAGAAAATATTTGGAATGCCTATTAGATACCCAAGTAGAGATCATAAAATGCTAAGCCAGGTATATGAGTACAGAGCAGGAAGAAGAAATAAGGGCTACAATGAGATCTTCCCATTATTTCTTCTCATTCACACCTCAACTTTTTATAACCAGGATATTACTTCTGCTCTGTTGAAACTACTCTTACTAAGGTCAGCACTGTCTTTCTTCTGCCCATATCCAGATAGTTTTTTTTTAATATTTATTTTTTTATTTTATTTTTTAAATATTTTTTCAGTTGTAGATGGACACGATATCTTTATTTATTTATTTTTATGTGGTGCTGAGGATCGAACTTGGTGCCTCACACATGCGAGGCAAGCGCTCTACCACTGAGCTACAGCCCCAGCCCTTAATATTTATTGATACATTTATTAATACTTTATAATCTGCAAAGTCAAGTACTTTGAGGAATATCAATATTTTTTACAGATGCTTGTTAGTTTACTGTCTAGATTAACTACTTGAAAACCACTACATACACACACGCACTCATGCACACACTATGTATATTACTTTACAATCTTATTTTTCAACAAAACAAATTTTTAAAAGAAAGTTTCGTATCAAAATGATAAATTTAAATCATAATTTTTAAGTAGCCATACTATCTGGTGATAAACACATATTTAATAAATAGTCTATTTGGGGAGAGTTAAGGGATTTCCTATTTTTCTTATTATTTTATTTCATTGGTTCTTTTCAGTTATGCTAATATTATGATTCATTTTGACATAATTATAAAATCATGGAATATAATCTTACTTTTACTTGCCATTTTGTCCTGCCAACCACTGTCTCCTTGAATTTCTCTCTTACCTAGTTTTCCAAGATATCTCTTTCACTCCTGGTTTTCTTCATTTCTATTTCTCTGGTTGTTCCTTTTTTTGATATTTGTCAATTCTTCTTCCTCTACCTTCCTTTCACTGTTTCACTAAATGCTAATTTTTCACAAATAGATTTCTTCAATTTGGTGTGGTCCTCATTCCTTACTCTTCTTCCTTGATCAAACCCATACATGCCCCTGAGTATAACAGTCACTATGTACTCTCAAATTTGTTGTCTACAACCAAATGTGACTCCTGAGCTCCTGTGCAGATTTGATTTTTCTATTTGACCACTACTTTAGGATAGGAACCTTTAACTTAGCATATTAAAAACTCAATATTTCTCCCTCCAGTAACCTGGTCACTTTCTAGAATTTCTCCATAAAAATGAAAACTACAGCTATCCATCCAATCAGATACACAAGCTAGATTAAGAGTCATTCATGATGACTCTGTCTTCTTACTCTCCATGTTTAATTGTCACATCCAGATTCTATAACCTTGACAGCTTTTAAATCCATCACTTTTTCTCCATCCCCATCAATACTGCCTTCATAGAGTCAACTCAATATTTTTGCCTAGACTATTATAATACATTCTCACCAGAGAATATATTTTTAGTTTTAGAGTTCTATAACCTAGAGGACTATATACTTTTTTTTTTGGTACTGGGGATTGAACTCAGGGGTATTCGACCACTGAGCCACATCCCCAGCCCTATTTTGTGTTTTATGTAGAGACAGGGTCTCACTGAGTTGCTTAGCACCTCGCTGTTGCTGAGGCTGGCTTTGAACTCTCAATTCTCCTGTCTCAGCCTCCCTAAGTGCTGGGATTACAGGCTTGAGCCACTGCGCCCGGCTTTATATACTTTTTTTTTTCTGTAAAGAGCCAGATAATGATTACTTTGGACTTTGGACAACAATGATTCTATAGCATCTACTTAACGCAGCTGTTATAGCACAAAAGCCACAGACATTACATTGAAATAACATGTGTGGCATGTTCTGATAAAAATTTACTTACAAAACAGGTGGTAAACTGGATCTAACCTGCAAGTCTGTAGTTTGCTTATATCTGCTAAAACCTGTTTTTGAGAAAAATGTTCTATTACAAGTGTTTCGCCATGAAACTTTCCTGATCATTTTTCACTGGGTTCCAATCATCTTGGGACAAAATTAAAACTCTCTTTTTATTACATAGAGGTCCTGTATAACCTTTCACAACTTGAAGAAATATCCCCAACATGCTATGCACTCACATTTTTGTAGCTCTGCTGTTCCCTCTGCCTTATTTCCTCATTGGCCAATTAATATTGGGCACAAATTAGGTTTTAGGCAGGGGAGGATAACGATGAATTTCATTATGGACTTGTTAAATGTGACATTTCTACAATAGATATTCCTAGAATGTAGCTGAATATTCAAGCTTGATGATCAAAAGAGAACAGATTTGGGGGTCATCAGCACAGTTACTGAACACAGGAGGGTTAGAAAGGAAAGTGTAAAAGGGGAAAAGAGAAAAAGCAAGACAAAGAGGGAGAAAATCTATGAAGGATATTGCAAAGGTATGGTCAAGAGAGTAGTGGGAGGATCTTAAATCATGCAATGTAACAGAAGTAAACAGTTTCAAAAGGAGAAAAATCAATGATATCGAATACAGCACCAAAACCAAAACAAAAATAGTAAACCTTTCTGATCTTTCTAAATCTAAGAAACACAACTATCTGATTTTAATTTACATTTTAGAAGTAATGTATGTAGCCAGGCGCTATGGCACACATGTGTAATCCCAGTGGCTTGGGAGGCTGAGGCAGGAGGATCTAGAGTTCAAAGCCAGCCTCAGCAATGGCAAGGCACTAAGCAACTTAGACCTGTCTCTAAATAAAATACAAAATAGGGCTGGGGATGTGGCTCAGTGGTTGAGTACCCCTGAGTTCCATCTATAGTACCCAAAAATAAATAATGTAGTACATGTAAAAGTTGAGGTTGAGCCCTTTTGTGTATAAAAGACATTTCTGTGAACTTTATATGCTTTCCTAATTTTTTTTTCTTGGTACAAAGGATTGATCCCAGGGGCACTCAACCACTGAGCAACATCCCAGCCCCTTTTTTATATTTGGAAACAAGATGTCCCTGAGTTGCTTAGGACCTCACTAAGTTGCTGAGACTGGGTTTGAACTCGAGTTCCTCCTGTCTCAGCCTATCTAGCTGCTTGGATTACAGGTGTGCACCACCACTCCCAGGGCTTTGCTTAATTTTTCCAAATTGTTAGCCTTTTCCTATTAATTTATGATGATATTTTAAGATCTCTTTATATACAACAAATATTCTCTCATGTTGTGACAAATGTTCTTCTCCAAGTATTTTGTCTGTAGTATTAGAATTTTTAGGTATAAAATTTTCAACATTAATAAACTTATCTTTCTTTTTTGGCTTTTATTTTTTTTTATTTTCCAGTCCTATTTCAAGATTACAAAAAGGAATCAGCCCTTCATTTTCTCTTCTAATATATATATGGGTTTACTTTTAAGATTTTCTATTTTCAATCCATATGAAATGCTTTTAGAAAGTGGATTTTCACATTTTAAATTCAAACTGTTTGTAAATATTGATGGACATAATTTTAAAACATTTTAATTTTAATAAAGGTTGTGGGCCATGAATTGAAACAGACTGGTAAAACAAAAGAGATTGAGAGCTAAACAACTTGTAGAAAGTGGAGAAAATTAAAAGTAAATTGAGAAGAAATTAGCTTGAATGATACAATCATGATGCACTATGAAGATGCTCAGGAAGCACTGCTCTAAGTCAATTGTTTGTAAAAAATAATGTTAAGATTTTATATGGTAGAATAACTTAGATATTTTAATATTGCTGTGCTTGCCTGAGATGTGATACCTCAATTGTTTTTGTTTTATCTACTATCGTAAATATACAAAAATATTAAACCAACAATGTTTTGGGAGTTTCTCTTTCCATAAAATAGTTGGACATAAACTTTTTAAAAAGACAATTATAATATATCAATTTTAATTTTCAATTTTCTCCTACCTCAGCCTAAGAACTTCTCCTTTTCTAAAAGTTCTCTTCTTGTACTATTCTCTCAATTAAGAGTATAGACAAAACACCCAAAGTGACTCAACTTAAGGATTGAATATATGCTATTGTCAAATATCTGAATATCTAAGATAACAACATTAAATATAGATGTATAAATATACATGTACAAAAATAATTAATGAAACAGTCTTGAGGCTATTAGGAATTTTGTTGGTATCTAGAAATTTGGATTTGGTAAAAATACCCAGACTTGTTATGAGTGACTCACTATGCCTACAATGTTTGTACAAAAAATGGTGGTTTGTGTCAAACACCTGATTTCCTTCCAAGGATCTAGAATTTTGGCATGTGCTAGGAAGAAAATGCCAACCTCACTGGTTACTCAAATTTCTATGCTCAGGAGAACATTCCTTGTAAATAATATTTCATATGTGCTCTAAAAACTAGCTGGAGGAATTAAAGCTTGTCCTCTGTGAAATTCTGGGATGTCCTGGAAGAGGGGTTTTGGAAGCTTAAGCCTAAATCTCCCAGACATAGCCCCATTAATCTTTTCCCTTTATCAACTTTTTAATAATTTTGTTTTGTATCCTTTGGGTACAACTATATGCTGAGTCTTGTGAATTTTCCATGCACAAACCATGGTGTACATTAATGCTATGTAATATTTAGATATAATTCTTTAGAATTAAAATCAGCCAAAAAATGTAAATATTATGCATACATACAGACTTTATACTTCTCAGTAAGATTGGTATTAGCTATAAACCAAGGGAGTCTTTATATTTAAGTAACACAGAAAAATTATGCTCTATATTGTAGGCCTTACTTGCACATAAAAATGGCAATAAAATTTTAAACATAGTAATGAATAACCATTATTAAATATGTCAGTTAATGATTTATTTAAATAGTTACTTGGCTTAGAATGCTGAGGACAGTAATTATCTTTCTTCAATATAAAATACACTGTCTACAATTAACTATCTTTCCATAATAAATTATGCTCATTTCATAAGTAAAAATATGTAAAAATAGTAAAAGTGGTTTACCTTTTTAATTTTCACCTTTTCAGCTTTTCTTCTTTATCACACTTCTTGGCATTCCTATTAAGTTCTTTTGCAACACACTTCAAGTTAAATAAGTGTCCTGCAAATAGAGGTTGAGGCTATTCAAAAAGTCATCTCCCAATATAACTACCAGCAAACATGATGTGAAAAGCATAAACGTATCAGATATTTTGCTATTTATAGCAAGTAATCACAATATTTGAGGAAACAAAATAATTTATATCTCCTTCCCTCCCTCCCTCCCTTCCTTCTTTCCTTCCTTCCTTTCTCCCTCCCTCCCTCTGTCTCTCTCTCTCTCTCTCTCTCTCTCTCTCTCTGTTTCTTTCTTTCTTTCTTATATACCAGGGATTGAACCCAGGGACACTTAAACATTGAGCCACATCCACAGAATCTTTCTTGTATTTTATTTAGAGACAAGGTCTCACTGAGTTCTTAGGGCCTTGCTAATTTGCTGAGGCTGGCTTTGAACTCATGATCCTACTGTTTCAGTCTCCCTAGCTGCTGTGATTATGCTATTTAAAGTAAGTGTGTACCACAGCACCCAGCCTCTACACTTGTTTACTATTAAAATTCAAATCAGTAGAAGATACAGCATTTGCTAATTATAATGGTAAAAATAACTTTTCAGTAAAGAAACCTGGCAGATAAAATCCTAATCAAAGTTAACATTATCAGTACTAAGACATTTCAATATCACTTAACTTTCTGAAATGATGAACCAAGAAGAGTATCATTTCTATGATGCTGTTGCCAAAAACATAACCTCAATCTACTCAAGAGAAAACACCAGAAAAAATCCAGAACTGAGAGGCATTTGATACATTGAGAAGTGTACTCTTTTCAAAATGTCAAATTCTTGAAGATCAAGTAAAGACTGAATTATTATCTCAAACTGGAGGAGACTAATGAGATAAGGTGAATACATGCAATGTGGGTTACTGAATTAGATTCCAGAACAATAAGTATGTTAGTAGAAATGCTGGCGAAATCCAAATAATATCCGAAGTTTAGTTAATAATAAAATATTGATATTGAATTTCTTTTGTTGATAATTATATTATGATTATATAAGATTAAAAAGTTCAAATTAAGAAATAAAATAGTCATTAAAAAGAAAAAAGAAAAATACTCCATTCAATAAAACCTCAAAGAGTAATACCAAAAATGTTTAATTTTCATGATACAAACAAATATAAATATGAAGTACATGCACATTGATGTCATAGGGATGAATTATTTAAAAATTGGTTTATGTTATGAATAAATCATCAGTAAGGTAAATTTTATGCATTTCAAGACCTTTAGTAAAATGTCAAACTTTTTTAAACCTTGTTTTTGTATTTCTCCATCCCTTGGATAAAAAGAATGGAGAGTTTGTTTTCTTGAAAAGTTTGAAAGAGTTGAATTTTTTTGCCATTATTGGTATCGGAGATGGAACTCAGAATGCTTTACCACTGAGCTACATTCCCAGCCCTTGATTTTGTGACAAGTTCTCCCTAAGTTGCTGAGGGCCTTGCTGAATTGTTGAGACTCACTTAGAATTTGCAATCCTCCCTGGGTCACTGGAATTACAGGTGTGTGCTGCTGTACCCAGGTAAAGAATTGACTTTTGGATTGATTGTATCACTATTACAGAGCATAGAATGATGACTTCTATTTATCAAAGCTAAATCATAAATTGACTTTTTTCATCTCTCAAAGTCTTCACTTTTCTAATTCAACACCCTATTTATAGATAATGAGAGAGAAGTTGCTACTCTGAGTAGTTTTTTTTTTTTTTTTTAAATTTTTTTTTTTTAGTTGTAGGTGGACACAATGTCTTTATTTTATTGCTTTGTATGTGGTGCTGAGGATCGAACCCAGGGCCTCACGCATGCGAGGCAAGCGCTCTACCGCTGAGCTACAATCCCAGCCCTCTGAGTAGTTTTTAAGGTAAAATTTTGAGCTATGTCCAGAATTCTTTTTAAAAAGGTAGGGGAGCTGGGCACAGTGGCACATGCTTGTAATCCCAACATTTTGGGAGGCTGAGACCAGAGAATAGCGAGTTCAAATCCAGCCTCAGCAGTGGCAAGGCACTAAGCAACTCAGTGAGACTCTGTCTCTAAATAAAAAACAGAAACTAGGGCTGGGATGTGGCTCAGTGGTTGAGTACCCCTGAGTTCAATCCCCAGTACCAAAAAAAAGGTGGGGGGAGGAATAGGCATGTGTATAACTCAGTAATTTTAATGAAAAACATACTTTAAATTTATAAGATTTAATAATTTCAGTTAAGAAATTGAGAAAGTAATAGCTCTATTTACATACTGAGTTAGTTTCTCAAATTTAGTACTACTGACAGTTTTGGCCAGATAATTCTTTGTTATATGGACTGTTCTATAAATTCTAGAACATTTAGTAGTATTGCTGGTTTTTACCCATTAGGTGTCAGTAGCACCCCTCTTCCTAGTTGTAACAACTCAAACGTCCTCAGACATTACAAAATGTCACTCAGGGTAGGGTAGGGGAAATCATACCCTGTTAAAAATTATAATCAATGATAAGAGGTAAAAACAAAGAAAAGGGATTTATTTTTCATTTCCTAAAACATCTCCCAAATAGGACTGCTGTTTCTGTAGGAAAAGTCACTATAATAAAAGACTAAATTATGGAGTTAATAATTTTAGCTAAAATTTACTGTAACTACAAATGCTAATTACTGACTACTGAATGCCTATTATAGCTAACACTTACTCTATATTTAAGACTGATCAAGGAGTAAAATACAGGCAATTAAATGAATAGCTATATTACAAAAGCATGTTTAATGCCATAATTCCTTCCTCCCTTTATCCTAAAAAGATATGAGCCACTTCTTAAAATATGGTAGCCTAAAGATTTAGAAAAACACATTTTACTACTTGATGAACTATAACATAAGGTATAAATGCAGAGGGAAATCTTAGAGGACAGACCACAGAAAGAAGAAAAAAACTTCTTGTAGTAAGCAAGCATTGAAGCCCCTAAAACCACCTATGGTTCTGTTTTGGACTGAGCTCTCTGAATAAAGGCATAACAATTTAAGGATACAATATTAGCAAAAAGGGTAAGTAGGAAAAAAAGTTTTTTTCAGCTGGCAAAGGAAGGTAATATAGCAAGATTAAATGTCTTTATGGACCCTGGATAAAAGGTGTGTGTGGAGCAAAGGGTTCTCTGAGAAGTTATAACCACAGTCATGTGTACATGTGGATTTGGGTTCAAATGTATATTACTGGAATTATATAGGAAAACCAATCCTGAAACATTAAGATAATCCCAAATTGAAGAAACATCCCCAAAACAGGAATTTCAGGATTTTCATGGGTTTAAATAAATGGGTAAAACAGAAAACAGGATAAAGCTGAGGAGAAAATTAGCAAACTGAAATATGGATTTGAATTAAGATGAGATTGAAAATAATACTGATATAAAAGAGGATGATAGAAAGGTAAATGGAATTAAAAGTCTAATATCTGAAATCCTAGAAAAAAGACAATTGGAGGGGCTGGGATTGTGGCTCAGTGGTAAAGCGCTTGCCTCGCATGCGAGAGGCACTGGGTTCGATCCTCAGCACCACATAAAAAATAAATAAATAAAAATAAAGTTATTAAAAAATTTTTAGAAAAGACAATTGGAATGTGTTAAAGATTATACTCAAGGAGATAATGTCTGAGAATCTTCCATAACTGATTAGAGGAACTGAAAAGATTTGAGCAGCACAAAAATTTCCAAGGACAAATAAAAATCCACATCATAGTAAACTTCCAAATATCAAAAACTAAAGTAATTTTAGAAAACCTATAGTGGAAGTTCAGATAACTTAGAAAAGACCTAAAATGAGGCTCAGAATTTACAAATAAAACACTAAAGTAACTTCCAAATGATGTACATTCAATGCATGTTACTCAAGGCAGTGGTGATGTTCTATTAAATTACCTCAAATACTGATATAGCAAGTATGAAACCACTGCTTCTCAGGGAGAATATAGGGGTAGTATCCTATGACTTTGAGGTAAAATTATCTCCAACTAATATATAACCTTATTTTATATGTAGTTTCTATTATAACATATTTAATATGTATTGTTGATGCATTAAAATTTAACCTATGGCCAACAGCACTATTGGTAACCTTATTAACACATGGATTTTCTCTGCAAGGAACACCATAACTTTCTTGGACTTATAAATACTAGACAGTATTTCATAAACAGCATAGTTGGGGGCCATTTTAAATAGTGAAATCAACTACAGAAATCACACAAATAGGAAAAATGTGGCACTAACATCACAGGAAGATAACTGTTTATAGCATAAGTGCTGAAATATGAAGGCAGGGCATTCACTACCTTTTAAAAACCTCAGGTGAGAATGTGCATGTGAGGGAAGTGTAATTTTCACCACTCTGTGTATTTCCTGAAATGACCATGAAAGCACCACAAGAATTTCCAGGTTATAAATTTTGGAAAGAAGGGAAATTTTAGTTTTTTAAAATTAAAATTCTTATCTGGAATACTATTAAGCATGTTAGAGAGAGACAGGGAAAGAAGAGGGGAGAGTGTATTGGCTACCCTGGAAATGGTAAAAATGACACTATTTTCAGATAATTCAACATCTACAAATGAAACTAAAAGTACACATATTCCCTAACCCAGCATTCCCATTCCCAGATATATACCCCCAAATTGTCCCCAGTCTATATAAGAAGTATGTCTAAAAATGATCACAGTAGTATTACTTTTACTAACCAAAAAGGGAAACAAAATAAATGTCCTTCACTAAGAGAATGGATAAAATGTGGTATATTTCTATAATGAAAATTTACACAGAAATGAAAATGAAAATATAATCATTAATGAATCACAAACATCACCTTAAAAAGACATGACCTCACACATATACAAATTTGAAAATATGCAATATAAAACTATATCATAGGAATGTACATTTGGTAAAATATACAGAAATCATAAACATCAACTTTTAGTTAGTGGTATATCTGATGAAGGAAAAAGGGACATATGTTGATACTGTTTTGCAATATTTCTTAAACCAGATAGTAGGTATCTGGTGTTTTATTAAATTTTGTACTTTTTGTGGAGTAATGATTAAAGCCACATGATTGAAGAGGGAATCATTTTTATTAAAATATTAAGGTTATAGTACTTCTACCATGAGATGGTACCTTTAAAAAAGAAAGGAAGACTGAAAATTAAAAGGAAAAAAGCAACAACAAAAAGCACATATTAAATGTATTCTATTATGTTAACACCAGTTTTAGAATGCAGAGCAAAATTATAACTTGAACTTGATATAAATGTAATGTAAACTAGCTGCTTTCCAAGACTAGTATTTCACATTCTATCCCTAAACTTTAAGCCTCCTTTGTAGAAAAAACAATTTAAAGTTTACAGTGTGAGTAGCTACTTACTCCAATATTCCCATGGTATGCACTTTCTTGTATTTCACTGTAATTCTTTGTTTACAAGTCTGATTCTCCAACCAGACTGTGGACATCCTAAGAATAAGTCCTAATCATAATTGCACTACTCGCTAAATGTAATGCTTAAGAGAAGTACTCAATAACTAAGTAAACATAGAGTGAAAAAATGTTTTGTGGAAGTGAATAAATTGTTGAGGAAAAAAGCACCACTGATTCTGGGCAAGAGGACTATTACACATTTAAACACTTATAAATGATCCTATATTAAAAGAATGCTGATTATAAGCTTATGGTGTTTGTTAGGATTCTACATAAGATATCATTCAGAGTGAATGGTTGCTGTTGACAAGAGTTAGAAAACCAAAGTCATAAAGGTTTCCTAACCCTTTTTACTTCATGGACTGGTATAATTAAGGAATGTATCAATATCAAAAGTGTACAAATGAAGCCGGGCGCGGTGGCTCAAGCCTGTAATCCCAGCACTTAGGGAGGCTGAGACAGGAGAATCGCGAGTTCAAAGCCAGCCTCAGCAATGGCGAGGCGCTAAGCAACTCAGTGAGACCCTGTCTCTACATAAAACACAAAATAGGGCTGGGGATGTGGCTCAGTGGTCGAGCACCCCTGAGTTCAATCCCCAGTACCA
>CM053417.1:64439734-64540453 GCA_028644305.1 Xerus rutilus | reverse complement strand
TACAAATGAGAATATCAGAATATAATTTAGATTTTTAAAAATAACATTATTTATTTTTATGTGGTCCTGAGAATCGAACCCAATGCCTCACACATGCAAGGCAAGCGCTCTACCACTGAGCCACAATTCCAGCCCCTATATGATAGATTTTTAATACTGAAAACAAACCTATATGTTTCCAAAATATTTTACTTCTTAAAAAATTTTCCCCTTTGGACTCAGTCATGAAACCTTATCACAGATCAGGAGCATTACGATTAACAATAAATTTAAATAAGATTTCTGGGTCCAATCCCTGGAATTTTCAATTTGGTAGATCTAGCCTGCATTTCAAAAAAAGCTTACCAGGTTAATTTTCTGGGAGATCTAGGTTTAGAAACCATCTAACCTAAATGGTTAGCATTCCTTTCCACAAGAAAATTGAAGTATTACTATGTTTCTGTGGCTATCATATTCACACACAAGAATCAAACACAGGTCCATAATCTCATAAAGAACTTCAAAATCCAAACAATTCTGAAAACTGGAGTTATATGTAACCTTTGGTAGCTAAGCATGATCTGACTAGAAGGAATTTGATGACAAACATAATTTAAAGAAGAAGTTACATAGAATATTTCACTTATCCCACTAATGTTCACATGCTTCATTGTGGAAATATTAATCTGCTTAATTATAGGGTTTTTCTCCAAGCAGCAATAGAGATGTAATGGAATACATGGCGTGTGCCTTTTTGCCATTCTAAAATTGAAATGTCTTAATACTGACTTGAATATTAAAACTAGTAACTCAAATCAAAATATTTCCCTGTGTATGCCTATTTTCTCAATCACCAATTATGTGAAGAGTGCTTATTATTTAAAATGGACCTATATTAACAGTATAAAAACACCTAAGATTGAGGAATAAGGTAATTTTTGATGTTTCTTTTTGGAAAACGGCCTCATGCAAAAAATTATTTTTTGATAACAAAATTACTTCTAAATTTGTGTCAGCAATGTTTTCTCTTTGAAAATATGAGAGCCTGGGCTGGGGTTATGGCGCAGTGGTAGCGTGCTCACCTAGCATGCGTGAGGCACTGGGTTTGATCCTCAGCACCACATAAAAAATAAAAAAAAAAGATATTCTGTTCACCTACAACTAAAAAATAAATATTAAAAAAAAAGAAAATATGAGAGCCTGGTGTGGTGGTGCACACCTGTAATCCCAGTGGCTTGGGAGGCTGAGGCAGGAGAATTGTGAGTTCAAAGCTAGCCTTAGCAACAGCCAGGTGCTAAGCAACTCAGTGATACCCTGTCTCTAAATAAAATACTAAATAGAGCTTGGAATGTGGCTCAGTGGTCAAGTACCCCTGAGTTCAATCTCTGGTACTAAAAAAGAAAAAAAAGAAAAAGAAAAAAATATATATATGAGAGATAGACACCAGTCTAATACTTTATATTTTGAGTACATTTTAGTCAAATTTAAAAGTAACTTAAAGAATTTAAACAGCAATTTGTTTTTAAATGTCACTCACAATAGCTACTACAAAATAAAATATATAGGAGTAAAATTAACTAAGGATGTGAAAAATCTCTAAAATGAAAATTACAAAATATTAAGAAAGAATTTGAAGAAGACACTGGAAGATAAAAGACTTCTCACATTCATGGAATAGAAAAATTGATATTTTTAAAATAGTCACTCTACTCAAAATGATCTTTAGATTCAGTTGCAATGCCTCTCAACATACCAATGACATTTTCCACAGAACTAGAATAAACAATCCTAAATATCTTATGGAGGCACAAAACTTGGAATAGCCAAAGCAATCCAGAATAAAAAGAAAAATGCTATAGGCATCACAATACCTGGTTTTAGGACATACTACAGGGCCATAGTAACAAAAATAGCATGGTATTGGCATAAAAACAAACATGTAGGCCACTGGAACAGAAAAGAAGACCCAGAAATATATCCAGACATCTTTAGCAAACTGATTCTCCACAAAGTGTTAAAATACACACTAGAGAAAGGACAGCCTCTTCAACAAATTTTGTTGGGAAAACTGGACATGCACATGCAGAAAATTAAAACTAGAACCCTTTCTCTCACCCCATACAAAATTCAACTTAAAATGGATCAACAAACTTCGATACTGAAACTACTGGAGGAAAACAGCAGAAACACTTTAAGGTATTGACACAGGCAAGGATTTATTTCCTGGATGGAACTCCAAAAGCACAAAATATAAAAGTAAGAATTGACAAATGGTATTATGTTAAATTGAAATGTTTCTGCAAATGAAACAATCAATGGAGTGAAGAAAAATACTATAGAATGGGAGAAAAACCTGTGCCAAGTATTAATTAGACAAATGACTAATATCTGGAACATATAATTCCTAGGGATGAACAGGCACTGAGCATCACATGCTGCCTAGCTCACTCAGAATGCTGGTGCACATGGTGTTTGTTCATTCATCCATCCATCCACCAAACACTGGTTGAATGTGTATTGTGGGCTATGCCTTGAATAAAAAAAAAAAAAAAAAAAAAAAAACATCTGAGAGGCAGAGGTTGAGGAAGATGTGTCCCTGCCTGTGACTATCATCATTTAGAGGGGAAGATATACAGGAAGACATTCAATACAGAGAAGTCTGTGCAAGAGCAGGTGGCTCTTGCTGGCTGGAATCAGACAAGGCTTCCCAGAGGAAGAACACCCTAAGGAGCTGCCTGAGCCAAGGACTGGCTTAGGAAACATATACAGTGAACATTGCAGGCCTGGCTCAGAAAGTGAAAAGGCCTGATGGTGGGGGCAAGGGAGGAAGCACAAGGAGCTGAGCATGGGGCCACTGGGGGAAGGGGTGAGGTAAGCCAGAGACAGGGCCTGGCTTCAGAACCCAATGGCCCCAAGAGACCAGCTGCACCCAACAAGCTGAGCTCACCGGCAAACATGATTAGCATTCAAAATGGCAATGCAAAGTCATACGGGAATGCCTTTCAGATCATCCTCACTTCTATAACAGTCACAAAGAGCTTTTCTATTACTTGGAAAATGTTAAGTATCAAAGCATAAAGCAATAAAATACATTACTTACATGGTGGAAATAAAATATACCAATAAAAATACAAGGGCAAATGATCAAATGATCTGGATAGATACTTCTCAGAAGAAATAAAATAAAAATTGCCAATAAATGTATGAAAAATGCTCAATATATTCAGTCACAGGGAAATGCAAATCAAAACTACAATGATATTCCATCTAACCCCTGTACAAATGACTACTATTAAAAACAAACAAACAAAAAAACTCAACAAATGCTGGCAAGGACAGGAAGGAAAAGAAATGCTTACACACTATTGGTTGAAATGTAAAATAGTACAACCACTATGCAAAACAATATGGAGGTGCCTTAATAAACTAAAAACAGAAATACCATATGATCCAGCTATCCCACTCCTGGAAATGAAATCAGTATACAAAAGAAATACCTGCTACCTACGTGGCACCATTCACAATAGCCATATTACGTAGCAGCCTATATACATACATACATACAGACAGACACACACACATGAAATATATGCACAATGGATTAATATTCAGCCATTAAGAAAAAAGAAATCCTGTTATTTGCAGGAAGTGAAGGACATCACATAAAGAGAAATAAACCAGACATGAAAACAAGTATCTTATTTTTTGCTCATATGTGGAAATTATTATTTTTTTAACAAAGAAGATTGACTATTAGTGACTAGCAATAGGGCTGGTGGAAGGGAGATGGAGGGGAGAGAGAGGAAGGGAAGGAAAGGGTAGAAAAATTCTAGATGAATGTGATCAAAGTACAATATATGCATGTATGGAAATATCCCACTAATGTTTATAATTGGTATGTTGATAATTATAATAAAAAGTAATTTATCTGGGTGCGGTGGCACACACTTGTAATCCCAGCACTTTGGGAGGCTGAGATAGGAGAATTGCGAGTTCAAAGCCAGACTCAGCAACAGCGAGGTGCTAAGTAACTCAGTGAGACCCTGTCTCTACATAAAACACAAAATAGGGCTGGGGATGTGGCTCAGTGGTCGAGTACCCCCGAGTTCAATCCTCAAAACCAAAAAAAAAGTAATTTGCTTTTAGTTGCCATAATAAATATTTTAACTATGAAAAGTACTTCATATAATGCAATAATAATTAGTAGAATAAAGTATGGTAATCATGATTAAATTATAATTACTTGCAATTATGACAAATACAGCCATACTATTCCACTTCTTTTAATAAACTCAGAGTAACAACTTGGCCCCATAAAATCAGAAAACATGTGCACACATATACTCACACAGACACAGAAGCTAGATGCACAATATGGCCATGGAAATTTTTATCTGACTCCTATGCCAAATAGTGTCTTACATAATCCTTATACTGTAATATAGAGGAGAGACAAGATTATCAATAATTTATAAATAAATATACATACATATGTACATGAAACATACAGGGGAGAACTACCTATTTTCAACTAGGAATTCAGAGACAGCTTCTCTGGAAAGAGGTGATATATAAGCTGACCCTGAAAGCAAGAAAGGTGGTTAGGAAGAAGACAGTAGGAAAAAAGTGCACAAAGCAAAGGAACAGTACATATGAAAGGCAGAGTCAGGGAACTGTGGTGGAGGCCCAAGGCTCTGAATCACAAGTGCTGTAAAGTCTGGCACATAACACCTCTTGTACGGCCTTATTCATCACAATTATTCTATACACATCAATAAATATTATTGTCCCATCTTACTAAACTTAGTCCATCAAAAATAAAATATTTTAGCCACTGTCCTTTTCGCAGGCAGAGAAAAAACAAAGGAAAACAAAGGCTGTCTTAATAGCAATCAGTTTTCCAAACTAAATTTGTGATTAATCAGTGAAGAATTATTCTACCAGAGCTATTTTTTGGGGGTACTGGGGATTAAACTCAGGGGCACTCGACCACTGAGCCACATCCCCAGCCCTATTTTGTGTTTTATGTAGAGACAGGGTCTCACTGAGTTGCTTAGTGCCTAGCCAGTTCGAGCTGGCTTCGAAATTGTGATTCTCCTGTCTCAGCCTCCCAAAGTGCTGGAATTACAGGCAGGCGCCACTGCGCCTGGGTTACCAGGGCTATTAAAATAAAAAAATCCTGGAAACTATCAACAACATGTATAAAACAATGCAGTATTTCAACTTTGGTTCATAGCTCAATTTTGTAGTTGAAATAATGCCAATATTTTCCACATTGGCATGTCTATTTTCCCCACTCCATATAGAGGGCATTTACTTAGTATGGTATACACAGATGATGATTATTTAAATAACACCTCAATTTAAAAATCACATAGAAAGTACGCAAGAACTAGATGCAAGGTTTTAGACCTAAGGATGTTTTTTATTTCTAGCTTACTACAAATGATTCATCATCAGAAAAATAGTGGTAGTGTTACAAGTCATACACATATTTAATAGTGTCTTGACAATGTTGCTTCAATCATCCTTTGGTGCAAACTTAAATCTTATATTTCAAAATTAATTCAATGGATTATTAATCCTATTGTTCCACTACTACAGTTTTAATCTTTACTTTTTTTGTAGTTGTGTATGGACAGCATGCCTTTATTTTATTTATTTTTATGCAGTGCTAAGGATCAAACCCAGTGCCTCATATGTGCTAGGAAAAGCACTCTGTCACTGATGTACAGCCCCAGCCCCTAGTTTTAATATCTTAATCAACATTCTTATATACCACATTATTCCACATAAGACATTTTTTTTAATTTTTATTTTTTTAAATATTTTTTTAGTTGTAGATGGACATAATGTCTTTATTTTATTGCCTTGCATGTGGTGCTGAGGGTCAAACCCAGGGCCTCACGCATGCGAGGCAAGCGCTCTACCATTGAGCTACAATCCCAGCCCCCCACATAAGACATTTTTAAAGCCAAAGTTCATGTTCACTTTTTAAATGCCCAAATTATTTTTTCTTAAATGAATTTTCCTAATTTTTTAAAAAATGATTTACATTTTTCCTTTGCATAATCTATAAAATAATACATTTTTTCTGATCACTCAAGATCTATACGACAGCTTAAATAACTGGCACTTGATTTTGTTTCCTCTATTGATGCCACTTCTACTGTTTATACACATCTATCTTGAAGTCTTTTAATATTAATATACCTATACCTAATAAATCATAATAGGTGTTATTACTTGGAATAAAAATTCAGAAAGTTGTGATATACAATGATGGATGAGTACACAGTTCATATAGTTAGCTAGAGGGGAAACTAGGGCAATATCCAGATCTCTCTCAGTCACTTATTTTAAAATATTTTTTAGTTATACATGAACACAGTGTCTTTATTTTGTTTACTTATCTTTTTATGTGGTTCTGAGGATCAAATCCAGTGCCTCACATGTGATGCAAGTACTCTGTCACTGAGCCACAACCTCAGCCCAGTCATTAATTTTTTAATATGTGATATAGCCAGAAAATTTTAAAAATATATATATTACACATATATCTCTTTTAATAGGGAATATCTATGAACTAGACTTGTCTTCTTGAGAATCTGGGCTAGGTTGTTTTATAATGTGATTGTTTATATCCGTATTTCCCCAACTCTTAAAGAAAAATACCAAGCAGAATATTAACATATGAAAAAGTAGCTCTACATTAGCCCTAGAACTTCACTAAGTGAATTGCACTGTAGGTTCTGGAAGCACTGTGGACAGTGAACACAAGCGACTCAAAAAACCAGTACAATTCCTTTACTTTATGCTTTTAAGTTCTTTGGCTTTCTTAGCTTTAATTTCCTCTTCTATAAAATAGAGATAACACTATTTGTCTTCCACTGTTGCTTTGAGGTTTTGAAATAATATAGTACAATCTACAACACAAAGTCTGGCATATAGTAACCTTCAATAAATAGCTAGTATAATTATTTCTTCATGACTTTGCTAAATTAACGATCTTAAATGAGCAATCTTGTTAGTAAGGATGACAAAAGTTTAAATTTTTCTTTAAAACATTCTGTATAACTTATTTGCAACTACAGCACTGATAGGCAAGGGATGGAAATTAGCTGTCTTTTAAGAGTAATTGCTTAAAAATTTAAATAAATAAGAACCAAGATTCAATAGATTCATTGTGTATATAGGAAGAAGCCTTCCTTTAAGATAGAACTGAATTCATTCTGCTTCTAAAGAAAAAAAAATTGATAGCAGTAAATTATACAAACAGCAGGGAAGAAGCTATTTCATTCAAGTACCAACAACACGATTATGTAATTCTCTAGATTCATAAGAGTAGAGATTAGGAAAAAAGGAAGTGAAAGGGAGGAAATAAAATCATTCTTTGAGTAGCTTTCCCAGAATAAATCAATAGTACCAATACAATAAAGTGCCTATTCATATATTTGATGAATAGTGGTGCTATGTATCCAACTTTTCCCCTTTTTAAGTCCCTAGCATCTTGATCACTCCTTGTGTGTTTCAGGGAAGAAGAGTCTGAAATTAAAGAATTACTTTTCAGTTCAGATCATCAGAACTGAAAAGAACATTAGAAATCATTTGTCAAGCCCCTTTATTTTACTAGGACAACTGACACCTAGAGATAGATAACTGAGAAATAACTGCTGAATACAAGAACAAAGAATCACTCATTTAAATTAGGATGTGCTATGTTACATTGCTATTTATCCCCACCTATGCATATTCTGGCTCCATTAGAACAAAAGCTGCTCAAGTTTGGGTCAGAACTTATAACTTTCCATGACCCATAGCCTTGTTCCTTTTTTTAGCCCATAGCAGAGACTCAAATATATGCTAAAAATTAAGTATTAATAAAGTTAATTTAGCCAGGCGCGGTGGCTCAAGCCTGTAATCCCAGCACTTAGGGAGGCTGAGACAGGAGAATCACGAGTTCAAAGCCAGCCTCAGCAATGGCGAGGCACTAAGCAACTCAGTGAGACCCTGTCTCTACATAAAACACAAAATAGGGCTGGGGATGTGGCTCAGTGGTCGAGTACCCCTGAGTTCAATCCCCAGTACCAAAAAATAAAAAATAAAGTTAATTTACCCATATTATGCCCAGTATAGACCCAGTGCCATGTAAGGAAATAAAGATATGAAGATAAAGACATGATCCTCTGGGAATTTAGTCTAAAGAAAGAAGTAAACATGATTACAATGATAATGGAGGGGTTAGGATGGAAGGAAAAAGAGATGGAGAAAAGAACAGAGTAGAAGCTGGTAGGAAATAGTAATTTTAGATTTCTAGGTTTGAAAGGGAGGATAAAAAAACTAGTCAGAACAGAAAGTTTTCTTTAAATGAATCATACTTGAACTAATTTTAACAACAAAATGAGTTATGAGTTAACCAGAAGTGTAATAGTGCAGAGAAAAAAAAAAAGCAGCAGCATGGACCTGGAAAGTATCCCGTATTTTCTATCATTGTTTCACTTATGTAGTTAATTTAACTCTAGTCTCCATACACCCTTTATAACTATTGCTAGTAAATGCTTATAAAATACCAACATGAATATGTCACAACAAATAAATTTGGCCATTTGATCAAGTTCTTTAAAGTAAGATTTGCTAAAACCCATGGACAAATTCAGGTTGTTAATTGTCCAAAGACAGAAGTTAAAATTAACATGTAACTGAATTATGTTAGCATAATTACCCTTATACAGTACAACAATGAAATTATTCATTTTATTAAGGTGATTAATAAATGTTCTTTACGTTTCAGTTCAAGTTATTTATGAAAGACAACTTTAGGTCCATATGTCATTCTTCTCTTCTATAGTCTAAATAAAAGGTCTGGAATTTGCATAGATGAATTAAGAAAAGTAATCATGACCAAATGGTATGAGCCAAAACTTCTCACTTCTTCTCATAGACTGAAAGACAGTTACTTTTCTTTAGAAATTAAACTTAAGAACAGTACCATTAACTGTAATTATAGTCAGGTATTCTTTTCTTTTTTGGTACTGGCAACTAAACCCAGAAGTGCTTTACCACTGAACCACGTTTTTTAAAAAATATTTTATTTAGAGACAGGGTCTTGCTGAGTTGCTTAGGGCCTTGCTAAATTGCTGAGGCTGACTTTGAACTCGCCTTCCTTCTGCTCCAGCCTCCTTAACTGCTGGGATTACAGAATTGCACCACTAGCCTGGTAGGCATACTTTTTTTAATTAAAGAAAATTAGCAACCAGTTATCTTATTATTGGAAATCACCAACCTATGTTATTAGAGTAGAAAACAAATGCAATTTTAGAGCTACTAGCTCCAATCCTTTCAAAAGTTCTGGGTGAAAAGATAATGTAAGTTATTTTCTCATACCAAACAACATGCTGAAAACTTTACAATAAGGCAGACACTTCTATTTCCTTGTACCTTCATAACAACTTTATAAGGATGGCATGTCAGTTATGATATTTTACATATAATCCAGTTTGCATGATTAAAGATATATGGCTTGCCCTGACTGGTTTCTTTACAGAAACTGGTATTAAATAATGATCTTCTGATGGATAATCTGGTGGTCTTCCCTTATGATACTTGTACAACTGCATTGCTTTTGCTATCTTTAAACTGCACTAAGTGTTCCATTTTTAATCATCTACTCTGTTCATTATATAACCTTTTTGTGCCCTTAAGGGTTCACATTTTATTCTTGATTAAGATTATTCAGTACTGAACATGATATCAAATTAGCAATATTCTCAGCATGACATATATAATTTAGTACCCCCAAAGCCAAAAGAGCTTTAATGTGAGCTGTCAATTAACTGCGATTCATATTTTATCATTTTTCCAAGTTCTATTCAATGGAAAAATGCCAAGTTACCAAATAATTCCATAATGCCAAAACCTGGAATAAAGAGGAATTACAGAAATGTGGAGATCCTGTGATGGCATTTCAATTGTGGAAAACAATTTCATCCTTCTCCAATTTAGGGCTTCACAAAGCTTGGCCCTGAGCCCCGACCTAATTTCGTTGAAGTGGGAACACAGGTATAACTAATGAATTTTATAGCTTTAGGGCACTACATGAGTTTCCTCAGGCATTAAGTTAACAAACATTCCTTTAGTTTAAACAGCTGGTAATAAGCACTTTGTCTTATTACCAGTCACCTACATTCAGGAAAAAAGAAAGTACAGTTTACAAAAAGTTGGTTTGCCTTCATATTACATTCAGAATCTATACCTCTACCCAAAACCTTTGGTGAACTCCTGCCGCTTTGCCTCTGTTCTCACACCATTCCCCAACAATTTTAAAATAAGAGGACACATTCACTGAAAAGACAGATTAAAAAAAGTCTTCCAGGAGCAAGGTTCGCGCTCAATAATGTCAAACGAGTGTGGTGACTCCTGATGTTCCCAATGCGGAAAAACTTTCCCTGATTCTGGGATAGCAGTGGCTACCAGGAAAAAAACAAAGGAAAAAACAAAACAAGTAGTTGAGGACTACCAATTTCCACTGGTGCTTTCACTTCTCCACTAATGTACCAAAAAGATCACGGAGCCTCTCAGGGCACCAGCCCTTCCCCCCCTCTCCTTAGGCTCAGGGAGCACCTTTTCAGACAGAAAAGGATACTTTCCATAGACGAGGTCCAAGAATCCCCACCCCCACCTTGCAGGTTTGCAATTACACTTCCGGTTTCTGCTCCCGCCTTGTGGAGGGATAGAGCCCTGTGCACCCTAGGGGCGGGGCTGATCAACGCCAAAGTGGTTGCCTCAAGGAGCGCGATTAGGATAAATTGCAATCGCTTGGGGGCAGTAGAGGTGTCAAGGGCAAGAGGTTACGCCCCTCCCCCTGGGGTCCTTCTCGTGCAGTTAGTCCAACACCGTGCCTAACGGTTTTCTTCAGTCAGCCAACCTTCTGGTTCTTTCCTTTGTCATACTCGGAACTCCTAACCTTCCGTCCCACCTCTTCCCTCAGATTTCGCATTATCCCTGGCCCCTCACCTCTGTTTTCAGAGCTTAAATCCTAACGGATGAAGGAAAAAGGTATAGGGCTTTTAAAGTACTTTTAAAAATGTACGAGTATAAGATAAGGCTTTTCGGAGCCGTACGAGGGGGGATAACGCGGGTGGTAATTTTGAGTTGTGAAGATCGCTGAGGTTTTTAAAAGAATAATGATCCTTAAAGTTTTAGGCTGGACGGAGAAGACAAAGTAAGGTTAGATTGAAGAGGTAATGTTGCTACGAAATATATATTAATACTGTTGTTTTTTTCATTTTACTGTAGACAATATAAGGACATTTACTACGCAGTCTCTTTGAATTATGGGTGGGGAGAAATATGAGGTAGTTTTTTGTGTTTAATATGTGACTTATTAATATGTCTGAAGGTAGTTTATTGGATGACTTCCTGGCTTTATGGAAAGGAAGGGATCTTTGCCATTGAAATGGGTACATTTTAATTTAAATCTTAGAAATTTGAAGGCGAACCTAAAAAGCATTAGTTTGGAAACATAAGCATAACTAATTTTCTTTCTGAGGAATTTAAGAAATTTGGTGTTAAAAGCTTTTCTCATCTGTAAAATATCAGCATGTGGGAGAAATAAGTATTTAATTGAATAAGCTTTTTATCATTAGGATCATTTCCTTTTGAGCCTAAATGGTTCTAAAAGCTACTGTTTATTATTTTTTGTTAATGGTGATTGATTATAGGCTTCAGAGTGTTACCTAATTTTGAGCCCTCAAAGTTGGTCAAACAAAATTGTTTTTTGAATACAAGGTTCTGGAGAAGTGCAAACTGGGAATCATTTCCACTGGGGAACTTGCCCTGGGGAACTTTGTTAAGATTATTTTTTTACTGCACTTTATATTTCAGATACAATACTTCCTTTATAGAAACAAACATTAATTTATCAATTTTTCGTGCTAGAAAAACAATTGTATTTCACTTTTGGAGAACTTTATTTTATTTTTGGCATGAAGTTAAAAATTTTTAAAAAGAGGATCTCATTGGTTTAGTATTTATTTTTTGGGGGGGGTACCAAGGATTGAACTCAGAGGCACTTGACCACTGAGCTACATCCCCAGCCCTATATTTTTAATATGTATATACACATATTTTTAGTGTTGATATAACTTTATTTTTATTTATATGTGGTGCTGAGAATTGAACCCAGTGTCTCACACATGCTGGGCAAATGCTTCACCACTGAACTACAACCCCAGCCGCAAAAGCCCTATTTTGTTTTTTATTTAGAGACAGCATCTCACTGAGTTGCTTAGTGCCTCATTAAAATGCTGAGGCTGGCTTTGAACTCTAGATCTTCCTGCATCTGCCTCCTGAGCTGCTGGGATTATAGGTGTGCACCACCACACCTGGCCTGCAGTTTAGTATTTTGTTTTGTTTTGTTTTGTTTTGTTTGGTAACAGGGATTGAACTCGGGGGCACTCGACCACTGAGCCACATCCCCAGCTCTACTTTGTGTTTTATGTAGAGACAGGCTCTCACTGAGTTGCTTAGCGCCTCGCCGCTGCTGAGGCTGCCTTTGAACTCGCAATTCTCCTGCCTCAGCCTCCCAAAGTGCTGGGATTACAGGCATGTGCCACCACGCCTGGTTGAGGCTTAGTATTTTTTAACACAGCTCTTTACAATAAATCCACATATAGACTGGAACAATGTGCTCACATTTCCGCATTTCTATGTTTTACATATATTGATATTTAATTCTTAGTGTTATATGTATTAGGCAACCTGTAAGAATATGTAAGCCTTTTAAAAATATGTTTAAAATGTTCTTTGCAAATTTCAAAATTTCATAAGAGACATATCCTTAGAAGATAATTTTATAAGAAAAATTAAGATATGAAAATATTTGTTAAGGGTATTCACTGATAACATCCATCTTAAAAATCATTTTATAGTCTGTACTAATCACTTAGAAGATTGTTTTATTTTTATGAGTTCTGTACTAATTTTCATTCCAAAATTACCCTCATAATTTTCTTGAATATCTGATTTCTTAAAACTTTATTTGGAAAATGTTAATTTAGGCAAACTTGCATGGAATCATATAAAGTAAATGTATATTATAAATGCTGCTGTTGAAAACAAGAAGTAGATATTTGTTATAGAACATTTTTATTACAGAAAAATATAAATGTAAAATTTAGATGTTTTATTAATTAATACATATAAATAACATTTGTAAAATGTGTGCACAGAATAAACAGAGGCAACATAGAAAATACACACTTATGACCTATCATCTAATTTAAGAAAATTACCATTTTCTATAAATTCCCTTGTATACAACTTTCCAGCAATATTCCTTTAATTCCTTCATCAGAGGCCACCTCTGTATTGACTTTATGTATAACCTCATTGCTTTTCTTTATAGTTTTGCTAGAGTATTTGCATCTCTAAATATATTATTTTGGGTTATATTTTTAAATCTTTTTATATAAATGAAATCATACTGTTTTTCTTCTGTTTCTTGCTTTTATAACTCATCATAATGTTCCTCAATTCTGTTTTAGTGTGTCACTGTGTTTATTCATTTTCACTGCTCTGAGTATTCTACTGTATGAATATATCATAATTCTCCTGATGATGAACAATTAGGTTGTTTCTAGGTTAATGTTCCTTCTAAGAACACAGTAGTGTTAATTTAACACATAGTCTGAATAAACACTTAGAATCAGTAACTTATTTTAGTTCCTTAAACATGTTAGGATAAAATGTGTATATACTTATTGTATTATAGTGATCATTAATGGGAACTATTTTTTTTTTTTTTGGTACTGAGGATTGAACTCAGAGGTACTTGACCACTGAGCCACATCCCCAGCCCTATTTTGTGTTTTATTTAGAGACAGGGTCTCACTGTGTTGCTTACTGCCTTGCTTTTGCTGAGGCTATCTTACAACTCGTGATTCTCCTGTCTCAATCTCCCAAAGTGCTGGGATTAGAGGTGTGTGTCATCGTGCCCCGCTTTAATGGGAATTTTTTAAAAGCCAAATATTATCTTTAAAAATATAATTGTACTGTCTCACCTTAGACACTATTATTCAATTGTTGTTATATTTACTCATATATCTTACTGCTTAGGGTTATGAGGATCTTGGTTTTGTTCCTTACTTTATCCAGATTTAGCAATACCTATTTACCCTTTCTCACCTAAATAGGCGGGCACCTTTTTTCTCCCTTCATACTTAGGTTCTTTTGGGATCTGGTTAAGTTTAAGGTCACATCAATCACATGTTGATAAACTCAGATGTGCTACAATTCACCTGTTTATGCTTTGAAGGATGGATTTTTAAGATATGTTTATTGCCCGCTACATGTAATCCCAATGACTCAGGAGCCTGAGGCAGGAGAATTGAAAGTTTAAGGCCAATTTTAACAACTTAAAAAATTTTAAATACAGATTTTCATTCTTTGTTATTTTACCATCCAGGAGGTGTTTGAAGAAAACTCTTAAGAAAAGGAAAAGCAAAAATAAGAGACTTTTATGAACACAGATGAACACAAGGTAAAATACACACACACACACAATATGTTTTAAAAGACCACTATTCTGCCCCTCATCCTATTATTATTATTTTTTTTTTGGTCCTGAGGATTGAACTCAGGGGTATTCAACCACTGAGCCACATTCCCATCCCTATTTTTGTGTTTTATTTAGAGGCAGGGTCTTAATAAGTTGCTTAATGCCTTGCCGTTGCTGAGTCTGGCTTTGAACTTGCGATTCTCCTGTCTCAGCCTCCCAAAGTGCTGAGATTACAGGCGTGCACCACCAGGCCCAGCTCTCATCCCATTTTACTGGCCATTGAACCTATGCATTTAAATGCAAATGCTACTTTTGTTTATTATCACTTTCTTACACCTTTATCATACTTCAGCCTAGATGAATCAGTTCTGGAGTCTCAAGTCAAAATTCTGTCAGTTATTGCCATAGTTAGAAGAAAGCCTAGCATACTTTGTTGTTTTTGAGTTCTCTGTATTATTTATATATTTTGTGGTGTTTGCATATTATTATTATATAAGGTGGTCCATAAATCTTAACTCTAGATCAGGTTTTCTCAAATAATACTACAGATATTTTGGACTGGACTTTTCTTTGTTTTAAGGGACTGTCCTGCACTGTATAGAACATTTAGCAAAATTCTGATCTCTAACACCCACATAACAGTAAGAACCCACGTCTTCTAATTGTAACTAGTAAATATCCCTCTAGACATTGTCTAATATCCTCCAGAATACAAATTGCTTCCAGTTAAGAACCACAATCTTGCTCTAGAACCATCAAACCTTTATATTAAACCAACAAAAGAGATAATAACAATAGCCACAAAACATTACCCTCCTCTTTTCCAAACAACCATAAAAAGAACAAAGCAACAATATAAGCTTTTAACTTCTGAACCACTTTACTATGGTCCATAAAATGGGAATCTAGAAAAGGGATTTTAAAGTCACTATGGTTTTTCTGTTTTTACTTTGGAAAAAGTGGAAAGAACAGGGCACTTGGAGTTGTTCATAGCTATGTTTGAATTTCTGGTTCCTATATTAATAATTGATAATCTTGGTCGGTGTATTTATTATCTTTTGGTTTTGATTTCCTCACTTTCAAGAACAAGGATGGGGGCTGAAGTTGTGTCTCAGTGGTAGAGCACTTGCCTGGCATGTGTGAGGCCCTGGGTTCAGTCCTCAGCACTGCATATAAATAAAGAAATAAAATAAGAGATCCGTTGACAACTAAAATATATTTAAAGAAAGAACAAGGACAGTATTTATTTGATAGTTTTACTGTGATTAATTAAATTATTATGTAAAGTTAGAGTGCTTAAAATAGATGATATCAGAAATGGTAATGGCCTGTATAGCAAAAAAAAAATAAAAAACAGGTAAGCATCATGAGGAATGGTATTTGATACAAAAGAGATAACCATAGTAATATAAAAATAAGCTTAGTGCTTAGAAAAATTGAGTCATTTCTGTCCATTATTCTTTGAAAAAGAATTAATGTTTACAGGGGCTAGAGAAAGATAATAAAAACTAGTACCAGAAGGGCTTTGATCAGAATAGATTTTTTAATAATCATCTTTCTGTATGGTAACAATAGGCAAATGTTGACTGAACCATAGTGTGTAAAATAATACAGTATATGATATAGTAAATATGAATTTGATCTTGTGATATTGAGCAGCTAAGAATAGGTGATCTTTTGCCTCAGACTACTCTTTTTGAAAGACATACTCATTTTTAAAAATTTTAAATAAGTTTAGTCACATATTCTCTCAATATTACATGATTCTCTTTGTAGTTTTATGAGAAATATTTTATAAGAAATTCTTAAAATATAATATGTTAGACTACCATGTTTCTATCTTTTCTAAGACTTTACAACAGTTCATATTTTGCCATCTTTGCCTCAATCCTTTCATTTTTATTTATTTATTTATTTATTTTTTAAATATTTTTTTTAGTTGTTCATGGACCTTTATTTTTTGTTTATTTATATGTGGTGCTGAGGATCGAACCCAGTGCCTCACACATGCAAGGCAAGCACTCTACCACCGAGCCACCACCCCAGCCCCTTTTTATTTATTTTTTAGTTGTAGGTGGACAGAATATCTTCATTATATTTTTATGTGGTGCTGAGGATCGAACCCAGTGCCTCACACGTGCTAGGCGAGCACGCTACCACTGCGCCATATCCCCAGCCCCTCAATTCTTTCATTTTTAAAAAGAACAGTAAAGATAAGGTTGAAGTCTCCTTTGACTACACTCACTGGTCTTATTCTTGGCTCCTTTTCTCCTGGAGACAGCTACTTTTATGAGATACCATGTGTCCATTTCTATACATAAATATGCTTTAATGAATAATATATAATATTTTAAATGTATTCTGAGATATGCAATTATTACAATTAGTATATACTTTCTGTTCAACATTGGTTTTGATATCTAACCTAGTGTCTACATTTATGTAGAGAATAAGCTAATACATAAATATAGCAATTTATATTATCTGTTGCCCTCTTTATGGACATTTGATTATCTATAATATATTTTTAATGTGCGAATAGTGCTACATAAATGCTGTGTTCTATGTGTTTCACTGTGCACATTTGCAAAAATCCTTTGTAAGATATATACTGAAAGTGGAATTATTAGGACATAGGATAGAAATAACTATTTTATGATGAATAAAAAAGTACTATTTTATATATTAAAAGGTTTTATATACTGAAAATGAAGATTCAGAAAGGAGTTAATTTGCATGCATTTTATGGAAGAGCTGACTTTTATTTGAGATTGGTGCCTTAGAAGTCAGACAGGCCTGCTTATTTCAAGTACATTTCAATGAAATATTGATTGCCTACTGTGTGCTCGGTACAACATGACATATCAGAAACAGAATACTGAGCTGGATGGACTATGAGTCTGATCCAGAATGGCTTTTACCTGATGTTACTCAGTAACAAAGAAAGACTTTCCACAAGAGAAAATCAATATATCAGGCAAATGTCTACAAAGTGTAAGTATACGAGGTTAATTGCATATTTGATTTACATAGCCCTGTTGTTCACCTGTTGATCACAAATTTTTTATACTCTCTGAGCCTCATGATTTTAAAGACTGTTTTAACTAGCTGTCACAGAGGTGTAATGAAAGTTGACATTTCCATGCATGTAATTCTTTTCTAAAATGAATATTGGGGGAAGGCTGTGAAGATTTAGAATGAAATATATATATATATATATATACATATATACACACATTTAAAAGCCAATTTAAACTAAGAGTTTATGAGAAAAAATTGTATTTATGAGAAGTCAACCATAGGTCCTCTTGCCTCTAGATGAAAGCAACTTAATAAAATAGTATTTATCAAATTTTTCATACAAGCTTTCATTGAGTTAATCCCTTGAACACAAAATATCTCAAATTCCATATTTGGCCAAGAAAAGTTTAAAATTTTATTTCACAAATGATTATATATATTAGTTGCCTGAAAGCAAAACACTGAATTTCTATGGTAACTGAATTCACATAGCCTATTTCTAAGTTGAGTACTAAGTTGAAGCTTATTCAGAAACGGGCAATGATCTAGACTCCAAAAAAAAGTTAATATTTTTCTATTACCTCCTTTTCTCAGATTTAATTCTTGGTAAAAAGAAACCATCCAGTACTTCATGTCTACCTAACTGAAGTTTCATTAACTGCAGGTAAGGTAAAAAGTTTAATGAGACATAAATTTATAAATAAGAGGGTTAAGAGGGGTTATTTAACTTGTTAAAAGATCACACATTACGTGAGTGTGAATTAGAATTTCATTTGTTACAATTTCAGCCTCCAGATAACTCATCATTTAAGATGTATGTATGAACAGAGTAGAAAAGATCATCTTGAAAATTACTTTTGACAATTGCCTTAATAAGTGAACTATGGTTTTTTGGTGCACTATAACTATATATAATAGTGGGATTCATTATGCCATATTCATACACATGCACATAACATAATGTGAACAATCTCATTCTCTAATACCTTCCCTTTTACTCAACTCCTCCTTCCTCTGATGTGTTTGCTCTCTTCTACTGATACACCTTTATTGCTATTTTAGTTAGTACATGATAATTATATACATAAGTGGGGTTTATTGTGGTGTATTTGTGAATGGATATAGCATAAATTGGTAGATTTCATTCCCTATAGAAGTATGGTTTTAGTAAACCATTTTTCAATGTCAGAAAGTAGGGGAAAAAGATGTAGGCATGTATTTGACAAGCATATCCTCCATTATAATATGCCTGTTTTCTCTTTGTTTTATTTAAACCAGTAGTATTTCTATGTTACCTTTCTTTCTTCTTAGTATTTGTTCTTTAATTTTCTTTTCTTATGTTGTTTATTTTATTGTTTCTTTTTAGTTGTACCTGACAGTAGAATCCGTTTTGATATAATAATAAAAGCATAGAATACATCATATTCTAGTTCAGACCCCAGTACTTTTCCTCCTTGCTTTTCCCCACCCTCTGCTCCCTTCGCTCTATTGATCTTTGTGCCATTTACCTATAGTTAATTTTTATTTTTTTTATTTTTGGTACCCAGGATTGAACTCTGGAGTACTCAACCACTGAGCCTCATCTCAGTCCCAGTTTTGGTGTTTTATTTTAGAGGCAGGGTCTCACTGAGTTGCTTAGCACCTCTCCATTGCTGAGGCTGTCTCCTGTCTCAGCCTCCCAAAGTGCTAGGATTTATACTTGATTTTTAAAGTAATTTTTTGTGGATGTACTCAATGGTGAGATTCTCTGTGGTATATTCATGTATGTACATAGTGAAGTTATGTCAGATTCATTCTAATCTCTTCTTTTCTCATCCTCCACTCTTCCCTTTAATCCCCATTGTTTCTTTCACTGAGCTTCTATTCTCCCCCTACTAATTGTGGGTTAGCTTTCACACATCAGTGAAACATTCAGCCTTTGTTTTGAGGGGAATTGGATCATTCTTTAATTTTCTTTTTCTTTTATTACTAATTTACTTGCTCATACTTAGTGCAGCTCTTTGTAATGTTGATTTTTAAAGTCAGCTTCACCAGATAAATGCAAGTTCAACATATTTTCTATACTTTAGACTCAGAATAGAGTCTATTGGAATGAGTAGCAAACTATCTGATTAAGATGAAAATTTAGTTGATATTAATAGTCTTACATTTTAAAAAGAGGGATCAGTCCATATTCATGGGTACATTAATACTAAGATACCACACTTCTTGATATTTAGTAAAAGCTTTAAAAACTTCTGACCAGGTGTCATCTAGAAATTCAGTTTCAGACATTCATAATGGTACAATTTGTATAGCACACTTTAGAAAACTCTCTCACATAAATTATTATTACCTTTGTATATGTATGCCTTATATCTTCAGTGAACTAATAACCTTTTTTAGAACTGGATTTTTTTATTTCTTATATGCCTTTTGACCCCTGGAACCAATAAGGTTCCCTTCAAATAGTTAAAACAGTACACCTTTAATATTGATGAGATTTTATTATCACTTTTAAAATTAGAGCTATACTTTTCATTCAGAGAGCTATCTTCATATTAAGTTACATCTCTATAATTGGGATAAATATGCAAATATTTGAGAAATGATTTTAGAAGAGACAGATGACTTAAAAAAGAAACTTTTAGTTTATTTTCAACGGCCAGCTATGTCTTCTGAAATCATTTTTCTCATTATGTGAATCTAAATTCAGAAATTCCTGTTTAATACAAGTAGCAGAGACTTTATTTTAAATCTATTAAATATTTTTGATAAAAATAACTAAGCATGGAGGCTTGGGTTGTAGCTCAGTGGTAGACTACTCACCTCACATGTATGAAGCACTGGGTTTGATCCTCAGCACAACATAAAAATAAATAAATAAAAGTATTGTGTCCATCTACAACTAAAAAATATTAAAGAAATAAGCATGAGTCAGCTTCAAACAAAATTAGAGGTATAAAATATTCTCATAAGCTTAGGTGTGCTTGAGCTAATAATGATAAAATTTGATCAGTTTTGGTGCTAACATTTCTAACTTAATTATATGTGTTGGTTCCTGTTCAAACTGGTTAACTGTACGTTATTTAAAGCAGAATTTTGGCATAAACAAAATTAATTTTGAATTTGTTCTAAACTAGAACTAGAAAACAGTTTTTAGTTATGATATTTTGTTAAAGTTTACAAACTGAGGAAGTTACTAGGAGTGTTATAGGTTGTGGTTAGTCACAGCAGATAGGAGAGAAGAATAATGTGTTGAATTTCATAGTCTTCTCTGAGAGGTGGGAAATATACTAAATGTATTTTGCATTGTGAAATAAACATTAGCTTTTGGGGGCTAGAGATGAATTGGCCAGTTCCAATTCCATTTATCTGTCCAGAGAGGTTGCAGAACAGTAGCTAAGATTCTCAGGAAAATTGTGGTGAAGGAACAGATGAACGAAAAAAATTCTTCACTTCATATAATGAAATAAAATTGAAAACTATACTAATGATAATTAACTAATATACTAATGATAATTTTAAGTCAGTCAAGTTAATTTTGTATAGTATTCTCAGTATAGATGACCTATGTTTTTGTAGAACAGAATTATAAAAAGGTTAGAGGCACTTAAATATCTTACGCACATTAAAGATCTAGTTCAGGGGTGGGCTTGTGGCTCAGTGGTAGAGCACTTGACTAGCACATGTTAGGCACTGGGTTCAATCTTCAGCATCACATAAGTAAATAAATAAATTTTATAAAAATAAAAAGAAAAATTGAGTTTAGTACTTTCATTTCACAGAGAAGCAGATTGAGGATCATAGTGGTGAGGTGACTTGCCAAGTCCGGTACACAGTAGTAGAGTCAATATTTGTTTTATTCACCATTTTTGTTGCTGTGACTAAAAGACCTGATAAGAACAATTAGAGGAGGAAAGATCCATTTGGGGCTCATGATTTCAGAGGTCTCAGTCCATAGACAGCCAGCTCCCTTTCTCAGGGCTTGAGGTGAGGCTTGAACATTGTGGCAGAAAACTGGGAGAAGGAAGTGGCTCAAGACATTACACCAGGAAGTAGAGAGACTCCACTCACCAGATACAAAGTGTATATTCCAAAGGACCACCCCCACAATGACCTGCTTCTTCCACCCACCGCCTGCCAGCCTCCAGTTACCATTCAGTTAATCCTTATCTGGGAATTAATTTACTGATTGGATTAAGGCTCTCATGACCCAGTCGTTTCACTTTTGAGCTTTCTCACATTGTCTCACACACAAGCTTTTGGGAGAAACCATATATCTAAACCAAACATTCCACCCCTGGCCCACAAAAGCTTATCACACAATGCAAAAATACATTTAGTCTATTCCCAATAGTCCCCATATTCTCAACAGTTACATGATTGCCCAAAAGTTCAAGTCCAGAATTTCCACTGAGATTCAAGGCAAACTTGCATTATGAACTTTTTTTTTTTTTTTTGGTACTGGAGATTGAATTCAGGTCAGGGGCACTCGACCACTGAGCCACATCCCCAGCCCTATTTTGTGTTTTATGTAGAGACAGGGTCTCACTGAGTTCCTTAGTGCCTCACCGTTGCTGAGGCTGGCTTTGAACTCTCAATTCTCCTTTCTCAGCCTCCCTAAGTGCTGGGATTACAGGCTTGCGCCACTGCGCCTGGCTCATTGTGAACTTTTGTAAAAATCAAAAGCAAGTTTTATGTATCCAATATATAAAGGTGCAGAGTAAACATTTCTATTCAGTAAAAAGGGGCATAGAAAAAAGGGATCTGTCATGAGTGGCACAATTAATAATTACTTGGAGGTGTATTGTCTTTAAATGCAAGTGTATATTCAATCATATCAATCATCAAATATAATTAATTAATGCAAAAAGTGTTGGGTGTGCTGGAGCACCCCAACTACCATTCAATGTGCACTAATTAAGCACTATAGGTAAGTCACATAATCCTAGGATAACTAAACAAGTAATTCACACAGTCCTAGGGAAACTAAGAACTACAAATAATTCACACAATCCAAGGGCAACCATGAGCCCCCAAATACCTCCAGTGCAACACAACTTTTCTTAGCCAAAGAGCAGATGTTGTCTTTCCTGGTGTTTCTCTTCGGCCGACAGCTGGACATCAGGGAATGGTGGAGTTGTTTCAGGAATGGGCAGCAAGGCAGCCAGTCTCACTGATGTCCTTGGAGCAAAACCCCCAATGTGGCAGGGCAAGCAGTTTGAATGCAGTTTCAAGTTGGTGGTATAAGCTGGTGATTGGTTACACCCAGTAAAAGTCAATGTCCATTTGTTATGTCCAGTTAGATAGTGTAATTGCAACTAGGCATATTCTTTGTGCATGTGCATGGTGCTTTGCTCCCTATCAATTATAACTCATCATTGCTAAGCATGCCTATGGTTAGGTGCCCCTTACAGCCCCTTATCAATTGCAAGCAGGTGTGACTAAGCATGTCAGTGGCTGCTGTTCCTTATGGCCAGCAACTTAGTGAGTCCCTGGCATGTCCAGGCATGTATATAGCATATGCTCTTTACAGGATCCAGCCAAAGCAAGACTGAAATTCAGCTGGATAAACAAGCCTTATAGATCCATGTCCACCATCTGGAGCACATAGCATCCTAATGTTCTCTCCAAAGGGCTGTAGTTCTGCCCCTCTGGCTTTGCTGGATGCAGCCCACATGGCCTCTCTGTTGGCTTGTCTCTGCTCAATTCCTGCTGATTTCCTCAGCAGATGTCCCATATCCCTTGCATCCGTTAATCTTGATGATCACAGCTATAGCTTTGTCTTCTTCCTTACATCCCCGTGCATCACCTCATCAGTGGCAGCCTTCAGGGACTCTGACCCTGCTTCACTTTATGTGGCCTCCCAGGCCTTCCTTTGAAATCTTGGTGGAAGATTCCATGACTTCCTAACACCAGCCATCCTACAGCACTGCAGAACCAGCACCACATGGTTGGCTCCAGAGTCTCCCACCATGTTAAGCAGTAACAAAGCCTCCAGGGAACACAACTTCAGCAGCCTCTATATATCTGAGTGGCTGAGCATGGTGAAACAACTTCCTAGGCTACACTGTGCAAGCAGGGTGACCCACTGATCTCAAAGTAATTTTTACTTTTACTAATATGAGTCTTAGATGGGGATGGTTTTGCCAATTCCTGAGATGCCCTTGAGCTATCTTTCTTATAACCAGTTAAGTCTGTAACCGGTCTTTAGCATTTCTTTAGTAGCAGTAATGTCTTTTAACAACTATAACTATCTCAACCTCAGTTTTACTCCTTCCTTTCAAGTTTTTCAAATTCTTTTTGCTTAGCTTTCTACTTTTGCATATCACAATAAACTTGGCTAAAAGCCTCCAGTAATACTCATGCCCCTGCTTGAATACTATGCTGCCTTGAAATTTCTTCTGACAAATTAAGAAGTCCATTGTCTTTAAAAACAGCCTCTCAGGAAGTCTCAGGACATTGGGCAAAGTGTGGACAACTTAGTTAGAACATAACACAAATGACTTCTATTTCAATTTCCACATGTCGTTCTTTTCCACTGTATCCTCTTGAACCCTGTATTTACTGTCCACAGTTATATTAGCATTATGATCTTTTGAGCTCCTACCAGAATCATCTATTAATCTTCACTTACAGTAATCTAAAGCTATTCCAGCTTTCATCTGCAAACTTTCCAAAATCCCTCCAACAAATTTCAGAAAGTTCCCAAAGCTTCTAAACCACATTGTCAGGTTAGACACAGCAATGACCCCACATCTTGGTACCAATTTCTGTTTTAGTCAGCTTTTTTCTTGCTGTGACTAAAAGACCTGACGAGAAAAATTAGAGGAGGAAATTGATATTTGGGCTCATGGTTTTAGAGGTTTCAGTCCATAGATAGCCAGCTCCATTTCTCATGGCTTGAGGTGAGTCTGAACATCATGGAAGAAGAATATGGTAGATGGAAGCAGCTATAGGCATCACACCAGGAAGGAAAGAGAGAGAGACTCGCCAAATACAAAATATGTACCCAAAAGGCACACCACTCCATGACCTACCTCCTCCACCCACGTCCTACTTGCCTTCAGTTACCACTCAGTTAAACCCTATCAGGGAATTAATTCGCTGATTGAGTTAAGGCTGTCATAACCCAATCATTTTACCTCTAAGCTTTCTTGTATTGTCTCACACATGAGCTTTATGGGACACTACTTATCTAAACCAAAACAGTATTCAAATCTATGTCTCTTCATTTCCAATCTAGTCTTTTTTGTTTTTACTATGATATATTGCCTATGTGATTTGAAAGTCATTGTTTAACAGATGCTAACCCAAGTAAATTACATCACCATTTTCACACACACCAGAATTTCTCAATATTCATGATTCCCATGTAATCCTATTTTAGTGTTCTCTAAAGGGGATAGAAAATTAAGGCCAGGAATATTTCAGCATGAATAGTTATCAGGGGATAAAGCTTCAAAATCTGTAGGACATGTAACTCTTATATAAGTTTTGACATGAAAAGGAATGTGGAATGGTCCAGAATGTGGAGTGGTTCCCAGAAAGTACAAATTTTGGATGAAAAATAAATTTTTGTATCTCCCTCGGAATAAGAATGGAAGAAAATTGGGTAATATGTGGAACTAGAATGTGGATATGGTATAGTACTGAAGATATACTTTATTTTCTTTACAAATATGAGAGGATAAAATAAGATTTTAAGAGAAGAAAATCTCAAAGTCATTTGAATAACCAAAATTTTTGATAACAAACACTGAAACACATACCTATTTTTAAGGAGCCCTATGGCAGAAGGTATGGACAAAACAAAAGTGATGTTATAAAGTATGTAACAGCATATGAATGAGTTTTTTCCAAGCAATGAAAGTAAATGATACTCAAATATATAGGGATTAATTAAGAAAAAACTACATGAACAGCTGAAAAGAATGTGTTTAAAATTTTAAATTCAACCTTGCTTATTTGAAGTAAATGTTTGCTATTAAGGGGCTTGTAGTTGTATTTTATATATTTATATTTATTTTTATTTAGGTGTTTTAAAGTAATGAACTACTGAGTTCTTTGCTACATTTGGTTTGAAATCTCTTCCCTGCTAACAAGGTATGTGTCAACAAAAGTGCATTCTCTCATTTATGAGCAAAATATTAAAAGGTATTTCCAAAAAGTGAAAAAAATAGGCTCTATTAGATTGCACCCTTTTGTATCTGAAGATAAAGGACAAAACTAATTGCAAAATCTTAGAGAAATGAAAAAAGACTTATTCCATAGAATGTACAGAAGTAATAGGTTATTGAATTTTAATTCTTTCTAGAATGATGGGTCACACTTATGCTAACCTTTGTTTATTTTTCTTTTTTAAAAAGAGAACGTGTGTTCCATCTAGATTCTAGCAATACATACTCTGGCTTTGTAAGTTACCTTATATTTTGACTTTATGGTTCTATATATAGTTTTTATAGATTCTAATATAATTAGAAAATAAATATGGTCATAATTGAATGGTATGATGTATATGATGTAATCTATAATTGAATTAAATAAACCAACTTAAGTGGTTTATTTAATTAAAAGACATATATTCTATAACACCAAGTATATATGTTCAAAATGGTTTGGTTTTCTTATTTCTTTCCCTTGGCTCTTATATAAGTGCAGTCAGTACTTTGTGTCAGTGAGTAATTTCATTTTGTGCCATCAACTTAGTCTACCTTTAGTCATAGTGTTGATTTGTGAACTAAATCACCAATATAAATGTTATTCTCTTCTGGTATCTTTTTGAATTAATAAAAATATAGGTAAGCAACTGTATTTCTAGAGTGTACCCTCCACAGAAGACCTTAAATGACATGTTGATATTTTTTATGTGGACTAATTAACGGGGCTTAGATCCTTGGAAAAAATGTTTCTACGCATCTGCTAATATCCTGATATCCCAGATTTTTATAACGTATGATGTACCTAGCCTTAGTATAATAGAATGATGATTTCCAGGCACTATACGGTCTCAATATTCATGGGTTCTACATTTGTGAATTTTCCCCCTCACTAAAAACTGTTTATAACATCCAAATAAGTACTTGTAGTGTTTTTGCTGTCTTTTTGCCAACTTGTGTTAAAAGGTGAAAACTTTGAGTTTCCCAGTATGCATGTTGCCCAAGAGAGATTGAACAGGATGATGCTCTGCCTTTTGTTTCAACTCTTATATTATACATTAGTGCTCCATTCAACAAATTTAGTTCCACATTTTTTGTGGAATTTTTTTTTGGTGATTTTGCTGTTGAAAATGGTTTACAGGCATGCTGAAATGCTGTCTGATGTTTCTCATCACAAGAATACTGTGAGATGTTTCATGTAGAAAATATGTATGTTACATAAGTTTCATTCAGGCATGGGTTACAATGCTGTTGGTTGTAAGCTCTATGTTAATCAATCAACAGTATATATATATTACGAGGTTTTTAAACCAAAACACACCTGGGTATATATTAATTGGATGGTAAAAAATTATGACCAAATGATTGAAGGAATCTTATCCTCTATTTCCCTTATGAGAAATGGTTTATTATTTACTAATTTTATGGTGATTTTATAAAGAGCACAATTATTCCAAATTACAAGAATCTGTACCATGTATTGTTAATGTGGAGTGCTTCTTTAATCTAATGGAAAAATGAGTCTTCTTTTCTGTATTTATAAAATCATTTCTTCCATGACAGTTAATACTGAATGCTCTGACTCTTTAGCACATCTATGGAATCCTATCTCTTCATTATATATTTTGTCTTCTAAGGTTGACATTGTTTTTGTTTACTTATGTGTAGTTTTGTTGTATAATTAAATGTATAATATTGCAAAGACATTAATTTATAATGTTATAAGTAACTTGAGGGAATTTGATGTTTTTAACATTCCAGTGCCATTTAATATAGACACAACACATGGGCATGCATCTAAGGCAGCAGCAAAATTCACTTGGCCTTTTTGTAAAAGTAAACATTTTATTTCTTTTCTACTCTCTCCCTAGTAACTGACCATCAGCATTTCAGAGTTTTGTCCTTGGCTTTATTTTCTCAGTTTACTCTCTTGTGCCCTTTTGCTCCACTACTAGTTTCCTGTGAATTGATCCTGCCTTTCCTAGAATATCTACTGTAAAAGACTTAACATAAAAATACAGCTGCTCTTAGGCTAACAGCCTCCTTGCTGGAATGAGAGTCTCTTTTCATTCAATGAAGAAATTGTCTTAGCATTTGTTATGAACTGTGAAGTAAAACATGGCATCAACCAGATGAATTAGACGATTCTTATATGTAATAATCAGTGTTAGTACCCTTACATATACATTATTTGCACTGTCAGAGAAAAGAAAGGTGTTTGTAGGCAAAGGTAGGTTTATAAGAACAAACAAGAATGAATAAAATTACAAACTTTAAAACTGTGAGCAGAATAATTAATCCAGCCTGTTCTAAGACAACACATGGAAACTTTTCATATGACATATACAAACTGATCTACTCATGCTATAAGATTTTACTTTCCTCAAACTTATTAATTTAAGTAAAATGCATGTGATTAAAATCAGGAATTTTGAAGATCTTAAAAGTACTACACTATTGGAAATTTGAAGGAAAAAAGGAGTTTTTAAGATTTTTGTTTAACATTTATTTGACCCAGGTATAACTCCACTTTTCTGTGTTCTTGGTAGGCTTAGAATAGGTTCTTTGTTAATTAAGTATCTAAAAATATCATGACATTTTGATATGTAAGTTTTTACTTCATCATAGACCAATACTAACTTATAGTATTAACTTAGAACACATTGAGTATAAAGCCAGTTTCCCTCTTAACCTAACATCCTTAACACAAGATAGTGCATAATAGTCATTTTATGAGTATACACAGTTTAGAGAAGAATTGGACCGATGTTTAAATTTTACCTTTAGTGTCTTGAACTTTACAGAGCTAACATTTTATGCTGAACACTTTCACCAATAATGACTTAGAAAGGCACGTAATTCTATTTTTTTCTACATCTTTTTTTTTAAAAAAAATTATTTATTTATTTATTCTACTTAGGTATACATGATAGCACCGTACATTTTGATTCATTGTACACAGATGGAGCACAAATTTTCATTTCTCTGGTTGTATGTGATGTAGAATCACAACATACATGCAGTCATACATAAAGCTAGGGCTATGATGTCCATCATATTCCACCATCTTTACTGTCTCCCTGCCTCTTCCCCCCTCCCATCCCTGTGACCAAAGTTCCTCCATTCTTCCTGTGTCCTCTCCCCCATTATGGACCAGCATCCACTTATCAGAGAGGGCATTCAGCATTTGGTTTTTTGAGATTGGCTTACATCGCATAACATGGTATTCTCCAACTCCATCCATTTACCGGCAAATGCCATAATTTTATTCTCTTTTGCTGCTGAGTAATATTCCATTGTGTATATATACCACAGTTTCTTTATCCATTCATCTATTGAAGGGCATCTAGGTTGGGTCCACAGTCTAGCTATTGTGAATTGAGCAGCTATAAACATTGAAGTGGCTGCATCACTGTAGTATGCTATTTTTAAGTCTTCTAAGTATAGACCAAGGAGTGGGATAGCTGGGTCAAATGGTGGTTCCATTCCAAGTTTTCTAAGGAATCTCCATACTGCTTTCCAGATTGGTTGTACCAGTTTGCAGTCCCACCAGCAATGTATGAGTGTGCCTTTTCCCTTGCAACCTTGCCAGAACTTATTGTTGTTTGTATTCTTGATAATTGCCATTCTGACTGGCGTGAGATGAAGTCTTAGGGTAGTTTTGATTTGCATTTCTCTAATTGCTAGAGATGTTGAATATTATTTCATATGTCTGTTGATTGATTGTATATTTTCCTCTGTGAAGTTTCAGTTCAGCTCCTTGGCCCATTTATTGCTTGGGTTGTTAGTTTTTTTGGTGATTTTTTTTTTGAGTTCTTTATATATCCTGGAGATTAGTGCTCTATCGGATATGTGTGTGGCAAAGATTTGTTCCCAGAATGTCAGCTCTCTGTTCACTTCATTGATTATTTCTTTTGCTGAGAAGAAGCTTTTTAGTTTGAATTCATCCCTTTTATTGATACTTGATTTTACTTCTTGTGCTATAGGTGTCTTGTTAAGGAATTAAGGTCCTAATCCAACATGATGAAGATTTGGGCCTGTTTTTTCTTCTATTAGGTGTTGAGTCTCTGGTCTAATTCCGAGATCCTCAATCCACTTTGAGTTGAATTTTGTGCATGGTGAGAGATAGGGGTTTAGTTTCATTTTGCTGCATATGGATTTCCAGTTTTCCCAACACCATTTGTTGAAGAGGCAATGTTTTGTCCAGTGTACGTGTTTGGCACCTTTGTCTAGTATAAGGTAACTGTATTTAAGTGGGTTCATCTCTGTGTCTTCTATACCATTGGTCTGCATGAGTATTTTGGTGCCAGTACCATGCCATTTTTGTTACTATAGCTTTGTAGTATAATTTAATGTCTGGTATTGTGATTCCTCCTGCTTCATTCTTCTTGCTAAGGATTGCTTGGGCTATTCTGGGTCTCTTATTCTTCCAAATGAATTTCATGATTGCCTTTTCTGTCTCTATAAGGAATGATATTGGGATTTTAATTGGAATTGCACTTAATCTGTATAGCACTTTGGGTAGTATGGCCATTTTGACAATATTTATTCTGCATATCCAGGACCATGGGAGATTTTTCCATCTTCTAAGGTCATCTTCAATTTCTTTAGTGTCTTGTAGTTTGCATTGTAGAAGTCTTTCACCTCTTTTGTAAATTGATTCTCAAGTATTTTACTTTTTATTGAGGCTATTATGAATGGGATAGTTTTCCTAATTTCTCTTTCAGAGGGTTTATCACTTATGTATAGAAATGCAATTGATTTATGGGTGTTGATTTTATATCCTGCTACTTTGCTGAATTCATTTATTAATTATAAAAGTTTTCTGGTAGAATTTTCTGGATCCTCTAAGTATAGAATCACGTCATCTGCTAATATTGATAGTTTGAGTTCTTCTTTTCCTGTTCATATCCCTTTAATTTCATCCCTCTAATTGCTCTGGCTAGTGATTGAAGGACTGTGTTGCATAGCAGTGATGAAAGAGGGCACCCTGTCATCTTCCCGTTTTTAGAGGGAATGCTTCCAATTTTTGTCCATTTAGAATGATATTGGCCTTGGGTTTAGCATAGATAGCTTTTACAATGTTGAGGTATGTTCCTACTATCCCAAGTTTTCTATTGTTTTGAACATAAAACGATGCTGTATTTTGTCAAGTGCTTTCTCTGCATCCATTGATAAAATCATATGACTCTTATCTTTAAGACTATTGATGTGATGAATTACATTAATTGATTTCCGTATGTTGAACCAACCTTGCATCCCTGGAATGAACCCCACTTGATCATGGTGCACTATTTTTTTGATATGCTTTTGTATGCGATTTGCCAGAATTTTATTGATAATTTTTGCATCTGTGTTCATCTGGGATATTGCTCTGAAATTTTCTTTCTTTGATGTATCTCTTTCTGGTTTTGGAATCAGGGTGATACTCGCCTCATAGAATGAGTTTCTATTTCATGAAATAGGTTGAAGAGTATTGGTATTAATTCTTCTTTGAAGGTCTTGTAGAACTCAGCTGAGAATCCGTCTGGACTTGGGCTTTTCTTTGTTGGCAGGCTCTTGATGGCATCTTCTATTTCCTTGCTTGAAATTGATCTCTTTATGTTGTGTATGTCCTCTTGGTTCAGTTTGGGTAGGTCATATGCCTCTAGAAATCTGTCAATGTCTTCACGGTTTTCTATTTTACTGGAGTTTAAATTTTCAAAATAGTTTCTAATTACGCTCTGTCTTTCAGTAGTGTCTGTCATGATATTTCATTTTTCAACACAAATTTTAGTAATTTGGGTTTTTTCTCTTCTTCTTTTCATTATGGTGTCTAAGAGTTTGTCAATTTTGTTTATTTTTTTCAAATAAAACATCTTTTTGTTTTGTTAATTTTTTGAATTGTTTCTTTTGTTTCAAGTTCATTGATTTCAGCCCTGATTTTAATTATTTCCTGTCTGCTACTTCTTTTGGTGTTGGTTCATTCTTCTTTTTATAAAGATTTGAGATGAAGAATCAAGTCATTGGTTTGTTGACTTTTACTTCTTTTAATAAATGAGCTTAATGCAATGAACTTTCCTCTTAGCACTGCCTTTATGGTGTCCCAAAGATTTTGATATGTTGTATAGTTTTCATTTGCCTCTAAGAATATTTTTTATCTCTTCCCTGATATCTTCTCTTATCAATGCATCATTCAATAGCATATTATTTAGTTTTCAGGTGTTGGAATAATTTCTATTTTTAATCTGTCATTGATTTTTAATTTTATTCCATTGTGGTCAGATAGGATGCAGGATACTAGCTTTATTTTTTTGTATTTGCTAAGACTGGCTTTGTGACATAACATATGATCTATTTTGGAGAAAGAATCCATGTGCTGCTGACAAAAAAGTGTATTCACTTGTTGATGGATGGAACATTCTATATATATCTGTTAAGTCTAAATTTATTGATAGTTTTATGGAGTTCTTTGGTTTCTTTCTTTAGTTTTTGTTTGGAAGATCTATCCAGTGGTGAGAGAGCTGTGTTAAAGTCAACAAGTATTATTGTGTTGTGGTCTATTTGATTCTTGTAGTTGAGAAGGATTTGTTTGATATACATAGAAACCTCATTGTTTGCGGCATAGATATTTATGATTGTTATGTCTTGTTGATGTATGATCCCCTTAAGAAGTATGAAGTGACCTTCTTTAACCTTTTTCACCAGCTTTGGTTTGAAGTCCACTTTATCTGACAGGAGGATGGAAACTCTTGCTTGTTTATACTGTCCATGTCAGTGATATGTTTTTCCCCACCCTTTCACTTTCAAACTGTGGATGTCTTTTCCTGTGAGATGAGTCTCTTGAAGACAGCATATTGTTGGGTCTTTTTTTTAATCCAGTCTGTCAGTCTATGTCTTTTAATTGGTGCATTTAGACCATTAACATTCAGGGTTATTATTGAAATATGATTTGTAGTACTGGTCGTTTTGGTTTATTTTTGGTTTTTACCTTGACTTGGTTTCTCCTTTGATGCCCCTCCCTTTCTTTTTAGTGTAGTTCCTCTTTTTGTATATTGTCATATTTGGTTGTCATTTCCTCTTCATCGAATATTTTGCTGAGAATGTTGTGTAGTGCAGGCTTTCTTGATGTAAATTATTTTAACTTTTGTTTATCTTGGAAGATTTTTATTTCATCATCAAATCTCTAGCTCAATTTTGCTGGATATAAGATTCTTGTTTGGGATCCATTTTCTTTCAGAGCTTGGTATATGTTGTTCCATGATCTTCTGGCTTTTAGGGTTGGGGTTGAAAAATCTGCTGAGATCCAAATTGGTCTACCCCTATTTGTAATCTGATTCCTCTCTCTTATGGCCTTTAAAATTCTATCCTTACTGTGTATGCTGGGCATTTTCATTATAATGTGCCTTGGTGTAAATCTGTTGTAATTTTGTATATTTGGTGTCCTGTAAGCCTCTTGTATTTGATTTTCCAATTCATTTTTCATGTTTGGGGTATTTTCCGATATTTCATTGAAGAGATTGTGCATTCCTTTTGTTTGAAATTCTGTGCCTTCTTCTATCTTGATAAATCTTAGATTTGGTCTTTTGATGCTGTCCCATAATTCTTGCATGTTCTGTTCATGATTTCTTACCATCTTCACTTATGGTGAAGTTTATTTTCATGATTGTATATTTTGTTTTCATTATCCAAGAGTCTGTCTTCCTGATGATCTAGTGTGCTGGTGATGCTTTCTATTCAGTTTTTTATTTGGTTTATTATTTCCTTCATTTCAAGAATTTCTGACTGTTTCTATTTTTCACAATCTCTAGCTCTTTCTAAAAGTAATCTTTTGCTACTTGTATTTGCTCTCTTATCTCTTCGTTAGCATGATCAATGGTTGCCTTTATTTGCTCTCCTATTTATTTGTTGGATTGATCAATTTTTGCCTGTATTTGCTCGCTTATGCCAGTCTTTAATTCGCAGATCATTTTGATTATGTACATTCTGATTTCTGTCTCTGACATTTCATGTACTGTGTTGTCAGTGGTTTCTATTACTGTGGTATCAAGGTTTATTTGGGGCACTTTTTTCCCTTGTTTTTTCATGTTGATTATGTATCTTCCTTTCTTGCAATGCCAATCTGAGGTATTACGGCTTCTATCCTTTAATCTTTTATTGACACTACAGATTACCTTTATCTCACCTCAAGTTACTTCCAGTCCCCAGCAGGTGTCCCCAGGTGGACACTACTGCCACTAAAGTTGGTGGCAGTGGTAGTGGAAGTACATCAAGAGGGCATGGGAGTGGCCTTGGCTGGGCTCCCATGGCTGTCCCTGAGGGAGGTTTTGGGCTCTCTGTTGTGCTTCTGCAGGAACTCTGGAGAGGAACTGGGGGAGGGCCCAGGCCTCACTTGGGCAGGGTCTCACACAGGAGTCTCTGTGTGACCTTTACCATGGGTGTGGGCCCCCCTGTGTCTGGAGGCTAGCATTCTCTGGTCTGCCCTTGGCTGGGCTCCCATGGAGGTCCCTTAGCTCAGTTTTGGGCCCTCTGTTGCACTTTTGCCAGGTCTGCAGGAACTCTGGAGTGGAACTGGGGTCTGGCCCAGGCCTCACTTGGGCAGAGTCTTACGCAGGGATTCTCTGCAGGTGATTCGTTCCATGTGTGTGGGCTCCCCTGTGGCTAGAGGCTAGCAATCTCGGTCTGCCCTTGGCTAGGCTCTTGTGGATGTCCCCGAGGGCGGTTTTGAGTCCTCTGTTGCACTCCCACCGGGTCCCCAGGATCTCTGGAGCAGAACTCTCCTATACATCTATTTAATGGACTTAATTTAATGTTTTATCTGATGAATCATATGGTACAAAAAGTTTGGAATATACCCTAAAGTTGTTCACACTCTTCTTTATAAAACACTTTCCTTAGTTTGTATAATAACATATTCTCCTTGTTTTAATCCTGACTCTGCCTATTTCTTTTTAGTTCCCTTTGCTGGTGACTCCTCTATCTACTCTCCAAAGTTAGAGTTCATAGAACATTTGTACTGGTTCTTTTTCCTTCTTCCTTGGTGATTTCTCCCATGTTCATATCTGCTTTTTTGTTTATAAACATAAGTTGTATGTATTTAAGGGATACAATGTAATATTTTATATACATAATACATTATGAAATTATTAGCCAGAATCAAGCTAATTAACACACCCATTATCTCACATAGTTACATTTGTATGTTTGTGGTGAGAATAATTAAGATCTACTCTATTAACAAATTTCAAGTAACAATACAGTACTATTAATTATAGTCAATCTGCTGTTAATTAATACTCTAGAATTTACTTATACCAGAAAGATTGTACCTTCTTTTTTATATTTTAGTTGTATTTGGACACAATACCTTTATTTATTTTTTTGTGTTGCTGAGGATGGAACACAGTGCCTCACACATGCTGGGCTTACCATTTCCATAACTTTGAATGACAATAATATACAGATTACTACTAAATTTAAATATGCAGGCTAAATCTCTCTTTAGAACTCTAGCCTCAAAGCTCCCACATCCTAATTTATAAGGTGATGTTTCTCAAGAGTTTCAAATTTAAAATGTCTGTTAATGAGCTAATGATTCCTCCTTCTTCAGTATGTGTGTACACAAGTGTATATTCAAAACACACACCTATTTTTCCTCTCTACTCCATTTCAGTAATACATGAGCATTTTTAAAGTTTGCTCAAGAGGAAAGTTAAAAATTCTTTACTCCTTTCTTGGGGCTGGGGATATAACTTTGTTGATAGAGTGCTTGCCTCACAAGCACAAGGCTCTGGGTTCAGTTTCAAGCACCACAAAAAAGAAAGCATTTTTTACTCCCTTCTTACATTCCCATTCCTTATTCAATCCATCATTAAGTTTTATGGATAATACCTCAAAAACATTTCTGGACCTTTTCATTTATTTCCATCTAGCATGAAACAGTACTGAAAGCTATTCATTAGATTTTTCAGTGTTTACTGTCCATGTTACCTAAGAAGAATTTCAGGGCATTTAGGGTATGCCTAAATGCCCTGAACAATTGAAACAATTGAAAGAGATATGAAAATAGAATAACCCACACAGGAAGACCAAATAGAGAAGAGAAACTAGGACATATGTTTTATGAACTCCAATTTTAGAGTGCAGAGAGATAAGAAGACTCCAGCAAAGGAGATAAAGGAGTGGGCAGAGAGGTATGAATAAAGCAAGAAGATAATGTTTTCATTAAAACTAAAAAAGGAAAATGTCTTAGTAAGAAAAGTGTGGCAAATTACTCTAGTAATTTAATTTTGAAGTATGAAAATTGCTTAAGGTTATGTGTCCACTGATGTATGCACTACTTTCCTGATATTGTATATTTCCTTTTCTAAATATTTTAATTGTAGATGAACACAATACCTTTATTTTATTTATTTATTTTTCTAAATATTTTTTAGTTGTAGGTGGACAGAATATCTTTATTTTATTCTTATGTGGTGCTGAGGATCGAACCCAGTACATCATGCGTTTTAGGTGGGCACGCTACCACTGCGCCATAACCTCAGCCCCTATTTATTTATTTTTATATGATGCTGAGGATTGAACCCAGTGCCTCACATGTGCTAGGAAAACACTCTACCACTGATTCACAACCCCAGTCCAGTGTATTTTCTGATTAAGGTAATTTTTCTGCTTTGTAGTATACTATGCTCACTTACAAAGGATATTATAACAACTAATAACAAGAGAAGCTATAAATTAATTCCCAGATTAAATGTGAGCTTCTGTGTCGTGTTATAGTACAGTTATAATTATCCCTTTTTGTGTGACTAGCTTTTAGGGAGTGGCAGTGAAGTTTGAGGATACCAGGGTTTTGAAGAACAAATTTGATAAAATAAAGCTACACTTAATTAAGAAAAAATAAAAAGTTTAGAATGGAGGGAGTATCTTATTCACATGGTGTGGGAAATTACAGGTGTCTACAAATATTTTCAAAGTGTCAAAGAATAGTGTAAAGAATAAGTAATGTCTTGAGTTGAAATGATTTTTAAAAATCAAGCTAAAGTGAAAGAAGTCCACTTACTGAGGTTATCAGCAGAAGATCAAAGCTTACCAAAATTTATCCACAAAGAGGAAGTCGAGAATGAAAATAGAAAAACATCAGAGTTAAAAATGCATAGAATAAAAAGTAAAAAAAAATAAATAAATTACTCCCTAAAAGCAATTTAGAAGTAATAATGGAAAATCCAGGATTCTTAGAAAGTCCAAAAGTTATAGGGATATTGATGAGTACAATCTGCAAAACCTAATACTTTATTTTCTAAAGAAATCAGAAAGGCCTAAAAAAGCACATTTCCAAATTGAGGAGTCAAGAAAATAGGTATGAAATATGAAATAATTGTCTTACATGTGCTATAATCCAAATGTGAAATACTTGGCAATAGACTATATTGGGAGAACTTCATGTTGAAGTCAAAAATATAAAAATGAGCCCAATAATTACTATAACTAGACAGTTTGGTTCCTCTCATGACCAGAGAAATTAGATATAGTATGTTACAGATATTATATCATACTAAAAAGTCAGATGAACCAGGTCAATAAACCTTTTTAAAATTTTATCTCTGCATAGTCAAATGAAACTTTGAAAGTCATTTTTATAGAAATATCTCATATTTCGATCCTGCGTTACTTAGTTGAAAAAGCACCATTCCAAATTATACATTATGCTATTGCATATGTAATAAAAAGGAAAAAAAATAGTCAGAGACTTCAAACTTGAAGAAATGCCACGATACTCTAATCTAGACCATTGCTTAGGTAGTTAGGTTGCCATCTTATCTGTGTTATCAACAGTTTTGTGTGACAAAAAAAAAAACAACAACAACAAAACTCTGCAGTTGATACTTTTTCATCTTTATTCTTTTTAGTGTTTAATCTCTATGGTAATCAAGTAGTTATTTTTTTTGTTTTGTACACTACAACTTATATTTAAATCTGTTCTCTCTCTTCTAGCCATTTGTCCAAATGAGGAAGGCAACACAAAAAATCCAAGTTACTTGCAGGATTTCCTAGAATTTAGCCAGTTCAGAATTATGGAATTGTGTGTGTGTGTGTGTGTGTGTGTGTGTGTGTAGTATATGATCTACAATCACCCTTATAATGTTTGAGAATACAGTTCAACATATTTCTTCTCTCCAACCAGGAAAATGATTTCAGATTGTTCCTTAGTTTAAAAAAAATAGTTCTGGGGGTATAGCTCAGCTGGTAGAGTTTTTGCCTCACATTCACAAGGCCCTGGGTTCAATCTCCAGCACCACAAAGAAAAAAAAAACAATATCAATGTAATTTTTCTCCATCATCCAGAGCTTTGCTAAGGTGAGTATCTGCTCATATGGTCAAAAGCTTCCTAACAGGAGTAGCCCATTACTGTTTTGTCCACTATGCTATATCCAGTAAATAGCATCACACTTAGCAAATCTTACTGACTCTCCTTGTAAATATATACTTGTACTTTTTATGTGCCTTCCATAGTCTTCCTTTCTTTCTCCACTCTATGAATGTGTATGTTCTGAGGATTCTCTTTATATGACACTTTTTGATTTCACCCTCTCCTGTTGTGTAAACTAATTTATACTTTGTTAATCTTACCAATATTATAAGACAGAGAAAATATATATTTTCATCTCACATTTATCTCCCTCAAATGTACCACTTATTACCTAACTCTTGCTAGGTATCTCTGTGCCACAGGTACTTCAATATATCTAAAATTAAACTCACAATTTCCTTGTCAAAAAAGTTCTTCAAGTGATATTTTCAATTTCATTGAAGATGGCATTTTTCTTTTTGTTGCCAGGGAATCTTTTACTACTTCTCACTTGGATTGGATTTCACATTTGATCAGTCTGTAGGTTCTTCTGATCTTATATGTGTGTGTGTGTGTATATATATATATATATATATGTATATATATATATATATATATATGTATATATATATCTTCAATGTGTTTTTTTCTGCTCCCCCTACTACAGTTCTATTTCTTCTCACCATCTCTAGTAGTGATTATAACAGCTTTATTCATTTAATCGGTGGTCATTTTATCAAACATATTTTTGTTGCATCTATGAAATTCCTCTTGTCTATTTCAAATCCATCTACTGTACAGCTACCATAAAGCTCTATCTAAAAAAGAAGTCTGATGATGACACATGAGTTTAAAAAGCTCTATCTAAAAAAGAAGTCTGATGATGACACATGAGTTTAAAGTCTTTAATGGTTTCTCATCATTTGTAGTATAGCTACATAGTCAACATAAGGCTTTTCATGATTGGGCTTCTTTATGTCTGCTTTATCCACATTTAAAAATTGCTTTATAAAACCTATTCAGAATTTTTCAATTCCATATGGTGGTGTTTAACATCTTTCTTGCTTGACTTAGTGCTTTTACTCACACTTAAATTCCATCTTTCTTTAAATTACAGTAATTCCTATTCTTCATTTAAGACTTGGATTATATGTTAATCATAATAACTTTTTGTTGGCCATTCTACAACCTCCTTGGTAATTGTCATATTGTATTTATTGTTGCTAGTGTTTACCAATATACTGAATTTTTTGAAGACAGATTCTATTCATAATTTATCACTTGGACCTGTGAATACTTCCTGAAACCTAGAAAGTATTTTAAGTATATTTATTGTGTTTGATATACTTAAACTTTATGTACACATTTGTTAGAGCCACATACATTTATGCAGTGATTCCTTCTTGTTTCACCAAGGGATCAAGAGGTCTGAGCCATTGCCAGAGGTCAGTCAACACTCTTTTATTTTCAGCAAATGTCTACTGTAGTTTAAACAGAATGATTTATACCAGTATATAACTTAAGACATGGTTACTTAGAAGTTTTGTTTAATTGATCAGTTATTGCTGTGTATTTATTCAGTCAGGACATATAACATAAAAACTAATTTTGTGGGGTTATTTGAATCTTTTTGTTATTTAAAAGAACTCCTCATATTCCAGAGGTTGATGTCCACTACCTGGTAGTATAAGTCATGAAAACTTATTACTTCTAATAACCATTTTTTTCCCTTAAAACATCAGTTCCTTGTACTAGTATATGATAATATTTATTATGGCTGTGCTATTTCAGTGTTTCTTGAGCTCTTATTTTTATTTTCTGTCTAGGCATTTCACAGAGATAAAAGATAAATGAACTTACCTTTATGATACACATAGTGGTATTTTTCTACTTTGGTTATCGGATGTCATCAAGTACAAGTGATTTGGGGGCCTAGGTCATTAAAAGTGTCCTACTTTATCTTAATGTAAATTCACTTTGTGTTAGGCACATCTTAACCAAGAAATGTAAAGGGAAATTTTCATGGTCATGAACACTGTTCATGTTTATCATGATTAGAACAATATGTTTTGTATCAAGTACTAATGTTGTCAAATAGAAATTCAAAGGAATCTCAACTTAGAGAAGATTATACTAAGAATTTTACTTAAATTTTTTGTCCCCAAACAACATTTTATTCCAAATGTCTGCATTTAAAGGGATTTTGAAAATACATCAGTGAAAGGCCAAGACAGAAAGATACTTAGCCGCTAATATTACAAATGAGTTACCTAGCCTATTGGAAGGAAATTTAATATGACAATTGACAAATTCCAAAGTAAATGGTTTCAGCATACAATTTATCTTCAGTACCTAGCAGTATGTTTACTTAGAGTAGTTTCTTCATACGTATTTACTGATCATAGGAAGCAAATTAATGCACAGCAAAATTGTACTTGACTCTAATATACCACAATTGAACCTTATGTTTGTAATGAAATCATTGTAATTTTTTATTGACTTAAAACACTTGCCTGGCTATGAAACACTTGTTATAAAAATTTGGAAAATATCAAAACAGTAAAAAAAATCTCCAAAAGATAACCCAATTAATATTTATATTTTCCCTATAGTTTTTTTTATTTGTTTGTTTGGTACCAGGGATTGTACCCAGGGTACTCGGACACTGAGCCACATCCCCAGCCCTTTTTTGTATTTTATGTAGGTACATGCTCTCACTGAGCTGTTGGTGAGCCTGGCTTTGTTTTTTAAATATTTTCTTAGTTGTAGACAGACACAATATCTTTGTTTATTTTTATGTGGTGCTGAGGATCAAACCCAGTGCCTCATGCATTCGAGGCAAGCGCTTTACCATGGAACTACAGCCCCAGCCCTGGTGAGCCTGGCTTTGAACTTACAATCCTACTGCCTCAACCATCTGAGACACTGGGATTACAGGTGTGCACCACTGCGCGCAGCTATTTTCCCTATAGTTTTATATTTAGATGTGTATATGTACTATATATGTCATAAATTGAATCATGCTATGTGCAAATTTGCATGCAATTTTAATAAGTAATCTCATAGAATGATTTCATAATGCATCAAACCTTGTCTTTATTGTATGTTTAAATTTCGGTGAATATTTTTGCTTACAAATCTTTGTTTACATTGCATTTTTAAAATTTTTACTTTAGGTAAATGTGCTATCTCATTTCTTATTTTTTCTTTTATTAATATATTTCCAAAATTATTAGCTGTTGGGAATAAAATATAAGTAAAATGTACCTCTATGTCTAGGACTTGAGGGTCTAATAAAAAGAGCCATATATAAGCAAATAATATGATAGTACAATATGAAGTGCTAACAATATGAAGTAATACAAATATGTCAAAGTGCTGTGTAATCCAGAGGAAGAAACAATTATAACTCTATGGGAAATTATATGTTATGATTTTATTTTCTCATGTCAAATTTCACAAAACTAAGTTATAACATATATATCACCAGTTATATGGAGAATACTTTTCTAAGAATTAAGACTGCTATAAGACTGCTGTGGTAAAAACCATTCCTAATGGAAGTGTATACAGATACTATTTTCAGTTTCTTTTCACTTCCTAGGTCAGAATGTGATAATTCAACCAGTTGGGTAAGCATAATATGGGAAGTTAGAAATGCAAATTTGCTGGCCCATCCCCAACTTACCAATCAGAATCTCTGGGGTTTGGGTGTCTGCAATCTGTGTTTTACAAGACCTTCCAGGTAATTTTGTTTCATAATATACTTTGAGAAATATTATTGTAAGTGAAATAATTTCTTCTGTTATTACCCTTGTTCTTCAAATTACCAGGCTTGATTTGAGCTTGAAATGAACTCTGGAGAAACTACTTATTGTAGCAGATAAGAAAAATAAAGCACAGGAAGGTTAAATAATTTGAGCAAAGCTACATACATGATGGTATGGGTTATTTTTTTCTCTTCTGATTTCTCAAATATATTCAGTCACCAACTTTATTGATTCTAAAGCTAGACTGTTTGGCATCTCCTAATTCTTCTGTTTTTTCATTATCCTCATTGTGATTTCCTGGCTTGAATATCTTGCCCCATCTAATTTATATTATATATTGTGTTTAGACTAATTTTATCAAAGCATCATTATCATTTTAACATGTTACTAGCATACTGAGAAACTTTAGTTTTTCTATTTGGCCTACAAGATGAGCCTAAGATAATAACTATAAATATATTTTACACCTGATCTCGTGAAATTATTCTGCTGTATACAGACCAGCCTGTTTATATATTGTTTCCTATGTCCATACTTTGTCTATTCCATTTCTGTATTTTTGTTAGTGTTAGCTTGCACAATCTGTCTCTATTTCTGGTTTACAGTTTTCTGTTATCTATAATATTCACTCTATTACAATATCCCATTTGTCAGAATTCTACCTATATTTCAAAATACCTAGAAGCTTTTCCTTATCAAACCTTGATGTATATCTCCTTTCTCTCAACACTTATTTTCTGTACAGTTCACTGAGTACTTAATTATACATACTGTTTTTATTGCTGGTTTTCTTTTCAGGTATGATTCTTATTTTTTTAGATATCATAAAAATTCTTAGTAGACAAGGATAGTGCTTTATAATTTTTGTGGTCCCTGAAATCTCTTAGTCATAGGTTCTTGATAAGCATATGATTGTAGCATTGAAGAAATTAAAACTTTATGAGTTTTTTAAAAATTTATTTATTCTACTTAGATATACATGATAGCAGAATGCATTTTGATTCATTGTACACAGATGGAGCACAACTTTTCATTTCTCTGGTTGTACATGATGTAGAATTATATCATATATGCAGTCATACATGAAGCTAGGCCTATGATGTCCATCTCCAGTAAAGATAGTGGAATGAGATGGACATCATAACTTTTATGAGTTTTGCTGCACTGATAAATTCATCATCATTAACAGTATTCTAACTATGTTTTGTAAAATGTGTACTTGTGTATTTTTGTCAATTAAATTCAGGTGGCCTTTTCACAGATTTACTCTCTTTCTCTTTAATTCTTACATCATTTCTGTGCTCATTTTTGAACAACAAGAAATCACTGTAATAAAAGGTTCCTATACTGTTTATAGAAATGCTAATTTTTATTTTTTTCCAGAATTTTATTGAGAATTTTTGGGTCTGTGTTCAACAGGGATATTGGTGTGCATTTTTCTTTCCTTGATATGTCTTTGTCTGGTTTTCATATTAGGGTGATACTAGTTTCATAGAATGAGTTTGGAAAAGTTTCTCTCTTTTTCTATTTCATGGAATAATTTGAGCAGTATTGGTATTAATTCTTCTCTGAAGGTCTTGTAGAACTCAGCTGAGAATCAGTTGGGTCCTGGGCTTTTCTTGGTTGGTAGGATTTTGATGCATCTACTATTTCCTTGCTTGAAATTGATCTTTTTAAATTGTGTATGTCCTCTTGATTCAGTTTGGGCAGATCATATGCCTTTAGAAATTTGTTGATGTCTTTGGGATATTCCATTTTACTGGGTATAAATTCTCAAAATAGTTTCTAATTATCTTCTGTATTTCATTAGTGTCTCATGTGATATTCCCTGTTTCATGATGAATTTTAGTAATTTGAGTTTTCTCTCTCCTTTTTGTTAGGGTGGCTAAGGATTTATCAATTTATTTTTTCAAAGAACTAGCTTTTTGTTTTGTCAATTTTTTGAATTGTTTCTTTTGTTTCAGTTTTATTGGTTTCAGCCCTGATTTTAATTATTTCCTGTCTTCTATTTTTGATGTTGATTTGTTATTCTTTTTCTAGGGCTTTGAGAAGTAATGTCAGTTTGTTTATTTGTTGACTTTTTCTTCTTTTAATGAATGGGTTAATGCAATGAGCTTTCCTCTTAGCACTGCCTTCATGGTATCCCAGAGATTTTGATATGTTGTATTGGAGTTCTCATTTACCTTTTAGAATTTTTTTTTATCTCCTCTCTGATGTATTCTATTATCCATGCATCATTCAGTAGCAGATTGTTTATTCTCCATGTGTTGGAGTAGCTTCTATTTTTTAATCTGGCATTGATTTCTAATTTTATTCCATCGTGGTCAGATAGGATTCAGGGTAGTATCTCCATTTTTTTTTGTATTTGCTAAGACTTGCTTTGTGGCATAACATATGGTCTGTTATAGAGAAGGATCCATGTGCTGCTGAGAAAAAATGTACTCATTTGTTGATGGATGAAATACTATATATATAGTATATATATATATTTTTATATATATTTATATATATATTTTAATATATATATTTATATATATATTTTTTAATCCTTCAGTCTGTAGATGTCTTTTCCCATGAGATGAGTCTCTTGAAGGCAGCATATTTTTGGGTCTTTAGTTTTTAATTCCAATGTGCCAGTCTATATCTTTTGATTGGTAAGTTTAGGCAAGTACCATTCAGGGTTATTGAATATGGTTTGTATTCCTGGTCATTTTGGTTTATTTTTGGTCTTTAACTTGACTTGGTTTCTCTTTGATTGACTTTTTCTTCAGTTTAATTCCTCCCTTCGCTGGTTTTCATTGTTGTTGTTTATTTCCTCCTTATGATATATTTTGCTGACTATGTTCTCTAGTGCAGGCTTTCTCATTGCAAATTCTTTTAACTTTTGTTTATCTTGGAAGGTTTTTATTTTGTCATTAAATATGGAGCTTATTTTTGCTGGATGTAAGATTCTTGGTTGGCATCCATTTTCTTTCAGAGCTTGGTATATGTTGTTTCAGGATCTCTTAGCTTTTAGCATCTGGATTGAAAACTCTGCTGAGATCTGAATTGGTTTTTGAAATGCTAATTTTTAATGAAAGCTTATGTGGTAATTCAACATTGCATTTTTGAAAAAAAGTAGAAGTCTTTAATGACAAATACATGTAAAAATTTAAATATATTTTTCACAGAGTTCTCAAAAAGTATCCTTATTTGTTGAGTATTGTAGCATTCTACATACTATTTCTGATGAAATGGAATATTTGATTTTAATGAACAGGTGATATTATGGGCCATATGTTGTTCACTTTTTATTTGATAGAATTAGATTTTCATGTCTCTAGATGGTAACCATAACACTATTCTTAAATATTTGTAGGGTTGCACTAGATATGAAATTTCAACGTTGATAATTTGTGAAGAGTATATGATAGATGTAAAACAATTTGGTATCTTGCTTCTTATAATGATTAAAGGTTATGGTGTAGTTGCTTGTTTCATCTGATTTTAGTTTTCATTTTTTGAGAGAATAAGAGATGATCTATTTACTGAATTCAAGGTCCCGTTTCTCTATATATATAGTATTTATTTACAAAAATCAATAAATACTGAAAAATTTCTTTAATCTGTATAGTGTTGCTGTTTTGTATAAAAGTTAGAAAATAATATATTTCCTAGAAATTTGTATGGTTAAAGAATTTTTTTAAAAAAGTTTTTTGTTAAAATTTATCTTTTTGGTCTATAGGTCAATTTCCTTTATGTGTTTTAGTAACCTTTCATCCTTTTCTTCCAGTTGCTTCTGTCTTGTTCACTTTTGGCCAAATATTCTTTGCAAACTTCACAAAATGTGTATTAGAAATTAGCTGAATATTGTCATGTTATTTGGTCTCAACTTTACATTTGCTGATTATTTTGTGAATAAAATCCTTTCTAGATTTTAGATTCATTTCTAGGATTTTAGCTTTCCCATCTTCATCATGTTATCAAGTAGTTTTTCCTTGCTGTATATCCTACCTATATATAGTTTAATGATATAATTTAATCATATTATGACCATATCAGAAACTTACATAGAAAATGATTTTTATTAAAAATCTGTAATATGTGTTTAGGTAAAACATAGGAGTTTTGATGATTATCCTTTACTATAAATTATCTGTGTCTTTTCACTCCCATGTTTGCAAAAATATTGAAAAGTTAACAGTTACTTGCACAGATCACGATGTATAGTTAATTATAATAGGAACTTTAAGGCATGTTAATATAATAAATAACCGAGTACAATCAGTAGGAATAAAGATCATCACAGGAGCTTCTGGGGTTACTCTACTTATTTCCCCATAAAGATCATAACTAGGCATAAGCAAGAAAAATATCTGAAGTCTCCAAAGATGTTGAATAATTCAACCTTTTCTTATATACCATAAATAAGAACAAAATTCTTATCAATTATTCAGTTTGTTTCACTAATTTATTAGAGAGCCTATCTGGGAGATTATATTATCTATATCTCTAAACAGCATACAACATTTTTCTCTTTACCTTTTTCTTCAGGTAAAAATATTTACATTTATGCCAAGTAAATTCTGAAAATTAACTTCAATACCTTTATTAAAAAGTTTATTACATAATCATTTTTTACTTGTATGATCTTAAACAATTCATTTAACCTTTCTGAACTTCAACATCTATGGTATAAATTTAAAATGATTGCATGTTTTGTGCATAAGTACATATGTGATTATACATGTATGCATATAAAGGTGCTAACAACTTATAAACTGCTTAGTATGTTTCAGATACTGTCTTAAGAATTTTATATATAACTCATATAATTTTCACAGTAAGCCAAGAACTATAGATAATATTCTCTGCATTTTATAGATTGAAACTTATTTGGTGGGATGTAAGAAAACTATTTTAAACCAGATAAGGTCTAAGTGCTAGAACCTGAAAGCAAGTCCACTTATGCTCCAGAGCCTCAACCATTTTACCATTATTTTTTATTACTTCCTCAATGTTTGTTGCCTTCACATTTTAAATTTCCATTTGCGGTGTAATGCTCCCTTCCTTTTGGTCTCTTACCTTCTCTGTTCCCCTCTCCTCCACAGCACTTGAATATTCATTTTTAAAATTTTTATTTGTTCTTTGTAGTTATACATGACAGTAGAATGTATTTTGACATATTATACATACATGATGTATAAATTCCCATTCTTGTGGTTGTACAGGATGTGGATTTACACTGGTTGTGTATTCATATATGAACATAGGAGAGTTATATCCAAGTCATTCTATTGCCTTTCCTATTCCCTCCCTTCTCTTCATTCATTTTTGTCCAATCCAATGAACTTCTATTTCTCTTCTCACCCTTATTGTATGTTAGCATTCACTTGTCAGAGAGAACATTCAGCCTTTTTTTTTTTTTGGTGGGGGGATTGACTTATTTCAGTTAGCATTATAGTCTCCAGTTTTGTTCATTACCAGTAAATGCCATAATTTTATTCTTCTTTGTGGCTAATATTTCACTGTGTATATATACCACATTTTCTTTATCCATTCATCTGCCGAAGGATATCTAGGTTGGTTCCATAGCTTATCTATTGTGAATTGATCTGCTATGAATATTGATGTGGCTGTATTTCTATAGTATGCTGATTTTAAGTCCTTTCAGTATAAAATGAGGAGTGGGATAATTGGGTCAAATGGTGATTCCATTCCAGGTTTTCTGAGGAATTTCCATACTGATTTCTGGTGTGGTTGCACCAGTTTAGGTCTTGCATATTCTTTTGCTTTATATCTGTAACACCATTCCATTTCCTCTTATTTGATTTGGCTTTCTCACTTCATGCAAATTTGTCTCAAAATTCCCATTTTTTTTTTGGTACTGGGGATTGAACTCGTGGGTACTCAACCACTGAGTCACATCCCCAGCCTTATTTTGTGTTTATTTAGAGAGGATCTCACTGAGATGCTTAGCGCTGCACCATGGCTGAGGCTGGCTTTGGACTGGTGATTCTCCTGTCTCAGACTCCAAAATCAAAATTCCCATTTTATAATTAGATTTTCCTGATGAATACCATCTTATTCTAACCACTACTTTATGAATTGTTTGTATACTGTTTTACTTTTTTATACTCTTTTACTTTGTTCACCTTTTATTGCTTTTTAATTGGATTTACATCATTGCCAGATATAATTTCCCTTATTTGCAATTAGTGTACTTTTGGGGAAAAATTGAGTTATATTATAATTTAAGTTCCTAGGGGAGCTAATTAAAAAAAAACAGAATGGTAATAAATTTTCTAATATTATCACCTGTATTCATCTATTTTGTAAATATTTTGTTTGCTTAAGGAAGAGCTAGACTCTACAATGTACATATTGTGTAAGGTTACATAAAAATATTTGGCTTTAATCCCTGGTAATTATTTTTCTATGATATAGGTTGTACTTTCAGTTTGATACCATATATTTAATTATCTTTTAAGGGAAATAATTGCCTATTTTCGCCACAAACCAGTGGTCCTAGAAAATGGTATGAGCACATAGAGCACTTGGCTGAACATTAGAATCATTAGAATCATCTGGGAGCCTCTGGCACAGTGACCAGGCAAATTCCATCAGAATATTTTTTGGGAACTCAATTATCAGTATATTTTAAAGCTTCTTGGGCACTTATTACAGCAGTTGTTCAATGAAAGCTGCTAGCAAATGTAAAAAAAAAGAAGAGATGGTTGAAAAGAATAAATTATTATAATGAATAGAGAATGGATACTTGCATTCCCATGTACCTAGGTTAAATACCTGCTATCATCAACAAGTGTTATTTCAACTATTTGTTTCTGAGTCTTGTTTGTATATTGTAAATTTGGAATGTAGTGTCTACTTCATAGAATTGTTGTGAGATAAATGAGACAGTATATGCAATACATTTAGAATGGTGCCTGTGAATAATAGTGCTCAATACTAGATTCCTCTTATATGCATAGCTACACACTTTGTGTTAAAAATGAGATCACTACTGTCACGATGCTGGAATCAATACCATCATTTTGATGTATTATATTGAACAAAGCTAGAAATAATCTCACAACAGGATGTAGTCATAGGTCATGGTTGAACCATAGATGGCTGACTATCTGTGAATTATCATGCTAAAATTTTGTTGACAGAATTTTATTTTGCAGGCAAGAGCAGTGGTGCACTTAGGGAGGCTGAGACAGGAGAAACACAAGTTCAAAGCCAGCCTCAGCAATGACGAGGCACTAAGCAACTCAATGAGACCCTGTCGCTAAATAAAATACAAAATGGGGCTGGGGATGTGGCTCAGTGGTCGAGTGCCCCTGAGTTCAATCCTCAGTACCAAAAAATCAAGAGTTTTATTTTGCATATTTTCCAGTATATAGTCTTTTATACACAGGGAAAATTCATTGATTTTCTAAAAAAGGAAAATATTTGATTAAATCCAATGCAAACTCTTTCGTTAATACATTATCAAAGTAGGTGTTGTTATATATTTCAATATTTGGCAGAGCCATATCTTCTAGTTTTGGTTTCCTTCAATTTAGTCTGTGGAGTTTACAGTGCCCTGAAAGACAGAAACAAAAACAGACAAAATTACAAACAAACCCTGGAAAGAATCCAGTTAATAATTGCTTTGTAAAATACAAATATCTTTGAGGAAATGATTTGTTATTTGTAAATACATTTTTAAAAATCCAGGCTAAGCCGGTCACAATGGCTCACGCCTGTAATCCCAGCACTTTGGGAGGCTGAGATGGGAGGATTGCAAGTTCAAAGCCAGCCTCGGCAACGGTGAGGCACTAAGTAACTCAGTGAGACCCTGTCTCTACATAAAACACAAATAGGGCTGGGGATGTGGCTCAGTGGTCGAGAACCCCTGAGTTCAATCTCTGGTACCAAAAAAAAAAAAAAAAAAAATCCAGGCTATATCTTTGACAGGAAAACACTTTAAGCTAGTTATCTGTTCTATACTTCTTTTTATAAAAGTGGCATCTACTATGATTTTGTTTTTTACAGCTGACTAATAACCTGGTTAGGTCATGATAAGAACTAACATGTAAGCTATAGAATCAGAGTGAACAACACAGTGACACGCCTTTCAGATACATTGATCTCTATTTGTTCTGAGCTCATATCAGCTAGAGCTACAGTTTTTCTATCCAAGAAAAGACAAGCAATTCTGATTTCTGATTTTACTTTTCTTCTATTAGTTACGTGGTAATGGCCATGAATCACATAGGTGAGCCAAGAATCTAAATATTTTGTTCATCCTCAAATATGCTGTAAGTGGAAAATTGAAATCTGAAAATTGGCTCACTATACTTAAGTTATGTACAATAAAACCTAGATAATTAGAATGTTGGACAGTGAAATGTTTTGGTAAAGAAAATATTGTGGTTAACATATACTTGCCACAGATACCATTCATATTTTATCATTCTTAGAGAAATCAGTTTTAATAGAATAGTAACTCAGAATTCATTTAAGAATTTCTCAGGCTCTTGGGATCATCATTAAACATTTTAAATGTCATATATGATGCTATTCCTATATAAGGTATAAAATATTTACCTGAAGATATACTAACCCTATGAAAGAAGGTTACTTTTTGCATTATTCAATAACAAGTTCTCAATGATATTTACTTCCCATGAAAAGGAAAATACAATATATAATTAATTTGCTTTTAAGAATTCTTAATGGACAGGATTATACAGAATTTATTATTTCTCTTATTAAGTATATTTATTAATATACTGTTCATTTTCTTTTATTTACAGAATTACATTAACCTTTCTTTTATCATTTTTCCTATTTTTATTCTCTACATTTCTATCTTCTTTGTGCCTATTTTGAAATACTTTTAAATAAATTACATTATCAAATGATGAGAGAACAGTGAATATTAGAACTAAGTTAGATATAAGGAAGCATTCAAGTGGTAGTCATTGACTTTTTGTATTTCACGGAGGGTTTTGAAATTATGGGATTTTTGTTGAAATTTATTTATTTTAAAATAATTGAAGTATTATACAGCAATAATGCAAAAGATTAGACCTTAATTATTTTATAATCCATATCTCTTTCAGAGAAACTATTATTGAGTACTGAGTCATTATAGAGAAGTTGAATGATAGTTTCTGCTAGAGGTGAAAGTTTAGCTTTCTATTGGTTGGTATATTGATGGTTGGTATAGTAAGCAGAAACCTACAAATTACTATATTCTGTCTTGCCAGTCACCCATTCTTCCTGCAGAAAAACAACAAAGTAGAATAGGGTTCAAAATTTAACTTTATCATTTACTGGCCTGGTATCTAGTACCTTATCATGACTTTGGGCAAACATTTGGGGATGACTGGTGGCAATAATAGCAGCACTTCTTTATCCTTGAATTAAATATCATTGGATTAACATTCTCAGAAATCTTTAGAGCAGTACCCCTATGGAAAAGACAGGACAAAACAAGCAAAAGTAAAATGAATAAGGGTTTGTGGAGAAGATTCCTTTTTATTTTCTTGGTACTACGGATTGAACTCAGGGGTACTCTGCCAATGAGCCACATCCCCAGCCCTATTTTGTATTTTATGTAGACAGGGTCTCACTGAGTTGCTTGGCGCCTCACTGTTGCTGAGGCTGGCTTTAAACTCGCGATTCTCCTATCTCAGCCTCCCAATGTGCTGGGATTACAGGCGTGCACCATTGTGCCCAGCTCAGATTCCTATTTAACTTAAATGTCTGAGTATGGAAAAAGTAGAAAGGGAGAAAGAAAAGCCTTGTCTTGCCAATTATTTAAAATATATATTTTAGTTTAGATGGACACAATTCCTTTATTTTTATGTGGTACTGAAGTTCAAACCAGTGCCTCACAAGTGCTAGGCAAGTGCTGTACCCCCTGAGTCATGACTCCAGCCCCTGCCCTGTCAATCTTAAGGAGTCCGTTCTAGGTTTGAAGAAAGAAGCTTTAGGTACAGGTTCCATATCCAGGGATTCTGAGTTGATTAGGGAGCACCATTTATATCAGCAATCTATGTGAATGGTAACTGTTGGAGTTAAGCAATGCATTATCTATGTGGGTATTTGGGAACTGATATTATTTTCTAATTTATTGATTTTCTATCCAATGATATCTAGTATAATTGAGGCTCTATAATCTGAACATTCTGAACAAGGTAATGACCAGAACCAGGCTTAGCAAAGAAAATAAGAATGTTGTAGCTCTGAATATAATGATGCATATTTTACATTAAAGTTATTATGCATTAGGTATTTGTGTACAAAGACGAAATTGGATAAAATCATTTATTAGTTTGCCAATATGATGCTTTATATTTTTGTTATGATATTTTGAAATATTTGAATCCTATTTTAAATTTAAACTGTTTCTCTATACCCCAGTGAATGGTCAACCCTATTTCAAGCATTTAATTTATTAGGAAAAGTTCCATTTACAGCTATTTCCTAGAACACACTTTACAGGATCTAGTAAGCATTTTATATATATATATATATATATATATATATATATATATATATATATATTCTAAATTGGTCTCTGTTATAGTCACATTTCTATTCTGTACTTCATCTTCTATTTAACATTTATTATATATTATTTCTTGTTATTACTATATACAATGCTTGTATTATAACTATTAATGCTATAATTACTACCAAAGATAAATAAGCCATTGCCTCTATCATTAAGAAACATTGGGAATATTTCATTTTTTATAATTGGAAGATATTATGGTTAATATTAAATAAAATACAAATAGCTAGAATTCTTTCTTTGAGAATATGTATGTTCTCAAGGAAGTCCTTGAGGTCAGGAACTGGTCCTTTCTCTGAATCTCTAATGCCAGCATAGTACCTAAGCAAACTCATACATCCAGTCAAGAAGTATTTGTTGAAGATTAACTACATGCAGTTTACTATTTTATTTGCTTGGGAATTATCAATGAACAGAACTTCTCGCTTCATTGTTGTGGGAAACAATAACTGAGAGAAATATAAATACATAATACTAGAAAGCAATGCACACTGAGGAGAAAAAGCAAGGGAAAGGGAAAGAGAGAGGATGTGTGAAGTATGGGGAAAGGGACATTATATATAGGGTGAATAGGGAAGACCCTACTAAGAAGGTGACTTTCTAAGACCTGGAGAAAGTATGGGATTCAACTAGATATATTTATGATTGAACATTCCAGGCCATATAATTCTATGAGGCATGTTTTAGGGACACAAAAAGGCCAGTATAGCTTGAGTGGGTATAGAAAGAGGAATATGTAAGGAAATCATAGAGAGCAAAAACATGTAGGCTCTGTAGATCATAGTCAAGATTTGACTTTTTTTTTTCCTTTACTGATGTTTTGAGCAGAGGAGTTATATGAACAGACTTCTGTTTTTAAAGGATTACTCTGGGTTCTGTGTTGAGAAAAGCTGCAAGAAAATAAGGCCCAAAGCAAGGACACCAGATAGAAGGCTACTGAAATAATCTAGGTGAGAAATAGAATAGAACACTATGGAGATGATGGAGTGTTAAGAATTGATTTGTCATCTAGTCATATTTTAAAAGTGAAACTCACAGCACTTATTTTTTGATTATATTTACTTATGAGAGAAAAGGATATGTCCATGATGTAACAGTTAACCAAGATGTAGGAAACCTTCACAAGAATTTATGTTGGGCTATTGAGTGCTACCATGAACTCAAATTAGGAAATATTCAATTTGAGAATTATATTCCACATCAAAGTGGATATGCCATGTAGGCAGTTAGTAATAAAAGGAAATAAAAATGCAATGGAGATGAGATATATAGCTAAGTTTACAAAGAATATTTCTGTAAAGGAAAGAAAAGGAGGATGGTGCTAGACAAGCAGACATACTCAGGAGAGATTCTATTTATTTAATCTTGAAGAAATAATAGGAAATTCTGCTTTAATGTAATGATCTAGTAGAGTAGGAAAGAATGCCTCTCAGGAGAGAGGAGGAAATTAATGAAAGAAAACACTTGAGTATCTAAGAGAATAGACTTTGATACACAGAGGAATTTGCTTTGGATAAGAAAATGGGAAACTCATTCATAATTTAAAAAGAGAAGTCAGAAGCATATATATGTACAGAGGCAGATAAGAAATTTTGACTCTTTTAAATAAGTTAAAAAGAGCTTATGAAAAATAGCTTCTGACTGTTTTCTCACTGAATTAGGAAACAGTGCTCAGATTATAAGACTGGGGAGAAGGTGATGGAGAAGATGGTGTCAGTAGAGAAGAGAAGATCTATATAGTTATCTAGGAACATGGAAGAGAGAACAAACTATGGAAATATAACAGTATTGCCTGGCAACATTTATAATGTCACTCAGAGTTAGTAGTTATTAATTTTATAATGAGTCTTGTCAGTATTATTGTGTATTTTTGTCTAGGCATACTTATTTGCATGAATTCAGGCAAGGAGTAGACAGACTTGGCTTTAATTGGAGTTGTAGTTTAGCCAAGTGGGTTTAATGCACTGAGGAAGAGAGATGTAGTAACTGAGAGAATATGTAAGGTGGTGATTATCATAACTGACCATGCAATTTAAGCTGATAAAGTATTGAAAGGATTATATGAACTAGATGAAGAACAGTGAAAATGGTAGAATCAGTGACTTATGATTTTTAGGTACAGCGGGGGCATAGAAATTTTGTAATCAAGGTATTGAAATACATGAAATATAAAGGCAAGATGACTAGAGAAGAGAATACTTGGAAAGCAAGTTATTGTTAAAGAATATAACCATGAGAATAAGGGTCTTCCATAGGACAAAAGACAAGATTATTTGATAAGAGGGCCAAGATATGAAAAGTAGTTGTATTGGAAGCAGGATTATCAGTGTGGATATTAAAATAATATGTACTTTTGAACTTGTATGCATGTGTGCATGTGTATATACTTACATACAATATTTACCTATATCAATGTAAGGAAAAGAATATTTACCAAAACCATTCCATTATCAAAGGTGTGTCTCTTAGAGAAAAATACCATCTATGAGTCAGAAGATTTGACTTCTAGCTTAGCTCTATAGTTTGCTCATGATCTTTAGAAAACCAATATTAAATTAATGTTATCAAATTTAGTTTCCTAAAATTTGTTTATTCATCAAAATTTTGAGCATTTTAATATGCTAGACATGGTTTAGTGATAGGGAATATATTAGAAAATACTAAGGATCTCTATGTATATAGGACTTTCAATCTGACCATGTGAGTTTATCCAGAAATTGCCACAAGAAAGCAGAAATGCATTATTTGGAAAGAACTAGATTGGAATCTCTACTTTACCTACACTATAGTAGTTAACACAAAATTGTGAAGTGTCAGGATGAATCTAGACCTATTGCATGGTTATTCTTATTAAAACTGGAAGATTATGTTTAATAAGAGGGCCACTGTCTCAAGAAAAAAGATTACCTAAAATACTTAAGAGTTGCATTTTTTATTATTTGAAATAGAACAGGATTCTATTTAGTTTGGAACACTGCAGTTGCAAAGATGAAGTAAATTAAAAATGATGGCTTAATTTGCATTCCATCTATAGAAATAATTTTGGATAAATATTTGAGTGTTATTCTTCAAACTGCTGTAGTATGTATGTATAAATTTTTAAATAAGATAACTCTTTGTTCTGCATCTTATTAAAAGAGATACATAAGCAGCAATAAAGCATTTTAAAGTAATAATATTTCTTTCTGGTGCTCCTCTGTAGCCCTCAGTCTTCTTTCTTTGTTTTAAATAATTATCTACATTAATTATGTTCACAATGGTCATATTTCTTTATAATGAACTCCATTTATATTAGCTTACTTTATATGAATTCATTTAACAGTTACAGTAGCTTTTTTTGGTGTAGTCTTTAGGTTTTTCTAGACTATATTGTTATCAAACATCTTTGTTTTTGTTTTGTTGCGATGACAACTTCTAATATTGTAATGCACATAACTCAGATGTATGTTCATTAAGGATATTCACCTGAAGTTTTCTTTTCTTTGTTGTCACTGGCCTCATAAGGAGAGTTTGGAATATCTTACTCCTCTGGATTTTTTTTTTGAAAAGTTTTTGGATAGGTGGTATTAATTCTTTCAATATTTGCTGGAATTTAGCAGTGAAGCTATCAGGTCCTGGGGTTTTACTTGATGGGAGAATTTTTTTTACTGGTCAATGTCACTCACTGGTTCATATTTTCTATTTCTTCATTATTCAGTCTGGGTAGGTTGTATACTTATAGCAAATTATACATTTCTTATAGGTTATCTAATTTGTGACATGTAACTTTTAATAATAGTATATGATTTCCCTTTGTATTCCATTGGTGTCCATTGTAATATCATCTCTCTTATTTCTTGGTTACTTTAAAGGTGTGATGTTTTTGTTCCTTTTCAAAAAATTCTTGTTGACATTGGTATTTTTTTAGTATCTATTTTTATTCATTTTTGCTCTTTATTATTTCCTTCTCCTAACGTTGGGATTAGTTTGTTGTCCATTTTCTGTTTCTTTGAGGCATAACATTAAAGAGTTTATTTGTGAATTTTTTCCTATTTTGATGGAGATGTTTATTTCCATAAACTTTCCTTTTATAACTGTTTTTGATTCATCTCATAAGTTTTGGTGTGTTGTATTTCTATTTTAATTTGTCTCAAAATATTTAATTTTACTTTTAATTTCTTCATTGATCTCTTCTTGATTGATTTCTTCAATCATTGATTTCTTCTTCATTGATTTCTTCATTCTTGGTTGTTCAAGAATGTGCTATTTGATTTCTATGTACTGGTTTAATTTCCAAAATTCCTTCTATTATTTGTCTGTAGCTTTATGCCATTTTCTGATCAGAAAAGGTACTTGATATTTTATTCTCCCTAAATATACTAACACTTGTCTTGTGAGCTAATATGACATCTGTCCTGAAGAATTTCTTTTTGTGCTTAAGAACAATGTATATTCTGCTACTGTTGGAGAGACAGTCCAATACTTGTTGGTTAGGTCCATTTGGTCTAAGTTTGTTCAAGTCCAATTTTTCCTTATCTGAATTATCTGTCCATTTTGAAAGTGGTATGTTTAAATTTCATATGATTATGTTATTTACATCTGTCTCCTCCTTCAGATCATTTAATATTTGATTTATATATTTATATATTTCACTGTTAGTTGCATTTTTTTACAATTATTTTAACCTCTAGATGATTTTATCATTATATTATCTTTGCACAGATTTCAACTTAAATTCTATTTTGTCTGATACAAGAATCACAACCATTTCCCTCTTTTAATTTCTCTTTGCATGGGCTTTTTGTCATCCTTCACTTTCAGTTTGTGTGTAAACAAAATTGAAGTGAGTCTCATAGGAAGCATATAGTTGGAATTTATCATTTTCTTCCATTCAATCTATGTCTTTTTATTGGAAAATTTAATCAATTTACTTTTAAGGTAATTATTGAACATTTTGCTAATGGTTGTCTGATTATTTATATGCTTTGTTTCTTTCTTCCTTTCTTGAAGTCTGTGTTTGTTGTTTGATGGTTCTTTGTAGTGATATGTATTAAATATTCTCTATTTTAGTTTCTGTGATTCCTGAGGTTTTTGCTGTTGTTATCATGAGGCTCACATAGAATATTGTACATTTATATGTCTAGCTCAAACTGATAACACTTTGATATCATACAACTCTATATTTTAACCCAGGGGCACTTAACCACTGAGCCACATCCCCAGTCTTTCTTGTGTTTTACTTTGAGAGAGGGTCTCGCTAAGTTACTTAGAGCCTTGCTAAATTGCTGAGGTTGGCTTTGAACCTGTGATCCTCCTGCCTCAGTCTTCTGAGCTGTTGGGATTACAGGCATGCACTAATGCACCTACCTATATACTTTTACTCCCACCCCCATATTTTGTAATTTTTATGTCTGAATTTATATAATTTTATAACATGTACCTTTCATCAATTAATTTTACCTGTAGTTATTAATAATAAATTTGCCCTTTGGCCCTCATATTAGGCATAAAAATATGTTTATAGCTCAGTGTCAGTAAATTCTAACAAAGTTAAAATAGGTGACTAAAAAATTTTAAAATGCCTTAATGTCAATGTAGTTTAGTCATTTTTATTTAACTTTAGAGGACTCTTGTAAAACTATATTGCTATTAAAAAGTATTTATCTGATATTCAACCATTTCTTCAGCTTACCATCAGTTTCTTTGCCTTAAAAATTTAAATTAATCTTAACATTTAAATTAATGTATGATCTTTTTGGAATAAAACTGTTTATTTCTAACTTTCCATATTATATATGCCTAATGAGAGCAAAGTGCTCCAAAATGTGATTCTTCAGATCTCTGGTAGGATTCAAATAATTTTTTCTATTCCATTTATATTTTTCCTGTTATTCATTTATGTTCAAGTGAAAGTGTATGATTTTTACTAAAATTAAGGTACTGTTATATCATTTAAATGCATTTTTTTTTGTTCTGTGGGTTGACCCCAGGGGCACTTAACCACTTGGACACATCCCCAGCCCTTTTTTGTATTTTATTTAGAGACAGTCTCACTGAGTTGCTTAGTGCCTCAACTTGGCTGAGGCTGGCTTTGATCTCATGATCCTTCTGCCTCAGCTTCTCAATTAAATGCATTTTAAATAAAAATTAAATATAGCCTAGTTGCTTGTAGTATTTAAAATATAGAATCTGATAAAATATTCAGCAAGATGACAAGATAGTACACATTTAATACACTGCATTACCTGATAATGTGTTGCTAATTTTCTTTCTAAAACTAGGAATTTGCCCACAGTTTTAAAGACTTTTATAACTCTTACTAGCAATACTTCTCATTGAATGTAAGTAAATGTTTGCTAGTAATATAGGCTTTCTTAATTTCAACTTTGTTGATACATAGGCTGGATAAATTTTTGTTGTGGGAAATGATCCTGTGCTTTTACAGGATGTTTAGAATATCTCTGGTTTCTATACACCAGATGTCAGTAGCAGTTTCCCAGCACCCCATTATGACAGCATTGCCAGATACATGCTTAGATGTAAAATCACTCCCAGTTGAGAATCATTATGAAAACAGTATTTTGGAATAACTGTTTTCATTTTATTTAGCTTTAATAATTAATGAAAGAAATGACTAAGGAAGAACTTACTAGGCTCTTGGTCAAAATTGTCCTCTGACCTTATTGTCTGAATCATTATCCTTCAAGTAACCATCATTTCTTACTCTTCTTTTCATCCTTTGTTTTTACCCAATAAAAGAACTCAGAAGGTAAGGATGGTTTTCATGTATTTATATGTCACCTAGCCTACCTCTTACATATTAGTTCAAGTTCTGTAGATCTGATTCAAGCTAATCTAATTGAGAAAAGCATTGTGTTAGATCTTGAAGAATATACAAACATGGAAAATACTAATTTCCATCAAGACAAACATATGTAGTTAGAGGGCTAAAATAAATATATAAACCTTCAATAGGAACAAGAATCTGCTAAAAGCCATAAGAAAGATACAAGCACATCCAAATATGAGAGAAATGAGGAAAGGTTTCAGGGATGAAATAGATTTTTAATATGAGCCTGAAGGAAGACTAATAGGCAGGTTTGGGGAGAGGATAGTATAGAATTTTGCTACACATATTTAAAGGCATCATGGAGTAATGATGAAAAAATATTAGATATGGATGTTCTGGAAGTAGCACAGAATTTTAGTTATATAAAATTGCTTGATTAAAATCATGTTCTATTTTTTAATTCTGCCAAATATAAAATATTTTTATAAAAATCATGATGTTATATTTAAGGAGTGAATGTATATTAATTTCCAGAAAGTTTATTAATATATAAATGTTTGAAAAAATGATACTAAAGCAAAGTGACTTTTTTCTTTAAACTTTTTTATTGTGAGAAACAACATAAAATTTACGATCTTAACCATTCAAAGAAAGTCTTATGTTGCTTTACTTTTTGTTATAAAAATACACATTATAATTTATTCCTTGCAATTTAACAACTTGTCTTGATTTTTCATTAGTTTATTTTAATTATGGCTATATATAATACATTATAATTTTATGTTTATTAAATGTTTTCATTTTATTATTTCTCCCCACTTGTAATGTAAGATAGCTGCACCTAAGTGGCAGTGGAGATTTATATGACTCTCAATCATGGATAATTTTTTGTTGTTGTTCTTATTAGTTATACATGACAGTAGAATCTGTTTTCACATATTTATACAATGTTCATAGCAGATCAGTTTACAATAGATAAGCTATGTAACCAACCTAGATGCCTTTCAACAGATGAATGGATAAAGGAAATGTGTGTGTATATATACATATATACATACATATTACTCAGCATAATGATTTTAGGAATAAAAATAAGCCATAAGTTAGTAGTTCACCTTTCTCCATATGAATACTAAGAAAAAAATCTTCATATTCAATGAAATATATTTAGAATTTCATCAAGTAAAGCATAATATCTAAAGTGAATATGAGGTGCAAATGAAAGTGAATGGAAAGCTTATACTTTTAGGTATAGTCTAATATAATTATTTGTGAAGTGTAGTAGAAGACTTTAGGAGTCCCTCAGGTGCTTGTGGAGGTCCTAGGGGCCCTATCTTTGTAATACTAAAATGTTATTTTCCTTATTCAATATGTTGTCATTTACACAATGCATGCAATGATGAATAAAACCACTAGTGCTCTAGTATAAATCAAGGCTCTGATACCAAGCTATTTATTGTATTATTTACTACTATAACCTCATAGGGGAAAAAGCCAGCTTGATTTAAGAATGCTTTTCATGAAATAGTAAAACAACTTTAATTTTATTAGATCTAGACCCTTGAGAGTATATGTGTATGTGTATAATATCTTTTTAATAATCTATGCAACAGGGCTGGGGCTGTAGCTCAGTGGTAGAGTGCTTGCCTAGCATGTGTGAGGCACTGGGTTCGATTGTCAGCACCACATATAAATAATAAATGAATAAAGTAAAGATCCATAAACAACTAAAAAAATTTTAAAAAATATCTATGCAACAAATAGAATGTAGGGGGAAAACTTCTGCCTCATACTAGGTATGATGTTTTTCTTCAGAAAAGGCATTTGTAATATTGTTTGAATTGTGACACTTGTGGTTATTCTGACCTGAGTATTTTGCAGACATTTTCTCAGAAGTAAACAAAGCCTTTCACTTCAAAGACAACTGACAGGATTTGTTGCTCATGATAAAAATGTAAACTTTCAGATGAGAGAATTTTGGGACTTTTTTAAACTCTCAGTTTTCATTTCTGATGAGTAAATCTGGAAACAAAATAAAACTCATATCAGCAAAAGCCATCAGTGAGTTAACGTTAGTACTCTTTATCTGACTAGGTCTTTTCTAATGACAGAAGTTTTTACTAAAGATTGACATTACTGATCAAGCATGTATCCATATATATACATCAAATTTTGAGTCTTGCCTTACTGGCAGCTTACTTTCAGGAGCACATTGGAGGGTGCTTTTGCACTGTCTACACTAAATTCACAACCTGTTAACCTGATTTTTTTTTTCATTCTGGCCTCTCAGACAACAATTTCTCTGCTATTTTTCTCATAGGAACTCACGAGAGGAACCAAATGTTTTGCCCTAATGTGTGACAAGTCACTCAATGATTTTAATATTATTCTTGTTTGTAAAAGGGCCTGCAATGTTTTTTAACATATATCAAAATTTAGTCAAAAAAGATATGGCACTGTGTCAAATTGGGTATTGTGAACTTTGGAATGAATGGGTTGAAACTAGATATTTAGATATCTTTTAACTTCTGTTTTGTCTTTTCCTTCTCCCAACACTACCATCTTTCCTCACTGATAATTATAGTGTCTTTATTTTGTTACTACATTATTTTAACTTCTTTTGCAAAATATTTTTAAAATCTATTCTAACAAGATATGTGAGAATGGGAGCCATATTTAATATATATTTTATGTAGACATATAGTACTTTGCTGCATTGATTATTGCTGACCAGTGAAACCTTCTTATGATATTTTAGGACTTATTCACAATAGCTCTTGATTGTATATTAAATGGCACACTCCAAAATACCTTATCTTTTATTGTACTTAAAACCTTTCCTCTAACCTCTGCCTACCAATCTAACAGTCCATCCTGGGCTATTTTGTCATTAGTTTATTCATGAATTTTTTTGTATAAATTGTTACTTGTTTTTCATCTGAATCATGGACTCTACTGATTTCTTTTATTTTTATTTATTTATTTATTTATTTTTTTGGTACTGGAGATTGAACTCAGGGGCACTCAACCACTGAGCCACATCCCAGCCCTATTTTGTGTTTTATGTAGAGAAAGGGTCTCACTGAGTTGCTTAGCGCCTCGCCATTGCTGAGGCTGGCTTTGAACTCGCGATTCTCCTGTCTCAGCCTCCCTAAGTGCCTGATTTCTTTTTTTTTATTTTTATTTTTTTTAGTTGTTGATGGACCTTTATTTTTTTCATTTATTTATATGTGGTGCTGAGAATCAAACCCAGTGCCTCACACATGCTAGGCAAGTGTGAGCTACCACTGAGCCACAACCCCAGGCTACTTATTTAATTTTTTTCTTTTTTTGGTACCAGGGATTGAGCTCAGGGACACTCCACCACTGAGCCACATCCCCAGCCCTATTTTGTGTTTTATGTAGAGACAGGGTCTCACTGAGTTGCTTAGCACCTCGCCATTGCTGAAGCTGACTCTGAAGTTGTGATTCTCCTGTCTCAGCCTCCCTAAATGCTGGGATTACCGGTCTACTTATTTCTTTATATCCATTTGAGTAAAGATTAAATGAGCTAATTAAAGTGTGTAACACATGTTACATTATAAGTAATATATAAACTTTAGTTATTATATTTAAAATTTTGCCACTCAAAATATTTCAAATTTTAAAAATCTCTATTTAGTATTGTATAAAATGAATTATATAATTTTCATATTTTTCTTTAGAAACTACATAGATATATTCTTAATTTTGATAGTCCTATTTAAAACATTTATGTGGGTATTAGAATTTACTGATACTGAATATGAACATATTTTATCCCTAATATGAGGACTAGAGTGTGGAATTATTAATAGTAACTATAGCTAAAATAAATTGCTGGGCTGGGTTGAAGCTCAGTGGTAGAGTGCTTGCCTAGTATGTGTGAGGCACTGGGTTCAATCCTCAGCACCACATAAAAACAAATAAATAAAAAAAAGGTATTATGTCCATCTACATCTAAAAATTTTTTTTAAATAATCGCTAAAAGATACATGTTACAAAATTATACAGATTCAGACATAAAAAATATAAGATATGAGGATGGGAGTGAAAGTATAGAGGAAGGTGCAGTGGTGCATTCTGTAATCCCAGCAGCTCAGGAAGATCATAAGTTCAAAGCCAGCCTCAGCAACTTAGTGAGACCTTGTCTCAAAATAAAACATAAAAAGGGCTGGAGATGTATCTCAATTGTTTAGTGCTCATGGGTTCAATCTCTGGTACAAAAACAAAAACAAAAACCTTCATGAGGTAATTACTATAGACTCAACATACTATAAGATATGTCGGGAATAATTCTTTTAAATGTTTTTTATTCATTTGGGACACTCTAATTATAACACATAAATAAATTGCAATGCTTTTGAACTCTGTGTTTTTAAACAATGTTCATTTGGGGAGTAAAAAATTAAATGGACAGTACTCATCAAAATTTCTATTTCAAAATTATGACAATTTGAATTCATAAAAAGACAGTTGCAACACTTTAAAAATATTTGGCTCCATGTTCACCTATATGAGTTATCTATTTATCTTTACTATTTTTAACCAAAATTCAGCTGTCTTGAGTAAATATGTTTTTAATACTTAGTATGTCCCCCATAATATTTTTTCTTTCAGACTTAGAATACAGAATAGAATTGTCTCATTTAAATTTCTTATTTGAAAAATATTTCTAACGCTAAAATCATTAATGATGCAATAGTAATATTCTTTGTCTCCTGGCAACAGTATCCATGGTGTTGTGGCGTGTAAGATACAGAGAATGTGAATGTGGGGAAATTAGTTAATGGGGAACTCTGAAGAAGAAAGTCTTCAGAGTAGGAGTATTGTTATATTTAAATTAAACGAAGTCTGTTATCAAAGGATATGGTAAGAAATACTGTAGTAAGGGAGTTTCATTACTTTTCCTTTTAGTTTCTAATACGAGTAGATATTGAAATTGATGTTTAATTTACATTTCATTCATACACTTATTTTATTCCATTCAAATTTATATCTATACTGAACATTTTAGAAAACTATCTTTTGCTCTTAGTTATACACATATTCATAACTGTGGCAAAATTAAACTCCTAATATGCTAAAAATATCATCAGTAATTTCAGTATTTTATTTTCTGAACTAATTCAAGAATAAGAGATGAAATATATAGTGGATATGTTGATGTGGTATCCAGAATTATATTTATTCACAATCTAAGGTAAAGGAATTACAAGACCCCCTAACTAATTTGACTGACACATTGGCATCCCAGTAAATACCCTGAGAGTCAGTGATTTCCAATATTAAACTTGACATTTCTAAATTGAAATATTAAAGTAAGTTAGTTTTTTTTAGATATCAAAAAAGAACTAACTAACTAACTAGGATTAGTCTTTTCTACATATCAGGGGAAGAAAGTTATAGTCAGGTAATCAAGCATGTTTACATATGTATGTAATTTTCTGTAATCCTGAACTTTCTGTCTAGATTAGTTTCTTCCTACAAAGTGTTCATGAATCATCTCTTTTGTATAATTTTTATACATCTTAAATGTGAATTATCTTCCTTCTGGTAGAAAAATTTAATGAAAGTTTAGAAACAACTATCAAATTAATAGTAAACAGTGAGTGGATTTCAGCAAGGCAATTCTATTTTAAAGTTGCAAAAATTGCATTTCGAAGTTATTTTTTAAAGAATGACTTAATCTGGCTGTTCCCACTTATAAGATTTTGCACATGTGAGAGAAAACATGAAAACCTGAATATTTCTACCCAAATCAAGATTAAAAATATTGAAGTAAGGGAGGAGATTCACCATGATAAAGCCATTTAAGAAAAAAATTCTAGAAAATTAAAAACCACTTGTGTTGGGCAAAATTGCCTTCTGGGCATGAAATTAGGTTTGTGTTTATGTTGGAAGTGATCAAAGTAAATGCAGGGAGGAGGAGTGTGCATGTATGGTATGTGTAGCAAGGGAGGTTGTTTGGGTGGGAGGCAGGAAAGTGGAGGGACCAGGCAGTATTTACAAGAAAAAAGAGGAAATTGATTTTCAGTCTGGGAAGGGAGAAAAGGTAGTATTATTCCTTTGGAGACAGTTTAACACTGAAGGAAAATGGAAAGTACTAGAGAGATCACTCTGCCTGAGGTATGTAAAACGTATATGACACAATACTACTATGGACCACCTTAAATTGTGTTGAGGACAGGTTGCCATGGAAGTGGTTTTATACTACCAGATGGGGAAAGGATGAGTCTAAAAGGAAGGGTTGTCTGTGGAGGGGTGAGTGGGACTAGAAGGGAAAATTGGGGAAGTTATTTCAGCACCCATTTGCCCTTGGACAGCAGTGGTTTAGCAGCCCCAGCAGCTATTGCCAAGTGCTTGCTCTCTGTGCTCTCATTCCTTTCTTCCTTAATTTCTTTTTCTCCTTTTTTTTTCTTTACTCCTCCCCTTTTAAAAATCACATTTATTTCTCTCTCTAATCACCCTCTTATCCTGCTTGTTTACCAGCAGGCTCCATTAGGAGCTTCATTCTAGCACCATCCCCCTCCTTGACAGGACTGAGGATTTGAAGAGAACAGCAGTTGGTGAAGTGAGTTTTAATGGCTGAGATAGGATAGTGAGGGGATGAGGAAGAGCTCTGAACAGAGATTTTTTTTAAAAAGAGTTTTTATTGTTGTTGTTGTTTTGTTTATCTCTTTCCTAGAGCATTCTGGTGAGTTCCTACTTCCCTGCTTCTTAGGACAGTGTCTGTGAGTCATGTGGAAGGTGCATACGGTATTGGATATAATTCTGGAGTTCCCCTTCAGCTGCCAGAGATTCATTAAGCCTTTGATTGTTTACAGACATATCCACAAGAGAGGTTAGAGATCTAGAATGACTTGAGACGTGCTTTATGAGGTTACTGTATTTACTGTGAGGGTCATGGTGAGCTGTACAGCATCTTGTGAAAAGGGGACTGTGTTTTGATTCCACTAGATAGCTTTAGTTTCCAACTTGGTAGAAATCCATTTGCACATTGGTATTAGTGAGATCCCCAACCAGTCATTCGCTCAAAGGGCACTGGAGTTCTCTCTGACCATTGTGTCTGTCCAAACTTGGTGGTAGTTTCCAGAAGTGGCAAGTCTGCATCAGGTATATCAGAAGCAAAAGAAACTGGACTATTAGCCGTTGAATTTGCAGAGCTATCACCCTCAATAGGCACTGTAAGGAGCAGAGGAAGAGTAAAAAGGTGGTTGTGCTACCACTAGCTCACACTTCCCACTGCAAGGAATTGGCACTGAACTTGAAGGAATGAGATGTTTAACTTAGAACAGTGCATACTTTTATCACTTAAATAAACAGGCAACAACCACAAAAACATAAATAATAAAAATAACAAAGGAAGTATGTATGTGAGTTAGGGAAGAATGGAAATAAAGTGATAAGATTTTTCTGGGATTAGAGGCATATGGTTAGCCTCAGTGGAGGACATTTCTTTTAAGCTTCTGAACATCATTTTTAAATCCACTGCAGTTCTTTTTTGGATCTTGTGTGTTCTTTCCTATAAGTGTTCAGGTTCCTAAATCTTCCAATGTACCTTTCATGTAAGCCTTTTAACTCACAGCCCCTTTTAACCCTAATTTCATACACATATGTGCATTTTGAGAAGTTATTCCTCTATACATCAGTGACAAGAAATCAGACACTTGCATAAATTCTTCGTAAGAACACTTTGACTGTTAGAATATGAAGGAGTGTTAAACATAATACTTGCAAATAAATGATCATAAAGTGAAGAGAATGAAGACCAGGATATGCATAACATTAAAATAGAACTTTTATGCTGGCCTTCCATGTCCAAATAGAAAACAAAACTTTAACACTGCCATCATCTTTTAGTAGAGGACAAAGTGATGCTGTCCTTCCTATCCCAGCAAGGGCCCCAAGCCTGATTATAATAAGCTTGATTACAATTCTGAGCACCATCGCCATTGCTTGTTATTAAAAATGTGTATAATAACTTCATTTTCAATACACAAACATGATTTTAGAAATTGAAACAATTTTAAATTAAATACCTTTCATATGAATTTCAAAATTATCTAAGGTGCATTTGTAAGTGGGTACCACTGAACATTGTAATTTGCAATTTAATTTATACACATTTTTTAAAACTTCAGCTATCATATGCATAAGTTACTGTAATATCCATAGAGAAAATCTGCCTCAAGGTGATACAACTGAAAATCTTCATTAAAAATAGATTGGATAACCTTGGGGTCAAGTTTAAATACATGTTCTTATATTTTCTTACATCTTACCATTAGACTTACCTGGTATATATACTAAACTATTTTATGGATTCATCTATGCTTTTTGGAGGGGCATACATTCTGATTTTCTGATCACTATAAACATTACTTTAGGGTTATATAGGTAGATCTAGTAGACATTCAGAAAAGAAAATATGTATAATTATTGTAGATTTTGAAATAATGGGAGATATTTGGGAAGATTTTGATGTATAGCAATAAATGCCAAATATCCACCATTTTTTCTTTTTTGGTGGGACCATCCCAGGGATAGAACACAGGCACTCAACCACTAAGCCACATCCCTAGCCATATTTTGTATTTTATTTAAAGACAGAGTCTCACTGAGTTGCTTAGCACCTCACTGTTGCTGAGGCTGGATTTAAACTTGCAACTCTCTTGCTTCAGCTTCCAAAGCCTCTAGGACTACATGTGTGCCTCACACTGTCCTGCCTCATTTATTTTCAATCCCATTTATATTAATATAACAAGACCTAATGGTAAATTGATTTCTCTCTAATCTGGAAACAAAATCACTAGAGCTCTCTCTTTATACAGAGATCACTTTTGTCACATATAAACCAAGTTATTTGCTTTGATTTTCACTACTCATACTATTTTTGATATCCCTGTGCTTTGGAAAAAGAAAAACTCTTTGTAGTTTTTGAGAATTGAAAAATAATAAAACCTGTTAAGATAATTTGGTTTAAAAGTTTCATCTAATTTATTCCTACAAAACTATTGGAATGCTTTTTCCTTAAACAGTTTTCCCCTCTACTTCTTAGCAACTATTAAATCAAAGAATTTGTTTAAAGCAACCAAGTACTGGATTGACATTACAACTTTATTTTAGAAAGGCAAAATGACAAAATGGTGACCATCTTACATTTTTCATCAAGAAACAAGACACAAAGTAGTACCTATGAAGGGATGGGGACTCGTTCCGACTCCACTGGACTTATTTTGTTCACAGATGTCCCACTCTGTATTTTATGAACTATTTTTCCTTTCAGATTCAAATGAATCAAATATGAGTCAGAGTTTTCTTGTGGGTTAAAGTAAAACTATAATCTTTACTTCGACAGAACAAAAGCAATGCAAGACACTCCTGTGAGATTAAAACTTTGTTTCATAACTTTTTTTTAGTGTATTGCACTATTAATATTGGTCAGGGTATTCTGTCTTATTGAATACAATATGGAAACATCAAAGAAATCATCATGTTTTTTTTTTCTGATATAAGGAAAATGCTGTTTTTTCTGAAGTTGATATCTCTATTTGTAAAGGAATATTTGGATGTGAGTAAACCATAATTCAATTAAATACTGCACTGTTATTTCCCACTATTTCTCACAGGTGTTAATATTCTTTCCTGGAAACAAATGCAGTATTTTAAATAAAATATTCAATACCTATATCCTGTAGTCAAATAATATTTCGTATTTTTTAGACTGTGAAATACAATACACTGTGTGACCAAAATTCTTCTATATATGTATAGGTAGGTATGTGTGATTATATAAGTTGAAGATGTCTAAACTCCAGGAACTCACTTCTGTATACTGTCATTTATTATAGGTACAGAAACTAGTTAAGACTTTTCTTTAAGAACAACAATAAAATCTTTAGAAACACTTATCATTAGGTTTAATATCCAGTTGATAAAAAAGTTCAGACAGGTAAAATGTTTTTAAAAGCCATAATTTAAAAGTGCACTTTGGTTCCTGAGTTTAATCCATAGTACAAAAAACAATGCAATTGATTAGACTTTCCCACATTATTCAATATAAGGTTTTAGATGAAATAGAAACAAACATTATGTTCAAATTACTCTTCCTTTACCATTCTTTTTCAGTATCCTTTTGTGTAGTGATTATTAAATTGTGTTTCCCTGAACAAGAGCATACTAAGGCTCCACCTTTGTCCTATTGAATAAGAAACTCTGGAGTTTGGACCCAGAAATTTGTGTTGGCAAGTTCTACATATAACTCATGCATGCTAAAATTTTAGAACCATTGTATTAAAGTAATATTTTCTATCTTCTGTGAGTGCACGTGTGTGTAAGTTATTGGATTTCTGGCCAGAGCATCAAATTACTCTTATGTAACATCTGTCAAATTATCTCTTTTTGCTTTTCTCTCTTCAGACTGGTTGGTTCATGACTTTATTCAGTAATGAGATGAAAATTGCTATCTTCACTGAAAGATCTGCTGAATCATCATATTAAATATAGCGCATCTTTGAAAGTTATCCTTCCAAAGTAAGTCGTTTATTTGTTCTTTTTATATATACATGACAGTAAAATCTATTTTGATATATTTAATAAACATAGAATATATCTTATTCTTAATTATGATACCAGTCTTGTGGACGTACACAATATTGAGATTCACTGTGGTATGTTCCCATGTGTACTTAGGAAAGTTATGTCAGATTAATTCTTCTATCTTTTATATTTCTATCTCTCCTTTCCTTTATTCTCCTTTGTCTAATCCACTGAACTTCCTTAAGTCACTTCTCATTCTCTTTGAAAATAATAGTGTAGCATTAATATAAAAAAAACAGCTGAACCCCCTTTTACTTCATAGGCAGAGGCACTATAAATTTTTGGCAGGGAGTATAATTAAACTTCATTATACAAGTATCCATTTATAGTCTTTGGTAAGTTCTTGACAAATCTCTTGCTTTACGTAGCATTTTCAGATTAATTTAATTGGTTAAATAATAAAAAATCACTTTTATTTCAGTGTTAGGTATAGTCAGATACATTATAGGTATACTGATATTTTTTTAAATACATAGGGAAAGAATTAGCTTGAAGGATAAGTAAATTGGGAGAAGTCTAAGATATGATATTTAAAAATGAACTGCTGATCTCCACATTTTGAGAACAATTAGAAATTTAAGATTTTGTAATTGTGTTTAGGCTTATGATGAAATACTGAAGAGCTTGAATTTGGACATATAGCCTATGAAAATATAACTTTATACTTCATGCTCAAAAGTGCACTTTTGGGCTGGGGATATTGCTCAGTAGGTAGAGTGCTTGCCTTGCATGCACAAGACCCTGGGTTCAATCCCCAACACCACCAAAAAAAATGCACTTTCAGAAACTGAGAGCTGTATTATACCCAACATTGTACTATAAAGAGTGCAAATGGTTTTGTTGGATTTGTTCCCCCTTTATATTTAGCTGTGCTTTTTAGTTCAACAAATTCAATTTGTTTCCCATGTTTTCGAATGTGCTCTTTCTTTCATATATGAGGAATTGGCAGTGCTGTATGAAGTATGACAGTTAATGCTGAGCCATAGTTCACAGATGAAAATAAGTCTTACTACTTTAATGTCATATTTAAAATTTGTGTTAATAGCATAGTAATATTGTCTATTATATGAAAATGGATAGTAGCAAGAGAAACATACTATTACCATAAAATCTTGATTATCCATGTTAATAGAAGTGAGCATTGTGGGAACACTATGTCAACTGAATTCCATATCAATGCAAATGACCAATATTTATTCCATTGTGACATATTTCATATTTTGTGTTTCCATATGTCTATATATGTTTGTGTGTATGTGTCACAGAGTTGTTATAATTATGTTTTCCTAAGGCAATTTATAAATTTGTAATATAGTTATTATACATGTATTAGTAGAGATGATCATGAGATGGTAGCTTAGAATTCCTCAGTAATAATATATTAATTTAATGGGAAAACAAACTATTTTAAAAAACAGCTCATAAAGTTATGATAAGAGAAACAAAGTTAAAAACTGAAATCGTTGTTAAAACTCTTGAGTTTGACAGTTGACTAATATGTTTTTCAGTCAACAGCACCATTTCTCCTACATACTAGCAAGTTCGCTTCATTATTATTTTCTTATAATTAGGAAATACTAGACCTAAATTATTCTATATATGTAAATTTAAAGTTCTGTATATAATTCTAAAGACTAGAACATTTTGAAATCATTAACATAGGTAATCAAGTGGCAACTAGAAAGTTGAACATTGATGAACAATTTCCTTATGCCACTTTCCTAGTATAAAGTAAAAATTTGTACTTTTTTCTTTTCTTTGCAAGGTCTTACTATGATTCTGTTCCTTTTCTTCTTCCAATATCTATAAACAGGTCTATAATACTAAATAGGGCTTTCCATTTTTTCATTTGAAAGACACTTCTTGATCAAGGACTTCTACATTCTGGCAATAAGCTAATTTAGTTATGTCTTTGGGTGGTTTTATTTGACAACTTGTTTATAAACAATAACGTGTTAAGTTTGATAATGCCACTATAGCAACATTAATGTTCTCCTTTATTTTCATACCATAGATGATTTACATGGAGATTGTGGGCCTAGGATTAGGCCATTAGATATATTCCCTTTATATTGGTGCATTATACTTATACATAACAGTGGGATTTATTGTTATTTATTTGTGCATGCACAATATAACAGTATAATTTAGTCAGTTTCATTCCCAAGTTGTTCCCCTTTCACTTTTCTCTTTCCTTCTACCCTCTGGTTTCCTCTTCTCTATGTTATTTATCTCCCTTCTCACATTTTTTCTCCTTTTATCTTTCTAGCTTCCACAGATGATAGACAGCATATGACCATTGTCTTTCTTGCGTTGGCTTATTTCACTTAGCATTATGTTTTCCAGTTTCATTCATTTACCAGCAAGTGACATAATTCCATTGTTCTTTATGGCTAAATAAAACTCCATGGTGTGTGTTTTTATATTTTCTTTATCCATACATTCACTGATAGATACCTGGGATAGTTAGGTAATTTGGATTTTGTGAATTGTTCTACTATAAACATGGGTTTGCATTTATCACTAAATTATGTTGACTTTAATTCTTTTTGTTAAATTTTTTAGTTGTTGATTGACCTTTATTTATTCACTTATTTATATACAGTGCTGAGGATTGAACCCAGTGCCTCCCACATGCAAGGCAAGTGCTCTATCACTGAGCCACAATCCCAGCCCTTGACTTTAATTCTTTAAGATAATTACTGAGGAGTGGTATATGTGGGTCATATGGTAATTCCATCCCTAATATTTTTTTAAATTTTTTTTAGTTGTAGATGAACACAATATCTTTATTTATTTACTTTTATGTGGTGCTGAGGATCGAACCCAGTGCCTCACGCATGTGAGGCAAGCGCTGCGCCACTGAGCCACAACCCCAGCCCCCATCCCTAATCTTTTGAGGAACCTCCATACTGATTTTCATAGTGGTTGTACTAATTTATAATCCCACCAATAGTACAAAAGTATTTATTTTCCTCTACATCTTCTCCAGCATTTATTGTTATTTATATTCATGAAGGATACCATTCTAACTGGAGTAAGATGAAATCTCAGTATAGTTTTATTTATATTTCCCTTATTGCTAAAGATGTTCAACATTTTTAATTTGTTCACCACTTGATTCTTCTTCTTCTTCTTCTTCTTCTTCTTCTTCTTCTTCTTCTTCTTCTTCTTCTTCTTCTTCTCCTCCTCCTCCTCCTCCTCCTCCTCCTCCTCCTCCTCCTCCTCCTCCTCCTCCTCCTCCTCCTCCTTCTTCTCCTTCTTCTCCTTCTTCTTCTTCTTCTTCTTCTTCTTTTTTTTTGTTACTGGAGATTGAACTCAGGGCACTCGACCACTGAGCCACATCCCCAGCCCTATTTTGTGTTTTATGTAGAGACAGGGTCTCACTGAGTTGCTTAGAGCCTCGCTGTTGCTGAGGCTGGCTTTGAACTCACGATTCTTCTTTCTCAGCCTCCCAAAGTGGTGGGATTACAGGAGTGCACCACCGTGCCGGCTTTTAGTTTTCTTTTGAGTAGTGTCTGTTTAGTTACTTTGCACATTTATTGATTGAGTTTGTTTGGTATTTTTTTTAGTTCTTTGTATATTTTGATTATTAATCCTCTGTCAGAATAGCACCTATCATAGATTTTCTCTTTCCATAGGTTTTGTATTCATGCTTTTTTCTTTACTGTGCAAAAGCTTTATAACTTGATGCCATCTCATATATTAATTCCTCATATTATTTCCTGAGACTTAGGTATATATTAAGGTATTTTGTGCCAGCGCCAATATGTTCCAGTGTTGATCCTGAAGTTTCTTCAAGCAGTTGTAAAGATTTTGGTCTAATTTCTAGGTCTTCAATCCATTTTATTTTATTTTATTTTAATATTTTTAGTTGTAGGTGGGCACACTACATTTATTTATTTGTTTGTTTGTTTGTTTATATATTTTTATTTGGTGCTGAGGACCAAACCCAGTGATTCGCATATGCTAGGCAAGCACTCTACCACTGAGCTACAACCCCAGCCCTGCAATCCATTTTAAGTGGACTTGTGTGCAGGATGAAATATAAGGATATAGTTTCACATATTCTGCATATGGATATCCAGTTCTCTCACCACCATTTGTTAAACAATTGTCTTTTTTACAGTGCATGTTTTTGGTGCCTTTATTAAAGATTAGGTGACTGGGGCTGTGGTTGTAGCTCAGGGGTAGAGTGCTTGCCTGGCACGTGTGAGGCACTGGGTTCAATCTTAAGCACCACAGAAAAATAAATAAAATGAAGATATTGTGTCCATAGACAACTAAAAATTTTTTTAAAAAGATCAGATGATTATCTGTGTGGGTTCGTCTCTGTGCCTTCTTTTCTGTTGTTTTCTTTTCCTGTTTTTATGCGAACTCCATGCAGTTTTTGTTATGATAGCTCTCTAGTGTAATTTGTAGTCAGGTATTGTTGTATCTCCAGTCCTGTTCTTCTTGCTCATTATTGCTTTGCCTATTCTGGGTTATTTATTCTTCTTTATGAATTTTACAACTTACTTTTCTAGTTCTATGAATAATGTCATTGGTATTTGGATAGAGATTACACTAAATCTATAGATTTCTTTTTATTACATGGCCACTTAACAATATTGATTCTTTGTATCCATCAATATGGCATGTCTTTCCATCTTCTAGTGTTTTCTTCAATTTCTTTCCTTGGAGTTCTGGATTTTTGTTGTAGAAGTCTTTAACCTTAATGATTAGATTTATTTCTAGGGTTGTTTAAGGCTATTATTAGTGGAATTCTTTTCTTGATTTCTTTTTAAGCAAAATCATTATTGGTGTATAGGAAAAATATTGATTTTTATAGGCTGACTGTATCCTGCTATTTTGCTGAATTTCTTTCTTGGCTCCAAATTTCTTTCTTAGCTCCATAAGCCTTCTTTCAGTTTTTAGGATTTTCTAAGTATAGTATCATATCCTCTGCAAACAAGTGATAATATGACTTTTTCCTTTCCCATGTGTATTCCTTTTATTTCCTTCTCTTACCTTATTGCTCTGGCTAGATTTTCAAGAATTTTATTGAATAGGAGTGAAGAGAGTGAACATCTTTTTATTGTTCATGAGTTTAGAGGAATTTCTTTCTGTTTTTCCGGGTGATTGATTTTTTTCTTTGTACTAACACTAGCAAAGGAAATTTTCATTAAGGAAAGGAAAAATTTCATTTGCAAAAGAAGCTTTCAGGGCTGGGGTTGTGGCTCATTGGTAGAGTACTTGCCTCACATGAGAGGGCCACTGGGTTCGATACTCAGCACCACGTAAATAAATGAAATAAATGTATTGTGTCCATCTTCCACTAAAAATTAACAAAAATAAAGAAGCTTTCATATTAAGGAGGAATTTCATACCCTTTGCTCTATCATCAATTGAAATTATAGAGTGAGTATGTGATATTTCTAAAATAATTATTAGGATAATATTCATCTTCCTAAAACCTTTATATGAATTCAGCCAGTGTTAACTACTGTTAATTTTCCAGATTGAGAATTTGGGCATAAAAAGCTTCAAATAATTCAGTGATAACTCCAGGAGAGAAAATTTAAAAGTAGGATTTCAAGTTCATATTGCATGTTCTATCAATTCATGTAGCATCTTCCTCTTTACAATATCTACAAGGCACTATGCAGATCATTTTACTTAATAGATGAATTACTACAATACAAAAATATGATTTGTAGTCAATTCAGCCAATCAGTCTTTAAGGATTTATTTGACTAATCACACATCTGATCAAATTTTACACACATTTGTAATTAATGTAGCTTCAAATAAAATACAACCCATCAAATGAGCCATTTTGTCACAAAATAAAAATAGACATTAAGTCTTTAGTTCTTACTTATGATAATTACATACAGAGAATCAGGTTGTTTTGTCTTCTTACTGATGTAGATATTTTGTTGCTTAATTGGACCTTAGAAAAAGGCTTGAGCTACCAAAGTCTGTTCTACAGATGACAAATAAGGTGATACTCTTTGTTCTATCTCTACTACAGAGATGTTAAATTCTAAATCTTTAACTTGCTCTAATAGCTCCATAGATGGGCAAAATAATAATGACATCTGTAAAAATCTGTCTTAAGAATCATATAGTTTTTATTCTGTTATTCAGGAAAGAATGCTTAATTTCAAAATTATATTCACAATGAACTTTAGTTTCCTAGATGCACTTGCTTACACAGCTTTATAGAGTATTTGAAAATCCATGTATTCACTGTAGTTATTCTTAATTAAATAATTATATCTAATTGTATTTATAGTGTTTATACACACTATAAAATTTTAATTTACTAATACTCCCCTAATTGTCAAATTTTATGAGTATATTATATTGCACAGCTGCAGTATCCATTTTTTAAGGCTCAGAATTTGTATGCCTTCCTATATTCTTCCTTTTATTTTGGGCACAAAGTAATTAGTCTAACTTGCTTTTCATTAGAAAGTAACACTTGGTATATCCTTCAACTAACATTTCTTAAAGGACTTGTGTGTATATAGAAGAGGTGAGGAATTCAGTACTGTCCTTAACCTCAGTCAATCCAAGGAATTAATATTCAATGGATGACTTCAGTAATATTTAAAATGTGAACAGAAATGTGTATGAAATGATGTTTGTTATAATGGTCATATTTGAGAAATAAAGATGCCATATAATGTTTTTAAGCACTAAAATATTCAGTGTATGTGGTCTAAAAAACATAGACATGCAGTGTTTGTCATTTTTTGTTCATGACAGTTAATCTCAGTGGTGTACTATGTATGATTACCATGTGAACAAAATTTACACCACCCAAACAAATACCAGTATTATGGTATTTACATAAATATTGACAATGGCCAATATTTTATATCAACATTAATCTCAGCTCCAACAAATCCATGAGAAATCTGTTTACATTTACCGGTGAACCTAACAAATTTTGATATAACCATTATGGCTTTTACTTCACTAGATTTAAATATAATCATATGAGTTTAGAATTTGCTTCCTAGTATTAGCTTGGTTTATATTAAAGGTAAGTCTAGGCTGCGTGTAGTGGTGTATGCCTGTAGTCCCAGTGACTCAGAAGGCTGAGGCAGGAGGATTGCAAATTCAAAGCCAGCCTCAGCAACTTAGAATCCCTAAGCAACTTAGGGAGGACCTGTCTTAAAATAAAAACTAAAAAAGATAAGGGATACATCTCAATGGTAATGCGTACCTGGTACAAAAAGAAAAAGTAACTCTGTTTTTAACTAGTTCATATACTTTAGTTATAACATTGGTTTTAAGATGCTAATATTTCCTCTCAATGTTTTCCTTGCTCCCTAGTTGATCTACTGACTTCATAATGTCTGAAATCAGATTCAGCAATCTCACTTGGGAGCAAGTTATAACACTGGATCACGTGTTAGAGGAAGTAATTCCTATTCATGGAAGGGGAAATTTCCCCACACTGGAGGTAAAACCAAAAGATATCATTCATGTTGTGAAAGATCAACTCATAGAGCAAGGAATTATTGTTAAAGATACCAGATTGAATGGTTCCACAGCAAGTTATATACTTGCAAGCCATAATGGAATCATCTATAAAGATCTGGACATAATTTTTGGTGTTGAACTTCCAAGTGATCAGGAATTTCAGGTAGTTAAGGATTCAGTTCTAGGTTGTCTACTTGACTTTTTACCAAAAGGTGTAAAAAAGGAAAAAATTACCCTAAAGACCATGAAAGAGGCTTATGTACAGAAGATGGTCAAAGTTTGCAATAAGCATGATCGCTGGAGTCTCATCTCTCTTTCAAATAACACTGGGAAGAATGTAGAATTAAAATTTGTGAATTCACTTAGACGACAATTTGAATTTAGTGTAGATTCCTTTCAAATTCTTTTGGATCCCATGTTAGACTTCTACAGCAACAAAAATGCTAAGCTAGCCAAAGAATTCTATCCTGTTGTAATAGCTGAAAGTATGTATGGAGACTTCCAAGAAGCAATGATACACTTGAAATACAAGCTTATATCTACCAGGAAACCTGAAGAGATTAGAGGTGGTGGCCTTTTGAAATACAGTAACTTGCTGGTTCGTGACTTCAAGCCAGCTTGTGAAACAGAAATCAAGACCCTGGAACGTTATATGTGTTCTAGATTCTTCATTGATTTTCCTGATGTAGCAGAACAGCAAAAGAAAATTGAATCATATCTCCGCAACCATTTCATAGGTGAAGAAAAGAGCAAATATGACTACCTTATGACCTTGCGTGGAGTTGTAAACCAAAGCACTGTTTGTCTCATGGGACATGAAAGAAGACAAACTCTCAACATGATCACCCTTATGGCTTTAAAAGTACTTGGAGAACAGAATATTCTACCTAATACAGACAACGTAACTTGCTTTTATCAACCTGCTCCATACTTAGTTGCTGAGGGAGGGTACCCTATTTACTATGTAACATCTGGGCCACCACCCATTTTCTTTCAGCCATATCATGCATTGCACTTTCATGTGCCAAATGGTATGGTTTAAGAAATGCAGATACAACAGAAACTTTGCTTTAATTAAATACCTTTTAAAAGCAAAGTTTCTAAATTCTACAAAATTCACAAGATCTGTTTCTATTTTTTGTGCAGTTACCAACTAATTTCTATCAATTACTGCTTATAACACCATAGTAAACAAAATGTCGTCTGTGAACTGACAACTTTAAAAAGTTTTTGAATGTTATTGACTGGTTTTAACTTTCAAATGTTGTGGACTGATTGAAATGATTTCGGATCTTGCTGACTACTTAAGACTTCCAAATTTGCTGTGACAAATACATTTGAGATGCCTGCATCTTTGACTAAAATGTAAGAAAACCACTCATGTCTTAATATTCTGAGGTACAGTGAAGACAAGTGCCAAAAATTTTCTATTCAATCAATTTTGGTTATACTCCATTTTTTCTAGTGAGTAATACCATCAATGAATTCTCAGTACTTAATATAAATGTGTAAATTCAAAGACAACAGATTCAGAAGATATTAAAGCCCTGGACTTTGTAAGCATTTATTTTGTTTCCCAATTAAATTAGTTTGGGTTCAAACTCTGGCTGTAGTTTTAAAAATACTGGAAAAATGGTTCTGAAAATATCAGATATTAGTAAATTATCATTTATACATTAGAATATTTAACCAATTTGTGGATTTGAAAACTAATACTATCCAGGTGTACAATCAGTGCTGCGACCAGTTATGTAGGATTCCTTCTCTTTTTTTCCCCAAAATAACTTGAAAATAATGAAACTCTCTGAATGTTAAAACTTTCTATCATCATCTGTTAAAACAAAATTCTGAATGGCAAAAGGGAAAAAAATGTGGCAGCAGTTTTTACCCATGTCATTTACAATTTTTATGACCTATTTGACCAACAACTTAATATATATGGAAACATTCACTTTTAGTAAGTGCAAGGTTTTTATCACTAAATGAATCATTTTTGTTCATTTTAACATTATCAAAGGTTTCTAATATGCTACTCAAGTGCCTCCTAGTGTTAGACTTTGCATAACACTGTAATTTATTCAGTGATTGCATATGTTTATAATATATCTGAATATCTATTCACTACTTCATGTATGCCACTAGCAAATCTATCAGTGAGGTTCAAAATGAATGTCCTTCACATAATGAAAATGACCCATGGCCAGTATTATCTGTATGATAGAAGGGGAACTGACCTGAAGGGATATCATTAAGACTATCAGAAAACACATATATTTCTACTTGCTTCTGATTCTTATTTTTTCTGAGTTTCTATCTCAGTTTTCATTGACCATCAAATGCTTTTATATCACAATATGTCCAAACAGTCATATTCTGAGAATTTGTCACTTATAGACTATTTTCACCTGTCTTCTCTGTATTACAATACAGAACACAAGAAGTATACTTTACATGGCATTTCCAAATATTATTCAATATTTCTGGCATCTTATAGCACAGAAGTATATTTTAAATAATTGTATGTGTATCACAGAACCCTGATGCTTTAAAACATATTGACTTGCCCCGATTGGGACAAATAAAGAATTTATAAATACTATATTAAAAAGAAAATTCAGCAATCTAACTATATATTATATTGACTAAAGATGATTGATCCTTCTCTTTTTCCTGAATATACTCTTTACTGGGAAGTTAGGGGAAGTGCATGTACATAAGACTAAAGGTATTTATCATAAACAAAATATAGTTCCAAAAGACATAGGAAAATATTTAAGAGTAAAAGAAATATTTTAATGATATAAAGGCTCAGTGTTTTCCAAAGTGATGTTTTATAATGAATAATAGAATTCTTAAGATGCTAAGGAACATCCCCTGTGTGCTTCTATAAATGCCTTTGGTCTTACTGGGAATTCAGACTGTTGTCTTCCCTAAAAAGTGATTTCTTCATGGTATTTGCTAAAACTTTAAGTCATAATGGAAGAATAGTCTGAAATCCTTATTATTTCTCCTAACTCTTCAAACATGTGTTTCTCTTGGGGGGAAAATGCTCAAAATTGTTATCTAAGATTATCTCAAGAGACAATCTTAACCTATTGAATGGGAATGATATCATAGAAGAAACAGCTCTGGCTTTATTTCTCCTGATTTTCTGTTTATAGATACTATCACTAGGTTAGGCTTTCCTTTGTCCCCAACCAACCAAAAAAATAATTTATTTCAGTTGTTTGAGTGTCTCCACAGGATAAGGCTAACTGCTATGAAAAAAACAGTATTATCTCATTCTGTTCATTAGGATAATAAATGGGAAACTTTTTATATCAATTGATCAATCAATGCAAGCTTCTTCACCTAAAGGAGTTAATAGAAATTAGTTTTAAAAAACTTTACTGCAGAGCATGTGCCATTCCATTACTAGAGAGCCTATTTTAACCTCTGACCATTTCATTTTGTATAAATCCAGGACTGGTTTTGGTTTAGAAATCCTTTTTTCCAGAAGCTGAACCCAAAACAAAACAGAAAAAAAAAATCTATATGGTGGGATAAATTTGGTATAAGCTACAGATAAATGTTCTTTTAAACCAGATTATTCTTATATTTCACAAATATCTACACATTATTGCCAAAGTTCTACTAGTAGATTATTTGTAACTTTTAAATTCAGAGATATTCTTCTAATAGCAACTGATGTCCAGTTTAATCAAAGAAAATTGAAACAGAAGGATTAACTTGTTTTGGCAGATAACCCAGCTGAATTCATGACAAAATTACAGAGCTAGAATAGCTGTGAACTGCACCCCCAGCAAACTAGGAAAGTAGCCTGCACCCAAATTCCAGTTTCTTATATAAGTAAGATTTTATTAAAATGCTCCCCAATTGTAAAATGTTTTCAAAGTTTGTGTTTAAAACCACTTTTTGTTTTAGGCATTAATAAAATAGTATGTCAAATGCTTGAGATATAATTAAAATTATTTCAGTTGATGTGTTATTTGAAGTATTTCAACTTTAAAAATATAGAAAGGTAAGGGCTGGGGTTGTGGCTCAGTGGTAGAGTGCTTGCCTAGCATGCATGAGGCCCTGGGTTCAATCCTCAGCACCACATATAAATAAATGAAAAAAACAAAGGTCCACCAACAACTTTAAAAATATTTAAAGAATATATAGAAAGGTAAAATACATAATTGAGAAAATTGTTGCAGTTTTAATGTTTGTAATTCTTTTCAAAGTTATATTGCTTTAGGAAAACAACCTTATAATTCATAGATTTAAGAAATTTTTATTTTACATATTAACATTTAAACAGGAATAGGAGTTATGTGTGAAATCAGTTTGATAAATATTCTCATGAAAATGACTTTTGTAAGGCATAAAACCTAACGTTTCGACCTACTGTGCATTCCATTTGCTTTACCATTATAAAATATATGTAATGATGTTTTGTTTTCAATTGTACTAACCTTTTTAGGGTTATATTCTTTATACAATGCCATAGTTTATATAATGGGTGTTGGAAATTGTATTGCATATCTGCTGCTCCTTTTTTGAACATTTATTTAGCATGTTTAACTGGAAGTAGCAAATTTGTTAGACTGTTAGTATGTTGCTCTTAGTTGCCTTCTTTAGGAAATGGTTTCTCCTGATTTTTTCAGGTTTGAGCAAAAACATACCATTTGAGAAAAAACATAACAATATACTATTTGGATAGCAATTTAGCATGTAACTGGTGGCCTTTGAGCTTAATATGTCACTTTTTTATTTTTATTTGCTTTATATGAGAGAACGTGCAAATATTATTCACAAAATTATTGCATTTAAAGTAGTGCTACATGGATTGCATTAGTGTTTGAAACTAGAACAAGAGCAGCAGCAACAACAAAAACACTTTTTGTTTAGATGTAGCCCTTGAAAGAGCAATGGATGATTTATAGATGAATACTATGTGCATGTGCTTTTTATGACCATTCAAAAAGTTAAACCTCCCTATCTTATAAAATAGTTCCATATGGATAAACTATTTAGTACCTCAGGACAAAATAATGAACTCCTGCCAATGCATAATATGGCCTAACAGAGAAATATCTTGAAATGGCCCTCTTTGCCAAATGTTCTTAGAGTTCCCAAATTAAACGTGATAGATTAAATGAGCCAAATGGTATCATTTAATGGTAACTTATGACAACTTATTCTAGGACTAGTAGTAGACCTTGAACAATTCTCTAAATTGTTAATTAAATAATCTATATTATAAATAGATAGGATCCAGGCATACTTAGTTTTTTGACTCAACTAATGAACCCAGAAACCTGGGATTAGTTTTAGCATTAGTATATCTCTGGAGGTTTTAGTAGGGGTGATTGTTCTTGAAAATGATAGTAGTATAAGTATGCTAATATCCTATTCATCAATTTTATTCTTCTTAGAGGAGGAAATAAGCCAAAATAAAATCAGTTATCTATAAAAATGAGACTTCAATACCAAAATAAAAAATGATAAAGATAATGTAATATGCTTATAATGTCAGAGTTAAAATATTCCTGTATGTTCATATTAGCCACTTCCAAAAATTTTCATTAAAATATAAATTGATATTTGATAGGCATTGACTTTTACATTTTCTGTTTTAAAAGTTTTAAAAAATATTCATATTCCCCCAATAAAATTAGAGTTAACACAAAATATATTAGCAGATGCTTAAACAAATAAAATTGCTAATATTGTATAAGCCTTATGTATGACCTCTTTGAACAAAAGGATTTCTGTGTAAATTACATTACTTCTTGTTTTGTGAGTTTTGTAGAGAAGCTTTGGGACACTGAGGATTAAATGCCTTCAAAACCCAATGGTTGCAGTGAACTTCAATTAACTGTTGTCAATAACTACTACAACTTCATATTTTCTGTGAAGCAAAATGCTTTCAGATACTATCATCAGGTAAAAAGTGTAACTAATAACAATTTTGGAGATTAAATATTGGCTTCTTTTGAGAGCAATTTAATACACATTTAAAGTGAAAGGCATTATTTCCTTCCAGGTAAATAATACATGTACTGAAATAGAAACTATGCCAGGGAAGTTATCTGCTTTAGAAAACATGAGGACCATATTTAATATGTTGCAAATAGATTTATATGAAATTCTATGCCTGTTGACTAAGTCAAGGAGAGTACCCTGTAAAAGAGAAGTATAAATCCTGGCAATCCTGGCAGTTTTCAAAAGGAGAGCATGCAATCCATTTTCCTGAAGAGCAAGAGGTTAGCCTTTTTAAATTTGTATTTAACCTATATTTAAAAATACAAAATTGTATGTATTAATAGAGTACCATGCAAAATTTTGAGACAGGTACATATTGCATAATATTTAAATCAGATTTAACTTATTTATCTTCTCAAATATTTGACATTTCTTTATGTTGCAAATTTAAAAATGATTTCTTCTAGATTTTTGAGGTATACAGTGCATTACTGTTCTCTATTATCACCCTTCAGAAGAACAACCTTTTAATCATTTCCTCAAACTTTTCCTTGTATATTAAAATGACACTTCTGTTCTCACTGTGAATACATGTGAAAAATAAGAAAAATCAGGGGGCAGTTTATTACTGTTTATATTATCAAAGGCTAAAATTGTGCTATTTCCATTTTTAGTTCCTAGTCAAGGGAGAATCTGGAAATGTCATAATTATTGAGTCAGAGAGGATTGTGTTCCTAGATTGTCTCCTAGAAAAGCAAGTATCCATGTATGTTTGGTAGAGAATTCAATTTTAGGATCCTCTGACTTTTCAAGATTACTCTACCTAGGAATCTTTAAAAGAACAATAAATTAGAAGCCATGATTTTAGATGTAAATATTCACTTTTCAGTTCTTGAAGAACCTTGGAACTCTAGGCAACTTTAAATGTGAAAAAAATCACCCGATTGGCTTATTGTATCATTGAGTTCAGATTGGTATAAATTATGAACTAACTTATTTTGTTAGTAAGTGGTAGTCCTTTTAAGCATTGTTATGAGCTATTGCATCATTTTTAAAGAAAGTTTTGTTTCAGCTTAAATTTGAATATTTAAAAGGTATAAGACAAAACATACTTTTCAAAAAACAAAAATTTCAGTTTGGATTTAATATATAGCATTATGTCAAAGCATACAAACACACATTTTAAAATTCTTACAGAATTAATATTACATTAAATTATAAAAATATTAATAGATAACTTCATAAATTATAATGTGATGTCACATTTATTGAATATTTAAATTTTAGTATATTGTATATATTTCATTCTATTTTAAGTGTCTTCCATTAAAGACTGGAAATAACCTATTGGATTATCTAAATCTTCTGGATCTCAGTCCATTAAAATTGAATGATACTGCCTTGTTGCTGTGTTTTCAATTTCCCTTCAAATTCTTTAACTTAGCTTAGTTTTCCTTTTAATAGATGACTCATGCTAAACCATAAGGTGACCTGGCAAACACTTAATTATTCTTGATAATATTTTGCTATTGTAAAACACTTCCCATATATCTCTAAAAACTATATCCACTATATATACATACATTGTCAATAGATTTAATTGAAAATTAACATTCACTTTGGAAACTTGTGGCAAATTCTTTAATCTCATATAATTCTTATTTAGATTGAGTGAAATCAGTGTTAGTAGCATTTCCTTCTAGTTTGAAAAGTATGAACAACTACAAAATTTTCTTTAAAGTTCATCTGTATGTTAAGAAAATGTCTCAACCTGCATAACAAAGAATTATAGCCATTATCCAAGTAATTCAGACCAGAAATGTCACTACTACACTATGAACAGTGAAAGATGAAACTTTATTATTTATGGTCCACATCTTTGAAAAATTTTGTTTGTCCATATAAACTAGATCATAACTGTCGGTTAGGATAAAATTCTGTAGTCCCATTTAACTAGATGAAAAACAATTCATCTGATGAGAATAAATTTAAAGTTAGAAATCTGACTTCAGACCTAAGAAAACAAATTGCATCCATATATATTTCTCTTAAAGATATGTTTCAAGTTTCAATAAATTCACATACAGGTGTTTGCATTAAAGAAAATACCAGTGAAAAAAATTAGAGTGGGAAACTAAGTGGTAAAATCTCAGTGTAGTTGCCCAGGATCCAGTAAAATTGCTGACATGATTTCCTACATTATTACATCAAGAAGAAAAATGCTACATTTTAACATGAAACAATTCAGCTTTTCAGGAAATCAGTGAATGTATATGTAGCTTTATAAAGATTTTAGGTGCCTATTTAGATTTACAGTTCACATATCCAATTGTCTTTCATGCAAAAAGTTTGAAGTGTTCGTAAGAACTCACTGTTGTTTCTGTAAATGAAAATTTTCAAGTATGTTTAAAGAATTGTGTATCTAAGATATGTTTGGAATGTCAAAAGTTAATTGAAATGTGTATCTTTGCTTTGCTTTAATGTTCACAATATGTTAAATCACAATTGTTTCTTTACTATGTTACATTGTTTTGAGACTTGAATTGTACTACTTTGGAAAATGTATTCTGTTGGCAATAATTTAATGGTATCTGAACAGTGCAGGTTCCTTTCAGTGCAAACTGTATTTTGAATTGATTATATAATAATAATTTACCCTTTATTGGTTTTCTAATAGATCTTATGCCTGTATCATTTGCTTGTGTTTGTGCTTTTGTACACTGTGGAAAAAGCACTGTAAATACTATTAGATTAAAATGAGTTCTGAAATAAAATCACTGAAACATACAGTGGAGTGCCAACTGCAAAATGGGTAAATGCCTATTATTTCAAATAGTATCAAATTAATTCTTTACAGTGTATTCAGAAAAAGTATGTTCCAATTTTACCTTGGAATTTGTATAGAACCACCATTGATTTCCTTAGAGATTATACACTTGGAACATGGGAATGGACTGACCTTCCAAATATTATGACTCTGTATAATTGACTTTTACCACTTATAGCAGATTAACCAACAAATAACACCAACCAAAAGATAATACTGTCTACATAGCCTAATTATATAAGTGGTTTGTATCCATTTATTTCCCTAATTTCATTTGATTTTATATTGGTAAATATTACTAATTGATTCCTTCCCCTTGAATAAGTAGTAACTACATCATTTGCATAAGGAAAAATTGATGGTACAATTACTAAAATGGCAAATTGAGATAAATATGTCAAAATTATATTATAGATATTGAATCTAACTCGCTATAGCCCCAGAAACATCCACATCACAAATTTAATACGGCCAGAAATTATAGTGATCTGTATATGTTGACCATGTATCCAAGCAATGAATATATGTGATCCCTCTACAGAGTACAAAATCGTTTTGAATATAGGCTTTATTAGAATAAAGAACTAGAGAAAAAGTACTTGGAGAAAGTGCAATATTCAGTATAGTTTGAAGTATAGTTTGAAGCTTAAATATTCAGTATAGTTTGAAGCTTAAACATCTTTAGCAATAGTCTAATCACTCTGAAAAGTGTATCAGAAACATGGAGCAGTTTGTCAGTAAACATAATAAAGATGGGGTACTTTCTCTACATAACGAAAATTACCAGATGAATAAAGCTTGAAAGAAAATAGGTAATTGCAATAAAAAAATCAAAATGTCTCAACACAGTCAACAGATTTTGTAATCTTCTAAAATACAAAGATAAGTTATGCTTTGTCAAGTACTTCAAACATTTCAGAAACCCTAGATTGAGTTCACACTTACATAATAATAGACAAATTTAAGTTTAAGAATAAATGGGAGAAAATAACCAAGAAATCTACTATATTCCTCTTATTCCTCTAGTTGTTTGATAATATTTTGCTTGTAAACTTCCAGTTAAATCATGAGTGATATAAAAAAGATCTCTATATATATATAGAGAGAGAGATTGATTGATTGTCAGGCACTGTAACATTTCCTTCCTGAGCTTTAATAGAAATGAGACTAATTTACTTTTGGAACCTTGACAATGATGCCATTATCCTCATTTCTGATTAAACTGTGTGATTGCTGTACTTGAACTCCATCCACATTATTTTCAATAATGAAAATGATATTTCATCCCTGCCCAAATTGGGTCTGGTCTTTATTTGCAGGATTACCTAAAATTATCTAGTTGCATGATATATTCAAGGCTACTCTTTTATCTTGAAATTTGAATGATCATTCCACTTTTAAAAATAAAATTATATGTAAAGACAGGAAAAAATGAGGACAATGTGCTATTTCCCTTCATTCCTCATATTAAATATTATTGCATAAATATGTAGCTCTTCCCATTTGCTTCTATATTAATATATCCTGTGATATTATAAAATCTAAGCTCACAATTTGATATCATGGAAGAAATTAAAACATTAAAGCTATAATTTGAGTGATGTGACCAAAGCAGGAAAGAAAATCTCCTTTAGAATATAGATATATCTGAAAAATGAACCTCACATTCATTTCAGCTCTATACTAGAGACCCCCATCCACATAGCCAAGTGTAGCAGGCACTTAATACACATGATGGAGGAAATCAGTTTTAAAAGTTTATATAATATATATATATATTATTTATATATATTATATATATGTATGACAGGCTTTAATAGCTGAAACTTAATTAAACCATTTCTCTGGGCTCACAAGAGATGGGAATAGGACAATGGCTTGAACTGAGAGTCATTTTCAATTAACATTATGTAAATTTTTAAAAGAAAATGAAGGAATTCAGAGTAGTTTTATAGGAAGGTAGTTATCATATTCTTACAGGTTTCTGGCAATTGGGTCAATCCTAAAAGACATTGAAAACTCTCCCTGGGCTCTGGAAAGATATCTTGCTTCAAAACTCACCCAAAGGTCACTATGGAGAGTTGATTTCCTTCTCTTACTCCAATGTAAATATGAAGTAACTTGAAGGATTCAGGAAAATTAAGTATGGCTTTGTCATTTCCTTCTGAGGATTAAGACCCCTATGTATTTGTCTCTGCAGCCTAGCACTGCCTTCCACCTTACCCCATTATCTCATCTACCTTTTACACATACATCCTAATATGATTTCTTCATGAGCTTTACCCAAAACATTCCTACATCAAAATATTAACAATGATTCCTATTAATGGCATTTTGAGATCATGTAAAATGTCCAAGATAAAGTCAATTAAAATGGTGAATTACAGGAATAGGAAAGTTAGTAGAATGAAGCTGACATAACTTTCCTATGTACATATAAGAATATACCGCAGTGAATTGCCCCATCATGTACAAGCACAAGACCAGGATCCTAATTAGATATACTCCATGTTTATACACATGTCAAAATATACTGACACGTATAACTAAAAACAACAAATTTTAAAAATAAAGTAACACTTGAAAATAATACAATTCTTAGAGAAAAGAACAACAAAATTTATAAATTGTTAGGGTCAACATTTTCAAAACTCTGGAAATTATCTAGAATCTTAAAACAATTCAAGGAGAAAAACGGCTGACTATTAGAAGAGAAAGTTCTGTGGCAATACTAGGAATAAAGTTTATTTTTAGAGCAGTTTTAAGTTCACAACAAAATTGAGCCAAAAATAGAGTTCTCACAAATCCCCTCCTGAAACATGTTCAGCCTCGTCTAATATCAACACACTATATCAAAACGATACACTTCTTACACTTTGTAAACCTATACTGTTAAAGTATTACCATTAAAAATCCATAGATTATATCAGGGTTCATATTGCATTGTACATTCAATAGATGTTGACACGTGCAGTGACATGTATCCATCATTATAATATATGGAATAGTTGCAGCACACTGGGGGGATGTGTGCTCTGCATATTCATTCATATATTCTCCTTCACCCCTGAGAATCACTGAATTTTCACCTTTATCACCTGTTATCACCTCTTTCCTGTTTTTTTTTTTAGTTATACATAACATGCTGATTCATTTTGACACAGTCCCCAGTATTTCCCATTTCCGTTGCCTCCTCCCACTTCCTGTTCTCTTCCCTCTCTGACATTTCTGCTATTTACTTTTAGATTTTTCTTGGTTAGTGTCTTATGAATACGCATGATAATGAGATTCACTGTGGCATATTCATATACCAGCAAAATTCAGAATAGCCAAGCTATGGAACCAAGCAAGGTGCCCCTCAACAGATGAATGGAGAAAGAAAATGTGGTGTAATACAATGGAGTATTATTCAGCCATAAAGAAGAATGAAATCGTGACATTTGTTGGTGAACGGATGGAACTGGAGACTATTATGCTGAGTGAAATAAGCCAGACTCAATCAAATTTTGAATGTTTTCTCTGATATGTAGAAGCTTGTCCAAAATAAGAGGCAGGGGGGATGGAGAGGGGGAAATAGAGAAAGAGAAAAGAAGAGTAATTCCATCAAAATAGAAGAAAGATGAGTGGACTAGATGAAGGAGACTGAAGGGGACAGAGAAGGGATGGGATAAGGGAAGAACAGGAATGAAACCTATGTACGTATATGAATGTATCACTGATCTTTTAATGAAGTCCAACTTATCAATAATTTATTTAATTGTGCCTTTAGAGCTTTTGGTGTTGGATGGTGAAGTACAAAATCATCTGGATATTTTCATACTTATTTTTAATAGTTATATTGTTTTGTAATTTACATTTAGTTCTATATCCATTTTGAGTTATCTTTTGTGAAGGATATGTGGTCTTTGACTAGACTCCTTTGATGTGTGTGTGGATATGCAGTTGTTCCAGCACCATTTGTTGAAAATTTTTCATTGCATTGCTTAACTACATTATCAAAGATCAGTTTACTATATTTATTTGGATCTATTGTTCTGTTCTTTACTGTGTTCAATTGAAGTATTTTTCTATTTTTTCACACATACCACACTGAATTCATTAATGTAGCTTTATAGTAAGTACTAAAAATGAGTAAATGCTGTCCTCTTACTTTGTTGTTCCTCCTTTAATATTATGTTGGATATTATAGTTCTTTTGACTCTCATTAACTTTAGAAATATTTTGGAACTATCTAAACAACAATTTTGTGAGATTTTGATTGGAATTGCATTGACTCAGTAGATCAAGGTGGAAGTAACCTACAATTTGACAGCATTGAGTCTTCATATCCAGAACATAGAGTGTCTCTATGTATTTTTCTCAGTTTTCTTTCATCAGAGTTGTAATTTTCTTTATATAGATCTTATGCATATTTTGAGGATGCTACTACTGTTGTTATTTTGATTTTTAATTTTACTTGCTTATTCTTTCTATAAAGAAAAGTGATTGGGCTGGGATTGTGGCTCAGTGGTACAGTGCTTGCCTTGCACATGGAAGGCACTGGGTTTGATCCTCAGCACCACATATAAATAAATGAATAAATAAAGATCAATCAACAACTAAAAAAAAATTATAAAAAGAAAAGTGATTGATTTTTTTCTTTATTTTGGTATCATGCGATTTTGGTATAATTACAGATTAGTTCCAGTAGGTTTCTGTTGTTGATGATGATTCTTTAGGTTGTTCTACATTGATGATCATGGCATATGTGAACAGAAACAGTTTTATTTATTCCTTCCCAATAAATATATCTTTTAGTTCCTTTTGTTGTCTGACTGAATTAACTAAGACTCCCAGTATGATATAAAAATGAGTATATTCTTGCTTTGTTTATGACCTTAGCATGAAAGCTTCAAATGTATCACCATAAAATATGTTGTCCGCTATGGTTTATATAATTGTATTAACTTTATTAAATTTAATTTTTTTATGAAATTGAGAATGTTCCCCTATATTTCTAATTTGCTGGGAGTTATTATGAATGGGTATTGGATATTGTCAAACACTTTTTGCATCTATTGATATTATTGTGTGATTTTCTTCTTTTTCTGTTAATGCATTTGCATTAAGGCATTCTGTTAATACATTAACTGAATTTTTAAAAGTTGCACAACTTTGCCTATCTGAAATAAATCCTATCTGGTCATCACAAATAGCTATTGTTATACATTGTTGAATTTAGTTTTTTAATATTTTGTGGAGTATTTTGCATCCATGTTTGTGAGAAATGTTGATCTGTAGGTATATTGTAATATATTTGGTATTTGTATTAGGTTAATACTGGCTTCATAGAATGTTTGGAATTATCCCCTTTGTGTACATCTTTTAGAGGAAATTGTAGAAAATTTGTATAATCTATTTTTTAAATGTTTGACAGAGTTTAACAGTGACTTCATCTGTACCTTCTTTTCTAATGATATTAACTATTAATTCAATTTAATCAATTGCTATAGACCTAATCACATTGCCTATATTTTCTTGTATGTGTTTTGACAGATTGTGTCTTTCATGGAATTGATCAATTTTACCTGGGTTATCAATTTGGGGGCTCAAAATTGTTCATAGTATTCTATAATATTTATAATGTTTATTATCATCATAATGCTCATAGATTCTGTAGTGATGTTTCCTTTCATTGTTGATATTAATAATTTGTGTCTTCTCTCTTTTACTCTTAGTTTTCTGGATAGAGTTTCATCATTTTTTTCACATTTTCAAGGAATCAGCTTTTAGTTTTATTGGCTTTCTGTGTTGACTTATTTCATTAATTTATGTTCTAAAATTTTGATAAGATTACATTTTTATTTTGTTCATTATTATACACCATTTTTGGTCATTGGAGAAGTAGTGATAAATGACATGTTCTGTAGATCTGAAATATGTTTCTAAACATCCAGTAATTGCTAGAATGGACTGCCACAAAAAAGGATTATTCAGACTAAATGTTGATAGTGTCAAGACTTTCTTGACCCTTGTAAAATAAGACTCAGTTCTCATTTTATGAGTAGCCTCATTGTTCAATGTAATTCTGAAAACAATTTTTGCTAATTGAATAATGCTATTTAAACAAAGATTTAAACTAACCAATGTTATTATCAAAAATATCTATTGAATTTAAGTATCAAACTGATACTTTCAAAATGTTTAAACCAAAGAATAAACTTAGAATGATAAAAAAGTAGGATGTACAGTTGGCCATATATATCTTTAGGTTACACATTCAAGGATTCAACCAACTGCATTGAAAGTATTTAGGAAATTAATTGCAACTATACTGAATGTGTACAGATCTTTCCTTGTCTATTTACATATCACTTATATTTTATTAGGTATTATAATCCAGAGGTTATTTAAAGTATAAGGAGGATGTATGTAGCTTATATGCACATACTTGATTATTTTATATATGGAGTTTGAGTATCCTACTGATTTTGATAGAAAGGGGGACCTGAAACCAAATCCATGTGCTTAGTGAGGGATTACTGCACACCATTTAATTTCTCAAGAAACTGCTCTACCAGTTTAATGTATTAACAAGGACTATTTTGAGATAACTAAGCAAATAGCTCCTTTTGCTCATTTTTCTGAACTATGATAAAAGTTAAATGATATATAAAGCACCTGGCAAATAGCAAAGTATTCTGAAAATGTCACAACATAAATTGAGAGCTTTTCTTATTTCTTCAAATTTGTCATAACCATGTATTTGGAACATGTTTGTTCCCTCATTTTACAATAATCTTTCATAAATGTCTTTTACAAATAGCAGTATATGTGTGTATGTATGTATACACATGTATATATACTTATATATACATGTATATACCATATATACTGCTGTATATAAGGTACGTAATGCATTATGTCAGTTAGTTGTTTCCCATATAAATTCTGGTTGGAAAAATCCCTGCATCCTAATTTAAAACAATAATAACAGAACATTATAAGTTTACAAGGAAAGGAAAATTTTCAATAATCATTTATCCTCACATTCACATTCTACATATTTTCTCATGATCAACAAACAGATTTAAATTATTTAAGTTATCCTATCATTTAAATATAAAAATATCCATAGTAATTTGGTAACTATGCTGTTACCTCAATTTCACCACTGGCTGCTTTTTTTTAGAAGTTCTAGATCTTCTTGTGACACATAACAGTAGCTTTTAATTTTGTTGAGATCTGGACTAACAGATTCTTCATTACCATCAAAATGTAATCAATTTTGTGTTCATTGTACACATCATCAATATGTACTTTGTAGTGAATTCATGTTTGATAATTTTTGGTATAACTTCTAAGGGAATGCCTCATTCAGGTTTTAAATTCCCCTGTGGTTTTTCCTTATCTTCATTCACCTGTATTTGTTAATGGATCACTACAAGAAGTATAAGTAAAACATCCTGGAAAGATAATTTTAGTATCTTAACTTGGCTGTATCAGTAGTTTATTTTCAATCATAAATAAGAAGTCAATAGATGCTCAATGCAATAATTCTAATATTGTCATTCAAGTAGTAACTGTTCTTGGTGTCAGTCCCAATTTTATTGTCATTTTCATCAATAAGAATACACATGTCTTCCAAAAGTTGAACCTGTTACGCATGTTCAGTATTTATATGACTCATCATTATAACATATCTGATCTGTGCTAGAATATTCTGGCCCAAGATAGCTGTGCTCTAACATGTATTATTTCTTTTATCTGCTTACTTTGGATTTAATCTTCTCTATTTTTTTGAATTTCTGTTTTAGTCAGCTTTTCCGCTGCTGTGACGAAAAGGACCCAACCAGAGCAACTGTAGAGTAGGAAAAGTTTATTTGGGGGCTCACGGTTTCAGAGTTCTCAATCCATGGACAGCAGGCTCCATTCCTCGCGGCTTGAGGTGAGGCAGGACATCATGATGGAAGAGTGTGGCAGAGGGAAGCAGCTCACATGATCAAGACGCAGAGAGAGAGAAATCCACTCTCCAGATACAAAATATATACCCCATAGCAAAAACCCCAATGAGCCACTTCCTCTAGCCACACCCCACCTGCCTTCAGTTACCACTCAGTTATCCCATCAGGGATTAATTCACTGATTAGGTAAAGGTTATGCCCATTTTTCCTTCAAACCTTTTTGCATTGTCTTACATTTGTGCTTTTGGGGGACATCAATATAAACCATAACAATCTGCCCCAGGCCCCCAAAAGCTCACACTCATCTGACAGTGCAAAATACATTTAGTCCATTCCCAAGAGTATGCATAGTCTCAACAGTTCTGAGATTGGTCAGAGGTGAAGTCCACAGTCTCCTCTGAGGCTCAATGCAATCTGGCATTGTGAGCTCCTGTAAAATTAAAAGCAGTTTACAAGTATCCAATTTTTAATGGTACAGAGTAAACATTTCCATTCACAAAATTAGTAGTATAGAAAGAACAGATAGGACCAAAGCAAGACCAAAATCCAGCATGGCAAACAAGTCCTGTAGCTCCATCTGGGGTACATGGCATCGTGATATTCTCTCCAAAGGGCTTGTGTAGCTCTGCCACTGTGACCCTGTTTGATGCAGCCCAAGTGGCCCTTCTGTTGGCTTGTCTCTGCTTGATTCCTGTAGCTTTACTTAGATGATGTTCCATGTTATTGGCATTTCCTAGGGGTCTCCACTGCAGCTGCAGCTTCCTTTTCACATCTCCACACTTTGACTTTTCAGAGGGTGCCCCCAGGGACTCTGACCCTGCTACACTTTGTCTGGCCTCCCAGCCCTTCCTTTGAAAGCTTGGTGGAAATCTCCATGAACACCTAACTTCAGCATCCTGCTTTCCTGCAGAACCAGCACCATGTGGTTGATGCCAAGGTCTGCTGCCATCTCGACCAATAGCCACGCCTCCAAGGGACACTGGCTACAACAGCCTCTGCGTTTCTGGGTGGTTGAGCACACTGAAAAAAACTTCCTAGGACCCCTGTGCAAGAAGGATTCCCCACAGGTCTCTTCTCAAGAGACTTTTTACTTTTAGTCACTTGATCCAGAGATGGGTATAATCTTTCCAGATACTGAGATGACCTCAGACTATCATTCTTATTGTGTCTGGGCAAAGTCTTCAGGATTTCTTTAGTGACAGTAATGTCTTTAACAACTAGCTTCTTTATCCCCAGCTTTATTTCATTCCCACTTTTCAAGTCTAAGTTTCTCAAGTCTTTCTGCTTTGCTTTATGCTTCTGAATATCACAATAAATTGGCTAAAAGCTGACATCAATACCCATGCCACTTCCTGAACCCTATGCTGCCTAAACATTTCTTCCACCAGATTAAGAAGTTCATCACTTCTAAAATCAGCCTTTCAGAAAGTCCCAGGCCATGAGACATATGCAGACAACTTCTTAGAACATAACCTGAGTGGCCTCTAGTCCAATTACCAATAATGTCCTCCTTTTCCTCTAAACCCTATTGAGCTCTGTCTTCATTGTCCACAGTCCTATTGGCATTCTGGTCTTCTGAGCTTTCACAAGAATTGGCCATTAAGCTCTGCTTATAACAGACTAAAACATTTCCAGCTTGTGCTGCTAAACAACTCAAAATTACTTCAACCAATTTCAAAATGCTACAAAAACTTATGAACCACATGGTCAGGTTAGTCACAGCAATGACCCCACTTCTAGGTAACAATTTCTGTTTTAGCCATTTTTTTGTCGTTGTTGCTACAACTGAAAGGACCCAACCAGAGTTGGGTAAAGTAGGAAAAGCTTATTTCAGAGCTCATGGTTTCTGAAGTCTCAGTCCACAGACAGCAGGCTCCATTCCTCTGGGCTCAAGGTGAGGCAGGACATCATGGCAGAAGAGTGTGGCAGGGGGAAGCAGCTCATATGATGATCAGTAAGCAAAGATAGAACTCCACTCTCCAGATAGAAAATAATATACTCCATAGTTCACCCCCAATGAACCACTCCCTCTAGCCATACCCTGCCTGCCTCCATTCACCACTCAGTGAATCCCATCAGGGATTGATTCACTGATTAGGTTAAGACTACAACACCATCATTTTTCCTCTAAACCATGCATTGTCTTGCATTTGAGCTTTTGGGGGAAACCACATCTAAACCATAAAAATTTTCTGAAGAAGATGTTAGACTATTGATTTTGTACTATCTTCTTTAAAAGTATATTCATTAATACAAAAAAATTCCTTCTAAGGACTATTGTCATTGCACCCCCAACATTTGATATGTTGTTTTCATTTAATTTAGTTCAATATTCCTTAATATTTCTCTTTATAATTGTAAATTCATGTATTTATTTTCCATATATTTATTCATTTGGTAACTATTTGGTAACAGTTATTTTAGTATCCTGTGAATATTTCAGAAATGACATAACTACAAAAGGCTCACTATCTAGTAAGGGAAATGAGGAATTTATACATACAGCTATGTTTAAAACTGTATATAAATTAATACAATAGAAATGATATGCTGTCTAAGAACAGGACAATATTCCATTGGTTTTCCATGGAGTAAAGTTTGGTCACTAGTAGCTTGGAAACATTGAGGAAAGCCTCATGAAGATGATTAGATGCATGCCAAGGCACTAATACATCTAGAAAAAAAACTAGGAAGGCTTATTCTCCCTATAACCATATTCCTGTAAGAGTTCACCTTTGTATTTTTACATAATATTCTACTGTATTATAATTCTCTAACATTGGCAATACCAAAAAATCATCGTCTATCCAGGTGATGTTCATGAACATCATCCTGTCTATATGTTCATTTGCCTTCATGAGGAGAGAAAGAGACACCTTTGGAATTCCTAAAGCAATTATCATGATTGCACATTTCACAGCCTTTTTTATAATAGGAAAAATATTATTTAGCATATTTGGAAAATATGTGGCCATTCAATTTTCTTTGAAACTAAATGTAACCCCTAAATATTTCAAGATCATTGTTCATGGACTTTGCTTTAACCTCACAATATACTTGATGAAGGAAAAATTTAGACATGAAATAATGTTTCAACTAGTCTTACAGAAGCTATTGATGTATTATTCAATATCATCTTAGTCCACATCTGAGGTCACCTACAGCCTCAGTTATATTAATGCTGGCAGAGAAAAATAGCCTTCATAGTTTCACTTTTAGCTCGATTTTTTTTTCTTTTCTATTTTAACAACAAGGTAACTTTGGTTATTAGACCATGACAATATTCCTCAAACCCAATAATATTTAATTCTTGACTGGGTAATTCGGTGTTGTGAGGATTTTCCTGTGCACTACAAAGAGTTGAGTGGTATTCTTTGCCTCTACTTATTATATGCCAATAGCTTACCTCTCCATAGTCATGACTACCCAGAGTGTTTTCCCACATTGCCAAATGCCTCCTGAATGGAAAAGTCACTCCAGATTGATAATTTCTGGCCTGTAACAGGGCATCCAGTAGTCTCTGTGTTGACCTCCAGGGCAAACCTCAACTAATCAATACATTTGATCTGTTACATCAAGAGAGAACATTTGCTGGTAAGTGAATGGAACTAGAGAACCTTGTGCTAAGTGAAATAATCTAGACTCAGGAAGTCAAGGGTTTAATGTTTTCTCTCATATGCAAAAACTCAAACAATTTGGGGAGGTAATCACATGAAGATGGTAGAGAGATGACTGGAGGATAGGAAGGGATTGAGTGTAAGAGAGGAGGGAAGTAAAAAGTACATATATGAGTATATCAGTGAATTTTACCTTTATGCATATCTATAAAACACTAAGAAAAAACTATAAATGAATGGAAGGAAGATCAGGGGAGAAGAGCAGGAACAGAGGTTGTGAGGAGGGGAGGTTAGATGGAAGTCCTGAGGACTGAAGTGGAGCAAATTATATCCATGCTTATATGATTAAGTCAAAATTAACCTCAATATTATCTATAACTATAATGCACTAATAAAAGCATAAAAGAGAATAAAGGGTAAAACTCAAATGACCACCACAATAGATGTAGAAAATACATTTGAAAAAATTTAAAACCTTTCAATGTAAAAATGTCCAACAAAGTATAGAAGGAATGCACCACAACATAATAGAAGCCATCTGTGACAGGCCCACAGGTAACATCATAATGGTGAAAAATGATAGGCTTTATCCCTGTATTAGTCAAGGTTCTCTAGAGGAACAGAACTAACCAGAAGTATGATTATAAAAAGGGGACTCATTAGATTAGCTTACACAACCAGAAGCTGGATAGTCCATAATGGCTTGTGTGCAGGCTGGACACCTATAGGAACCAGTAGATGCAGAGTCCAAGATGCTGAAGGCTCAGAACAAGAGGGATCAATTATGCTATCTAAATCTGAGACTGAGAGCTTCTGGAAACTCCCTGGAGAATCACCGGCAGAGTCTGATTTGGAATAGTGAAGGAGCAAGAGCCTGATAACCTCAGGTGATCACAGCACCAATCAAGAACCAGTTTAAGAAGGATCAAGCCTGTATCTTCTGCTCCTTACTTATTCTTCCAACTTTTATTTGATCCAAGCCTCCAACCTATTAGATGGTGCTGCCCATGCTTAGGGATGGTCTCCATTTTAGTTTGATATACAATATGCCAGTCATTTCTAGACTCACCTTCATTGACACACCCAGAAACATTTTAATATTCAGAATTCTTTAATCCATCAAGTTGACAATTCAAATTAACCATTACAATCTCTAAGCCCAGGTAAAAGAATGTATCTTTGCCAATTTTATCAAACATGGTATTGGAAGTTCTACCCTGAACATTTATACAAGAAAATAAATGAATACAAATCAGAAAGTAATAAGTAAAATGATCTCTAATTACAAATCACATAGTACTATATAAATAAAATCCTATGGACTCCACCAAAAAACTCTTATAACTGATAAACAAATTCAGTAAAGTTACAAGAAATCAGCTCTCTCTCGTGTGTGTGTAAATATATATATATATTTTTTACACACACTCACACTCACACATAATGAGATCCTTGGGATGCAAGGGCCTTTAGAAAAATGTGTTGTTCAAGAAAGTATGTTCATTCTGTTCTGTGTTTCCCCTATATTTTATTTTTCACCTTTTAATAATTGCTGAAACCATGATGATTAAATAGAATGTGTAGCATTTAATTTTCTTCTTTTTTAAATGCTAAAGCTTAGCAAATAAAAAAAAGGAGGAGAAGATGGCATACTAGAGGTAAGCTGTATTTCTCATCATTTGGTGACTTGGGATTCAAGCATCAGGAATAATCATCTGTGAGGTGGGTAAAAGAGGGATTTCACTAAAATTCAATATGGGATATTCAGAATGCCTTGGAGTCTTATAATTTTGGGAGGCACACTAAACAAGGGAAGGGGAAAAAAATTAGAGCTAAGCTGCTTGCAAGAGCAGTGGCATTAGGACACAAGGATGGGAAAATTTGAGAAATACTATGGATAGATTTAGCATGGAAAATCTTGAGATTGGAGGGACAGCCTGCCTAGCTGAATCCTGAGGTGGTATGGGCACAATAAACTGGTGCATGACAGATGTCCCTTTTTTTTCCCAATTGTCCACAGAAAGCTGAGGCAGGAGCCATATTGAGGCCATAACACTGTGGTGGCACCAACAGGAACCAGAAACTTGGATCCAGAATATTGGGGCTGGCTCTTCTACAATGTCCTGGCAGATATCAGTTGTATGACCTAGACTATACCTAGCAAATCCATAGAAAATCTGCACAGAGAGTATTTTACCCCAGGGAATACAATCAGGGGAATCTGGGGAGACCCCAGCTCCCTCCCCACTTTGAGTCCAGTGGCTTGCAGGACCAGCTGCAACCGATCACAAATTTGAACATGCAGGTGTGAATGTGTCCAAGGCTGAGCCTGGGAGTCTAGAAAGGGCAGTATCTGCAAGCAACAGAATGGCAAAGGTTTGAATCCCCTGTACCATAAGTCTCCCCTGGGGAGACTCCTGGAGTACATTCTCTCAGCATAGATCAGCAAATTCTGGGCTCCAGAAGTGCTCAATAAAACACCATGCCATGCAGTAAAGCACCTGGTGCCTCACTAGATCTAAGCCCCATCCTCAGGATCTCCACATACAGGAACATATCTCTATCTCTCAGAACCCAGCAGCAACTTCACTCTGTGCATGGAACTTACAGCCCTTCCCATTCCACCCTACATCATACTGCCAAGAAGTCAAGATGAAATTGAACTCCAACTAGTATCTCAGTGAACAACACACACATAGAGTTTGACAGCCCACAGCCCCTCCTCCTGTGCTCAGTACATACCTCAAAAAGAAACAGAAAGAAAGAAAATTGGGACCAGATTCCACCACCAGTGCAGCTAAACTCATGGTACCGGCAAGGGGGAAATGGGGGATTAGAAAATAAAAAGTCACATGTGTAGGTAGGAAAATAAATCTGGGATCAGGTGGAGTGCTGCTCTTTAATGGAGAAGCAAATCTTAAGAGTTACACTAGCAGCCGGGCGTGGTGGCTCAAGCCTGTAATCCCAGCACTTAGGGAGGCTGAGACAGGAGAATCGCGAGTTCAAAGCCAGCCTCAGCAATGGCGAGGCGCTAAGCAACTCAGTGAGACCCTGTCTCTACATAAAACACAAAATAGGGCTGGGGATGTGGCTCAGTGGTCGAGCACCCCTGAGTTCAATCCCCAGCACCAAAAAAAAAAAAA